>OZ010600.1:7439973-7807473 GCA_963932145.1 Acanthosepion lycidas
CCTTCTTTTCCTGTCACCCATCTCCAACAACCTCTTTTGCTTCATTTATCGATTATTTTCCCTGCCCAGACAGTCGCGGACATTTCCAGACATTCTCTCTATCAATCTTTTTTACTCTCTGTTTACTTGCATCATTCAAACACCTAAAAATGTAAAGAGGAAAATAATGCGGGAAAATATCGAAAAAAGAAAAGAAAAAGAAAAGCAATGGCGTCATATTAGGTTGGTGCAAAAATAATGTCGTCTTCTCACATATGTTACTATGTGAGAAAACGACATTATTTTTTGCACCAACCTAATAGGCTATCTTTCTTGCTTTCTTTTCCATTTCTTTCTTTCTTTATCTCTCTATCTATCTGTCTATCGTTTGTCGGCTTTAATTTGATTTTTATCCTTTCATTCTTCCCACACACCTTTCCATTTTCCATTATCTTTACATCTCTCGCCTTTTTCAATCGATATCACTACCATTGTTGACGCCATTATCATCATCATCATTACTAGAAGCAGCAGCAGCAGCATCACTAGTAGTAGTAGTAATTGTATTAGTATTATTCGTTATCGGTTTATTATTATTATTATTATTATTATGGCGTTGTTTTTACCTGATCGATTTTCAAATAATGATGTTGTCGCGCTTGTTAGATCAGAAATGTTTCCACGTTATCGATCTTTACAGATCTTTTCCGTTTTAACGTTTCTTTCGCGGTTTTAAAAACATCTTTCTTTTGGTATTATCCGCCTATTTTTCAGCTTGATTATTATTATTATTATTATTATTATTATTATTATTATTATTATTATTATTATTACTTCAAATTAGAAACAGTGTTGCAGAAAAAGAGCCGGAAACTATGTGACAACTCTTCATCATGAATTTCCGACATCTTTCCTTGTGACGTTGTCGTTCATTGTTCTTTGTACTTTTCCTTTTGACATCTCTTTTATAATTTGTGGCACACAAACACCTACAAGTGACGATTTCATTTCAATTTCTGATTCTGATTATAAGTTTTATTTTATTTTATTTTTTTTCATCATTTTCTTTCAAATATTCTTGTCACTTACGTGCTTCGTCCATGAAATTCACTGTATCCTGCTATTCGCATTAATGCTCTTGAAAGAAAAATATGGACTGATTTTCGTACAGAGTTGAATAAGTTCCTTTACCTTGATTAGCAACCAGTTTAGGTGAATAAAAGTACCGAACTTTAACCCCTGCTCATTTATGAATATCTTCCGGGGATGAGTTTAGATTGGATTAAAATCTACGCAAAACCAAAGCGGAGATCCAGCAGTGATTGGATAGCGTACTTCATCATCTACTACAATAAAGCGCAGTGTACGCGTATCCGTCCGTCCGTTTTTCGATGTCGGGATTAACGCATGCGCGTCGAATAAATAGAACAATAGAATTATTAGTATTCATCAATTATTTGCAGCATTATTATTTTTTACTAGCCTAGAGTCCACCTGAAGACTTTTTCTTCAAATTAAACTTCTTCTCTTATCTATATCGATCTATATCTATATTTTCTAATAATATAGCGCAGTGTACATCTGTCCGTTTGCCCGCCCGTGTTTTGATCTCGGCGAATCATAAACAATCTGAAGTAACAGGTAGTAACTACTGTAGTTACACGTGATTAAAAATTAAATATATAAGTTATTTAAAGATAAATTTAAATATCGAACAGAGTAAAAGGTTTAAAAAAAAAACAATTCTTTATTAAAGGTTTAAATTTAATTTCACTTTGCGTCGAAATTGCAATTGATATCGTCTAATTAAGCCGTAATTAAAACTTAAGCGGGGCACGGTACGTTGCTCATATTTTTTTTCTTCTCTTTTTTAGCACGCGTATTATGGTGTATTCGAAATATTACATAGACCGGGTTCAGTAATATCATTTAAGAGTGACTTTATATGAAGGGAACATGAACAATGGTGATTTTAAAAGAAAATAAAAATTACGCACAAAATAAAAGTAAGCAAACTACGGAGATCGGTTGCATATACGAAGAAAGATTATACCGAATTAAGGTTTCAGATAAAGATAAAATAACTGTATTATTTCTAAATTCTTATCTTACGAACATAGGACGCTGAAGATAAAAGGCCGAAAACCCAAAAGCCCTCCACAGGAACTAACTTAAAGTCCGCTCGAAGGGCGGCTTCTAGGCTAGTCTTCCAAGAAATTCCTGCAGTTGCGCCAGTACCAAACTCTGTTTGTTTACTATTTCCTTTGGAATCTACTTTCAGCTCTGAAAAAGAGATCTTGACGTATGGACAGCCAAAGACCTCCATAGCCCTCGTCCAGGCTTTTAACGATCTATCATCGTCGCAGACCAATACAACAACAACGTCAACAACAACAACAACAACAATAATTTTAGGGAATCCTACGACAAAGTTAAAAGAAAAAACGTGTTATACGTCCTGTCCTCCAGGATCCTATCAGGGCAAAATGATATCCACGCCGATGCGACTACACGCGCGCATAAAGGAAAGGGGATACCTGACACGTCAAGTTCGAATTCATTTTTGCTCTCTTTATTTCTAAGTACATGCTTCTGGCATATAGTCCATCCAATTTCACTTAGTGTCTCTTTCCTTCTATTCACGCATCCGTCACCATTGTCACAAATTGTCCCACGCTGCGACAACGGTAGTGAATCTGACCGGGGTTTTGATCAGGAAAAATGCTGCTCTAATTGGAGTGAGAAAGCAATTGATTGAGAAGAATGTCTATAGAGGGTGCGTTAGTCACTGGATCATCCACGATACAAATTTCGTCCAGGTTCTTGCACCATTTCACCTTTCTTGAGGAATCACCTTCTTTCGCTGGTTGGGATATTTGGTGACAAAAGTGATGGAAACATGGACAGAAGAAGAAAGAGAGACTCAGTGAGATCGGAGAGCATGTATTTAGAAATAAGAAGAAAAAAGAATTTGAATTTGAAATTCTCGACTTTCCTTCTCCTTTGCACGTGTATGCCGTTGCGTTTGCGTAGGCATCACTTTGGTCCAATGAAATCCTGAAAGGCGGGACTGGACGTGTCACACAGAGTTTTTTTTTTTTCCGCTTTATCATTGTATTTTCCCTACAGTTGTTTTTGATATATATAAATTTATATATCGTTTTGCAATAATAAGAACAGTATTTATTATTATTATTATTATTATCATTATTATTATTATTATTATTATTATTATTTTATTTCTTCCCGGTTCCAACCAGAGACATAAGTTCAGAAATGGCTTCATTGCATCTGATCATTTTTTGTAAAAAAAAAATAAATAAATAAATAAACGAAAATTTAAGATCACACAGATTTTACATAGATAAACCTCTGTAAGCTGTGCTTGTGAGTAGCATTTTTTTGTAATTCTTTAAGGTATGAACTACCAGGAATCACTTTTCCAATCAATCCGAGGGCTCCAATTACAACAGGAATTACTGATGTCCTCATTCTCCACATTTTTTAGATTTACACTTCAAGATTCTTGTATTATGATAATGTTTGAAGATCATCAAAGATACATTACAATCTGCAGGGAATTCCATGTCAATAAGAAAGCAGATTCTGTTCTTGTGTTCTTTGATCACGATGTCTGAGTGATTAGATTTGATTGTTCTGTCTGCGTGTATAATAAAGTCCCATAAAATTGTTATAGGTCCTATCTCTATTATTATTATTCCTACTTAGAACAGTATTAAATAATACACAAGGTCATATATTATTGGTGTTCTCCATCAAGTCGCTTTGATAGAGAGCACCTTTCGCATGATGTTTATAGTTTCTAGTAAAGCTGATTTCCGTAGGAATATTATTATTATTATTATTATTATTATTATTCCTACTTCGAAGAGGTCCTATATTATTATGATTATTATTATTATTCTTGATTCCTTGGGGAACATAGGGCCGCAACAACACCTCTGCAACGGACGTGGTTCCGGGCGACCATCTTCAGCTCGGCCCATGTCGTGCCGTCTGCCTTCACCTCTGCATCAACACTTCTGCGCCAAGACTGTTTTGATCGACCCACTTTTCG
This sequence comes from Acanthosepion lycidas, assembly GCA_963932145.1. Taxonomy (NCBI): domain Eukaryota; kingdom Metazoa; phylum Mollusca; class Cephalopoda; order Sepiida; family Sepiidae; genus Acanthosepion; species Acanthosepion lycidas. The sequence continues at coordinate 7,444,031 of OZ010600.1, forward strand.
CTTCCCTTGTGGATTCCAGTCAAGGGCCTGTCTGGTGACAAGAGAAGCAGCCCTTGCGGAGTGTGTGGCCGATTCATCCCCATTTACGTTTCTTAAACCGGCGCTATTTTGCTGGTCTCGTATAGGGTTCTGATGTTCCAGGTCCCTATCCTGGTTGTTGACTTAGTCGTCAGATTTATCCGTGCACTGGCTTCCCCGGGGATTTCTATCAGCATGCGTTTACGCTCCGCTTTGGAGGACTCTTCCTCGGCCATGTCGTTGTTTGAAGATATCGTTGTGGTTTCTGTAACAGCCAGTTTTTAAGTGAGTATGTAGTTAGCCTACTGCACAACCCCCAACCTAGAGAACCAGGGTGTGTCTTTCGTCTAGCTCCCACCCCACAGACCTGTTGAGCTTGGTTGGACCATATATTATTGGAGTTCTCCATTAAGTCTCTTTGACAGAGTGCACCTTTCGCAGAATCTTGACAGTTTCTAGTAATGCTGATTTCCGCAAGATTATTATTATTATTATTATTATTATTGTTATTCCTCGTTTACACCAGATTTCTGGCGAACTTGATGACATCAAATCTTCTCAAAAGTTCAGCACTCTTCTCGTTCATCCCAACAACTCCATGATTTGTACAGTCTCAATCCTTCCGCGGTTTTCCAAATCATGCCATTTTTTTTTTTTTTTTAGCACGCTTCCAAATGTCCCCACCTACTATTATAGGCACGACTCCCACCTTTATATTCTATATCTTTCCATGCTCTCGATCGAGATCCTGGTATTTCTCCAATTTCTCATTCTCCTTCGCAGTCAATCTGCGGTTCAGTGGCACATTCACGTCCACAATCCAAGAGGATCTATTTTTATGGGATCCGATCTTCATTCTTGGATGACGTGAATATGTAGGTGTCTAAATATGCAGGTCTATAAATCCAAAAACGTTTTATGGCTTTTGTTTTTAAATTTAGCCTCTGGATTGTTCTGATATTATTTATTTCAGTAATCGATGCCAGTCCGTTTGCACAATTCCCAGTGTATGATTGCGTCTACCCTGTCGTGCGTTTTTTTTATTCTTTCTGGAACAGCCTTTTATTTTCACTTATGTGTTTGCGCTTTCATCAATTTCTTTGCAGGGGCTTTTCCGTTTTGTCAATTTCCGGCTTTGACATGACGGGGCATTCCGTATCTGTTTCTCATGTAAACCGGATCTATGTATAACTACCTGTGAATTCGTTAAGATTGGTGTCCTCTAAATGTAATATTCAACATCAACAAATAACTTCATGGCGCCAGTTTAAACTTACGCCGTTTTTTCTACATATTCCGACCGTTTTGCTTAGTTTGCAAATTTTTTCAAAATATTTTAGTGGAATTTTTACTTTCCAAAATTTTAGTTCATAATTCTATTTTAGATATATGAGAGAAAATAAGTTGTCATTTGTATTTCGCACGTGGTGGAGATGTGGTGAATACAAAATAAAAATAACTCTCTTTTCTTCACTGATTTCAAATTTGCGAGCCTATGTGAAAATTCATTTTGACCAATGAAAAACGGAATGGTTCCGGGTTGAAAAAAAACCCAAGACAGTTTAACGAGCCTATGTGAAAAATTATTTTGACCAATGGAAAAAGGGATTGGCTCTGGGCTGAAGAAAAGACCAAGGCAAAGTTTAACGAGCCTATATCAAAATATATTTTGACCAATGGAAAAGGAAGCGGCTTTCTTTCTATGTGCCATGTCCTTTCAGGACGTAGGCGATCATGGCTCTCCGCCTCCCTCTATCCCTGGCAGCCCTCAACAAGTTCCTTCCCTCTGCCACCTCACCCAGACCACGTTCTGTCATCCACTTGCCCGCTAGGTATGTCATGCGTTTTTCCCTCGTCTCTCTTTCCCTTTATTTGACCTGCGAGTATCATATTCTCCATGCCCTCCTTCCTCATTATGCGTCCCAGAAACTTCAGCTGCATCTTCTTGGTGTTAAATATAACCCTTCTCCTTGTTTGCATCCTCTCTAAGATCTCATCGTTGCTTACATGCTCGGTTCATGATATCCTTAGCATCCTTCTGTAGAAACACATCTCCGTCGCCTCGAGTCTCTTCTTTATCTTTGAGGAAATCGTCCAAAATTCGCCGCCGTAAAGAAGGATAGATGTCACGTAACAGCTCAGTATGAGCCGATGCCAAATCGCTTTTTCATATAAATAGGCAGAAAAAGTTAAATCTTACAAGAGAGGCAGAAAGAAGCAGAGTTCCATACATTTGAATAACGTCGGTGTCAAATTACACGCTGATACATTATCAGCCTCTAATGAGAGATCGGCAATTTCAAAGAACTTTATTCAATTCCAAAGATAAGTACCTTAAAATATATCTTGTCATTCATGTTGAATACAACCTTATAACTTTTATGTGAGAAACGAACACTCTCAATTTGTTTTAAACATTTTTGAATTTTATTTTTTATGTCCGATGATTTAATATGAACATTTTCTCTTCTTGACAATTCACCGAATCTACGAACTTTAAATATTAGATTCCTTTTCCTGAAACAAGCTACAGACAACTCCAAATGTGTAAACTTGTAAATAAGTTCCTTATCTTGTTTTGTTAAATATAACACGTGTGTTTCCTCGTCTTTATCCCTCGATACTTTAGGTATTAATATATCTGTAATATAAACGGAACGGAATATTTGAAAGTAAAAAGAATGACGAACACACTTTGTTCTCAGAGACTTACATAAAACTATATATATATACATATATACACATGCCCTAAGCTGAGAATAATATATCACAGCGAGCAGAGTGTAAAGAGAAACAAAAAGGAATTGTCTTACATGTAATATGGAGATATTTCTGGGTCTGGTGAAGTGATGTTTAAAACTCCAGATTCAAACGGGCCGGATTCATCTATGCCCCAGGCGATGACATATTGCACGAATTTCACGGGAAACAGAGAATCTCGGATTTTCCCAAATTGCGCTGGAGTTTCTTTCTGTATCTGGGAAAGATATATTCCCGAAGGGAAACGGCACCATGTGCTTGTAAGATGCTGGCGGGGGAGGGCAGATATAGTCTCTCCCTGGACCTTTTGGTTCGGGCTAAAAGAAAACAACCTCATGTGGTGGGTGCTGTAAACAAACTCAACTTGACTGCCGCTTTCGTCAATGATCGGTCGTCTCGTAATCCTGGGGGACTTATTTCCACCAAAGGCAGATCATCACCCTTTGTATCCCTACAGCAATATATAAAGTGTATACTCATGGCGTCAGTTTAAACTAGCAACATTTTTTCCATATACTGTGACTGTTTTACTTAAAGTCCATTCGTATTTCCTTCATGTCAGATGAAAATTTTCATATTTGTCCCCACATTTCAGTGAAATGTTCACTTTGACTAATTTTAGTTTATCATTACAGTTTAGATATCTGGAGAGAGAAAAAAAAGATGGCGTCACTTTAAATGAAGGATTTGCGTTAAAAGCCTTAACATGGGTTGTTAGTTACTCCCTCTCATTCCCTATGAAATGGCAAGAGATCACCATCGAACACAATCCTGGTCTTGTTCTGCAGCTTCCCTCCAGGTCATAACCATCTCAGCTAGGTCTTCCCCTGCGGCCTTCTTCCAATTCCTGAATGGACTGGCCCTCCGTCTACGTCCCCTATCCACAGGATCTCTTTAGAGATCCTCACTGGTCTTGTCGATTGCATTCATAACACATGATCAATCATTTAGCGCCTCTGCTCTGTCATTTTGTATTACAAGGTTTTATATATCATTAATCAACATCCCGTCGCCTCTCTCGGCCAAGCTCCTTGTAAAGTACGTTGGTTTATATAACTGATAGTTTTAAAATAGAATTTAAATAGATTTCTTTTAAAAAACGACCATAGTTACATTCAAAGCCCATCATTTGAACATGATGTTGTCCAAGTTCTTCTTATATTTTATATAAGTTTGTGCAAATGTTAACGATGCTTTGTAAGGGTTAAATGATTTTCTAGTCTGCAACGTCGTATGTCTATCGTTGCTCTGTCGCTATTTCCAGACAAATGTTCAAATAAGTTACTTTCCTTATTTTTACAAGTTCAGACATTTACAACAAGAAGCCACCATACCATCTACACTGGGTTGAGTAAATCTGATTCTCTTCATACTCCATTGGTAAGGAGGAAGGTTCACTTAGACAAGTTTTTTTTTTTTCCCGAGAATCGCTACTTTGTGGAACAATTCCATAGAGCATGCTTTCCTGTCACTACAATTTTAAGCTTTTCAAGTCTGGAATCAACTGTTATCTCCTCCTACGTCCATATGACAACCTTATTCAGGAGCCCTCTAATTTGATTGATTCATTTGTTTTTTACGGCTTATCAACCCTTTGCAGGTTCTTTAAAGGCAGAAAGTATTTTTTGACTGGAGGTTTTTTTAGATAATAAAGATTTAATGGTAAAAGTCAACTGTTATCTCCTCTTACGTCTATTTGATAACCTTATTCAGTAGCTCTCTAATTTGATTGATTCATTTGTTTTTTACGGCTTATCAACACTTTGCAGGTTCTTTAAAGCCAGAAAATATTTTCAGATTGCACGATTTCTTTTAGATAATAATGATTGAGTGGTAATAGTCTTACTAATTAACCCATAGCTGGGGTATAAGAGGCGGATTCATACATTTCCAAAGAGTATTTAAGGAACCCAAATGGAATTAGAACTTGGCTCTCCGATTAACAATTCCGTGCCATTATTTATTTCCCCACCTGGACATCCAAGCTTACAGATCCGGGTATTCCGAAGCGGTCACGCACCTAGGTACTGACCAGGCTCAAAGTTGCTTAAATTCGATGATTGTATGGGAACCGGTGTTTCAACGTGATATGGCCGTAAGCCTCCTCTAAATTTAGTGGCTATTGGGTGCTGTATTGTGTGAAGATTTAGTAAAAAAAAATATTTGTACAATGTAATTCTTTTTAAATCCTATTTGTTGAACTATTTTCTTGAGAAACGTTTTACTATTTATGATGGCCATGTAACTTACCGCGCCGCAAATATTCTCACCCTATGAAGCTTTTAAAAAGAGAATACAATACTTTTTCCCAAGTTTAGGATTTTTTTTTTCGCTTTTTCTTTTCTTTCAGAACTGTCGGTACGTTCCCAGCTGTTATTTGAAACACTGATTGTTTGATTATATCAGGTTTTCTTGCTTTCTCCAATTCGAAATGTCATAACAACTTCACTTTAAGATTTGAGCAGTTAGTCCTACCATATGTATATTATCAACCAGAATTGCCTTCTAATAAGCACGCTAATTCAGAGCGCTTGCTTATAATGTACTCATTACTTATTTAACGACTTACCTGTTTAATAACCCCGAACTTACGACAAGTTAGAAAATCTCATAAAATAAAAAATAACATTAAAAAATAAATGAAATAATTCCAATAGGTATTGTACAGATACCAACAAAATACATGCTTTGTCTTGTCTTTGTTTGCAAGGTGATAAAGCCACTAAGACGCATCGGGTTACTGAGAGTGAAAGAAACTAAGAAAATGTAATTGATGAGAAAGGACAATAAACGAACGGGTTTCAAAAAGGCGAAATATAATGATCGACGTCGTATTTAAATTTTTTGAAAATCATCGTTGACAGGAAAACAAGAAACCGGAAGAGAGCTCCACAAGCGAGAAGTGCGACAGAAGAAACTGTTAGAATATAACTTATGGTTACATCTAGCAATTTCAGCAGTGACATTATGAGACCTAACTACCAATCTAGTACTGCGCTTAAATTCGTGAAGTTGAAGTACCAAAGAGGAAAGCTCATGAGAAAAAAAATACTATGAAAGTATTTGTAGAAAAGATACAGGGAATCTACTGCACAGCGGAAGGAACTTGACTGAAGCTGAGATACCAGGTCAGGGTCGATAACATTGCAGATTCTTGTTTTGATTTTACCAAGAACATCTAGATATATAAATGAAGCACAAAACCAGATGTGACAGCAATATTCTTAAGATTAAGATTAAGAGAGATTCTGGCGGGAAACATTGTCAAGCACAGAAAAGTACAAATTTTCATTTAGCGACCAACTCGTCTAGAGAAGAGGGTCGTTGGAGCTTCATCCGGTCGTTAAGTGAGAAGTGTATTTATGACATACGTTTTTATCAATTTCACCGATCTTCTAATTATATATATGGTTTTATCTATTTTTATTTTGATTAAGTTTTGTCGTAAACCACACCGTCTAAACAACTTTGCGATTTAGTTTCCTGCTACAGAAGGTGTTTTTGTTTTGTTTTGTTTTTTCTTTTTTATTAATTACATTCATTTTTCTACATTTCGCTATTTATCTTCCCAATCATTTCGTTGGTCTGTTTTTCCCACCATTTTTGAAATGATTGCAATTATTCTTATCCTTGTTGTGGCCATCGTTGTCTCAGGCATTCGCGTTCATATTTTCGTAGCTTTGGGCAAATGACAGCAAATCTCCGCGGTAATCTGGTAATGTTGTCGTCCGTATCGGGTCGTGCATAGACAGTTCGCACATAGCTATATATATATATATAAAGAGAAATGAAATGAAATGCATGAGACAGATAAATAGATATGAAACGTCTGATTATATATATATATATATATATATATATATATATATAGATAGATAGATAGATAGATAGATAGATAGATACGAGCAGAATCAGATAGATACGAACGTAGATAGATAGATAGATAGATAGATAGATAGATACGAGAAGAATCAGATAGATACGAACATAGATAGATAGATAGATAGATAGATAGATAGATAGATAGATAGATAGATAGATAATGTGCAGAGTGCAAGTATTCTAGTATGATGCATTTTATTGGGCATAAAACTGCCAGACGCGACGTCAAATGTTTGCTAAGTAGCTTATTGTTGCTTAGCCTTTTTGTCATTTATTTTCTCGTTTACTGACAGGATTTCAGAAATAAAATTCTGGCTTATATCTGAGACCATCTATACAGTCTTCTCATGAAGAACGAAAAAAAAACGGTCGAACAAATGATAAAGTTTTGTTTTCTGTACGCGTCTGAGTCAAACAAGAATCAACCCTCTTTATCGCATTTCATTTTACTAGCATGAGCAATGTTATGGTAGCGCGTCATTAGACGCATATTAAACAGCTTGACACTCGAGAGACAGAGCAAATAGACCTGGACAAGAATGTTATTCTTTGAATGCATACTGATCGCTTTATACACGTTCCATTGATAAAGCCACGTCATCATAACTTTTACTCAAGCCAAGATACCAATCCCCATGTACTGCCTGACAAATGTGCGCCTTTAAGATCCCACCTATAAACTTGATTTCTTAAACAACCTTGTTTAATATATTGTAATAATATATTTTCGGCTGTTCTAGACGATTATTCAATACGCAACTGATATAGCTAGGTATATTGTTTAGAAGGATTTTCTGGTCATAATAGCTCTAATATTAAACTGAAGGAAAGCGAAAAGAAAAAACTAGCCAACAAATTAAAAAGAAAACAGAATCAATCAAGTACAGAATTTCATATATTTTAAAGGTATTTAACAGAAGACGGAAAATATATAAGTAGAAATGAAATGAAATGGCTGAGATAGATAGATAGATAGATAGATAGATAGATAGATAGATAAAGGCTGAGATAGATTGATAGATAGAGGCTGAGATAGATACAGACTGAGATAGATAGATAGATAGATAGATAGATAGATAGATAGATAGATAGATATGAAACGCATAGATAGATAGATAGATAGATAGATAGATAGATAAAGGCTGAGATAGATTGATAGATAGAGGCTGAGATAGATACAGACTGAGATAGATAGATAGATAGATATGAAACGCATAGATAGATAGATAGGTAGATAGATAGATAGATAGATAGATAGATAGGAAGGAATGTAAACAAATGACGTCACAGATTATGAAATTGAAAAAGTATAAACCTAAAAAATGTCTTAAAAAATAATTGTCGGACTTCGTCCATTTCATAATGTGTGACGCCATTTGTTTACATTTGAATACGCATTGAGCAGATATGAATATACGAGGGAAAATCATGGAGAATTGTGTTTAAATACAGTAAAATCGACCTTGCTACCCGAACGCTACTCTGTGACTCAATCGGTTCAGGCTATATGACGGTTCTGTATAGAATACAAGTTCTATTCCTGTCGGAGGACGAATATTTTTTATGAAAATTTCTCGGACATTCAGGCCGGTAAATGTCATTAATACTGTTTATTATAAAACAGAGCATTTACTTGAATATTTGTATCTATAAAAAAAATATATATAAACATAAAAAGGTATTAAAATAGATAGATATGAAACGCATAGATAGATGGTGACACGTCCCATTTCGAGTTTCCATTTCTATTGTGTCCCACGTATCTTCTTTTCACGCTGTCCATATATTTTTCCTTCAGGTCCGGGTTACCCAGGAGTTTGTTGTATTGCAATTTGGGTGCTGCATTAGGCCTCTTCAGTTTCCATTCTTTCACTCTTAGTTGACATAAAACAGGGCGATGATTGCTTTCGCACTCAGCACTTGGATAGGTTTTGAAGTGAAACATTACATTCCTTAATCTTTTGTTGATAGTTATGTAGTCAATTTGGTTTTTATTTTATCCTCTTGGGCTCCTCCGTATCTATAGTCGTCTCGGATGTTCTTGGAACCATGTGTTGGCTATTGGATCAATTTTTCTCCTTGTTCGTTGCGGATTCTCCCCTTCCCTCTCCTTGCCTACTTTGGTTTCCAGGTCTCCCATGATGATTAGCTGGCCGTTCACTCATCAGGAATTCTTCCGCCCTTTGTGAGGTCATATTTTTCGTCCTACTGGCTCGCTAACAAGCCGCCTCACTCGCAAGAAATTGGAAAGGGATAACCGGTTTAGTCACCGATATTCAGACTGTGGAATACGTACCCAACATAAAATTATATATATATATATATATATATATATATATATATATATATATATATATATATATATATATAAAACAGTGTGCAATGTAAATTTACAGAGCATAAATATCATAAATTAATTGATTTAAATAGATAGATAGATAGATAGATAGATAGATATGAAGGAATTTAGATAGATAGATAGATAGATAGATAGATAGATAGATAGATAGATATTGCACACTGTTTTGTAAAAACAAAAAAATAAAAATAAAAAATATCAATAAGAACACCGGATTATATATCTTACTGTTCTTTCTTTTTTTACTATAATATATATATATATATATATATATATATTGTCATCCACAGACAGACTGTTTCGCTGTATCACAGCTCTTCAGTGTGGCTAGACGTACGGTTGCTTTTCGCTAGGATCGAAACCCGGCTGAATTTGCGTCAGTCGGAGATTCTACCACTATATAGAGAGAGTCCCCTCAATCTATTTGCGGGTAAAAGGTTTTGTGTTTCACAGTAAGGTGGGAGAATAGAATAAAATGATTAAGTATCCATTAAGTTCCATAGCCCACTATTAAAACAATACGTGATTATCGAGGAATTACAACAGTCACAATAATTAACAAAAACCGGAGGTAAACCAGACTACGCACGGTGGGTGTGTGTGTGTGTGTGTGTGTGTGTGTGTGTGTGTGTGTGTGTGTGTGTGTGTGTGTGTGTGTGTATGCACACATGCGGGGAATTTAAATTTATCATTAACCTAAAAAGTCCGAAACAAAAGAAAAAAAAATACATCCAAAACGACGTCATGTAAAAAGAATTCTTATTACTTACAATTGAAATTTCATGTTAATCTTGCTAACCTGGAATCATTGGTCATTTAGGGGAAAGTGTAGCATACTCTAAATCCGTCTCAATTTCAGGAAGCAAATGCGCCGCGTTGGATGGGTTAGGGTGATGGGAGGCGGTGCAAACAAAGACGAAGTCACGTAGAGGAGGGAATGGACTTCAGTGACATACTTGGGTGACCAACCCTCTTTTAAACCCTTTTAAAGGGCGACTTTGCGATTCAAATAAAATAAAAGAAAAAAAAAATTCTTCATCTTCTTGGCTTTTATCGAGCAATTATATTAGTGACACTAGATACCAAAATTCCGAAATAAACCAGACTACACACGATATATATATATATATATATATATATATATATATATATATATATATATACATACAATTTATTCGAAAATTATACCATATATATGTTATAAAATCACAACAAAAACATTTTGTTTCGACATTTCTGGTGTCTTATCAGTGATGTTGTTGAATGTAAAACAAAGGGTTTTAAAAGGTTCAAATCGACCAAACATCCCTCAATAGGGGAAACCATGTTGCATAAGCTGCAATGAAAAATATAGATATATGACAATTCGAAAAACTTAACAACACCAATCCTATACATACATACACATATATATATATATATATATATATATATATATATATATATATATATATATATGCGCGCACATGTGGAAAATTAAAATTTTCAGGTCTGAAACAAAATAAAAAAAATACATCCAAACAAAGTCATGGAAAAAGCGATACTTAGTACTTACAATTAGAATTTCATGATAATCTTGCTAACCTCGAAACAGTGATCATTCAGGGAAAAGTGTGGCAGATTCTAAATACTACACGGCGCATAAAAAAAGAAAACTTCACTACTACTAATCTCATTCCAACGAGTCACCGCAACATTTGGTTTTTTGACCTCTCAACCCTGGGCAAGCGATTTCGGCCACTAGTCATCCATTTGCGCCATCAGCTTGACTCATCCAGACAAACATGGCGTTTACCGGTAAAACGGACGCTTAGAAAATTAGTCTTATACGTGTCCTTCGATTTTCGTTTTTTTTTTTTTTTTTCTTGTCCACTTGATACTCTATCGCACATCTGTAACTGTCGATATTTCTTCGCTAAAAAATGCCTTAAAATTCCTTTACTTCACAAAGACGGATTTTTATAACATTGCTCGATAAGGCATACAAATGGGCAAGGTAAGGTCGTAAACTTATCAGGTCCAAGTCATCTGAGGTCATCAACGAACTTCTTTCCAGATAACTATTTAGCATTTTTGCAATTTCTAATTATGTCTTATTATTTTGAAGCTCTAAAGATACAAAACATTTCTCATCATTCGTCAAATCAACCTTACAAGCACATTTTAAAAGCTTCAAAAGCGCAACGTAGCTATTCATTTGAGACTTCGGAATTAAGGACATTTCATACAAATGGCTGCCATCTGTTTACGTCCGCGCAGAATGAACCGGATTTCGTCTTAACTGCGCACAGAGATGTCGCCATCATTCACCAAATAAAGCTTTAGATTCCAATAAGTATTTATTTTATATATCGATAAAACACGAAGACACTAATAATATGAAACGTAGTAAAATATTTAAAGATGCATACATACGCCCACGGATACTATTCAAGTTCGTCACGAATTGCCCTTTTACCCCTTATTTGGAATCAGCTCCATTTTAATTTTTCTTGGAAACACTCTCACGAAACTGTCTATTTTTCTCCTCCTACTAAGCCTCTCTTTACCTTCACAATTTTATTCTCCTTCTACTCTCCCTTCCTTTCTCTATCATTTTTTTCGCGTCCTATTAATCTTTCCTTCTTGTATCTTCTCTCTCGTTTCCTCATGCTAACCGCTTTTGTATGTCTTTTCTCTGTCTTCTATTAACTCTTCTATCCTGTTTTTTTCTCTTTACCTTCTGTACCTTCTCCGCCTACTACCTCTTTCCGTCTGTATCGTCTCTTTTCTCCTCCTCATACTCTCTCTCTCTCTCCTTTTATGTATCTATTCTATTTTTCTTTTTCTTTCTTTTTCTTTCTTTCTTTCTTTCTTTCTTTCTGTTCCAGTTTGTCTCTTTTTCAGATTCTTTTTCTTTCTACCTATTTCATTGTGTCTCTCCCTCAGTTTCTTTCTTTCTTTCTTTCTCTGTTTTTATCTATCTATCTATCTATCTATCTATCTATCTATCTATCTATCTATCTATCTATCTATCTATCTTATTCTTCTATCTATCTATCTATCTATCTATCTATCTATCTATCTATCTTCTTCTTCATCTTCTTCCTCTCTCGCTTTATGTATCCTACAACACCGTTCTTCTTTGCAATTTTTCTCCTTCTTCCCACTTCTGTTATATTGAGACTTACTAAACTTACTTAATGTGCGACACAAGGCCACTGGAGTAAAAATGGTTGGCCTGACCTTCTTTTTAATCACTGCTCGACGGTGAGCCAATGTCTCTTCACATATTATTTCCATTTATGATCACAGCCTTCTTGATGGTTTTGTATTTAGAGTCGTACTTTTCCTAGGCTGACTAGTCCACAATCTATTTAACCCTTTGCTAGTAGGAGAGGAAATTCATGCTTTTTTTTTCAAGGGCACCAGTGCGAAAATGACTGCAACAGACTAGAATGCGAATTGAACTCCACTCGTCGATTCTACTTTAGGGGTCGTTAACTGTTACACTACCGGCTCACCCTCATAGGTAATTTTAGTTTCATACGAAACCACAAGTGTAAGGTAGGGAATTAGGATCGAACGTAATATAGAGTAGTCGGTGAGAAAACCTCATGAAACATTACATGTTAAGATCTATAGCTTTTGAGTTGGTTCATATTTTATGTCTCAGTTCTTCTCAGTATCTATCTATCTATCTATCTATCTATCTATCTATATCAACCAGTTCATATCTATTTAGCCCCGTATGTAACGAGCGATCGAACTATCTTTCTTTTCTTTGCTTTCTTTTTCTTTCTTTCTTTTTTCTTTCTTTCTTTCTATTTGGTTGGTGCAAAAATAATGACGTAATAATGTCGTTTTTGACGTATTTTTTAACGTCATTATTTTTGCACCAACCTAATATCTATTTCAGTGTGTCTCTACTTCAGTTTCTTTTTTTTTGTTTTTATCTGAGTTGGTTCATATTTTATGTCTCAGTTCTATCATATCTATCTATCTTTTTCTGCTCGTATCTATCTATCGATCTATCTTTTTCTGCTCGTATCTATCTATCTTTTTCTGCTCGTATCTATCTATCTATCTCTCTATCAATCTTTTTCTGGCCGTATCTATCTATCTATCTATCTATCTATCTTTTTCTGCTCGTATCTATCTATCTATCTATCTATATATCTATCTCTCTATCTATCTTTTTCTGGTCGTATCTATCTATCTATCTTTTTCTGCTCGTATCTATCTATCTCTCTATCTTTTTCTGGTCGTAGCTATCTATCTATCTATCTTTTTCTGCTCGTATCTATCTATCTATCTTTTTCTGGTCGTATCTATCTATCTATCTATCTCTCTATCTATCTTTTTCTGGTCGTATCTATCTATCTACCTATCTATCTATCTTTTTCTGCTCGTATCTATCTATCTATCTATCTATCTATCTATCTATCTTTTTCTGGTCGTATCTATCTATCTATCTATCTATCTTTTTCTGCTCGTATCTATCTATCTATCTATCTTTTTCTGCTCGTATCTATCTATCTTTTTCTGGTCGTATCTATCTATCTATCTATCTATCTATCTTTTTCTGCTCGTATCTATCTATCTATCTATCTATCTTTTTCTGCTCGTATCTGTCTATCTATCTATCTATCTATCTATCTTTTTCTGCTCGTATCTATCTATCTATCTATCTATCTATCTATCTATCTATCTTTTTCAGCTCGTATCTATCTACCTATCTATCTATCTAACTAACTCACCCAGTATCTAGCGAGCGAACGAACGAACTATTTTTCTTTTTCTTTCTTTTTTCTTTCTTACTTCCTTTTTATTTTCTTTCTTTCTTCCCAACATAGTTTGTTACCTTTTCAGACTCTCTTTCTTTCTTTCTTTCTTTCTTTCTTTTTCAGTATGTCTCTCCCTCAGTTTCCTCCTTTCTTTCTCTATTTTTATCTATCTATCTATCTATCTATCTATCTATCTATCTATCTATCTATCTATCTAATCTCAACTTGTTCATATCTATCTATCTATCTATCTAATCTCAACTTGTTCATATCTATCTATCTATCTATCTATCTATCTATCTATCTATCTATCTACTCTCAACTTTTTCATATCTATCTACCTACCTATCTATCTATCTATCTACCTACCACACCCTGTTCATATCTATCTATCTATCTACCTGCCACACCCTGTTCATATCTATCTATCTATCTATCTTTTTCTGCTCGTATCTATCTATCTATCTATCTAATCTCAACTTGTTCATATCTATCTATCTATCTATCTATCTATCTATCTATCTATCTATCTTATCTCAACTTGTTCATATCTATCTATCTATCTATCTATCTATCTATATATATATATATATATATATATATATATATATATCTAATCTCAACTTGTTCATATCTATCTATCTATCCTATCTATCTAATCTCAACTTGTTCATATCTATCTATCTATCTATCTATCTATCTAATCTCAACTTGTTCATATCTATCTATCTATCTATCTATCTATCTAATCTCAACTTGTTCATATCTATCTATCTATCTATCTAATCTCAACTTGTTCATATCTATCTATCTATCTATCTATCTAATCTCAACTTGTTCATATCTATCTATCTATCTATCTATCTATCTATCTATCTATCTAATCTCAACTTGTTCATATCTATCTATCTATCTATCTATCTATCTATCTAATCTCAACTTGTTCATATCTATCTATCTATCTCTCTGTCTGTCTATCTATCTATCTATCTATCTATCTAATCTCAACTTGTTCATATCTATCTATCTATCTATCTATCTATCTATCTCAGTCTGTTCATTATCTATCTATCTATCTATCTATCTATCTATCTATCTATCTGTCTGTCTATCTCTTCATCCTGTTTCTCCTCCATCTTTATCTTTCCATTTATTATCTTTACTTTTTCTTCTTTTTTATTTCCTTTCTTTTTGCTTTCGCAATCTTCTTTTTTATTGCTGTCCTCTTCAACATTCTCATTCTAATTCTCTCGCTCAATCCCAGCATGCTTTCTTTCTCTCTTCAGTGTCATTAATTACAGAGAAAAAATGTCGCCTACTTTCTGATCACGATCTTCGTGTTTCCTATCTCGTTTCCTCTAAATCTTTTTTTTTTTTTTTTCTCCAAACAGACATCCTTCTTTCTGCCCTCACCATACAATTATTAGCCTATTCCTTTATTCCTCTATTCATTAATCTATTCATTTATTCGATTATTCCTTCTTCCTATAGTTTTTTTTATCTTCCTTTCTTCAGATTGCAATCTTTATTCGTCAAGTTCAGGATGGAATGGACATTGCCTTTGCGATTCTCTTTTCCTGCTACTGTCGCCAAAAATAGTTACCAGAGAGATTTGCTTCCAGACACGAAATACAGAGACTGTGGGAGGGACTTCTGTGGACCTTGTTCTGTGGAGTGCGGGCTGAAGAGGGTCGGGTAGAAATGGTACGAGAGAAGAAGGATACGATAACCTTGAGCTCCTTACAAATGGGGCCGGATTTTACAAGGCTAGAAGAGGGTGGACTCGTTAAGTTTAGCAATGATGCTTCTCTTTGGAAACTTGAGAACCCTTTTCGCAACAGGGTACGGACGATAGAAGAAATAATGAAATAAAGAAGAACAGCGACAAGAACGAGAAGAGAAAGAAAGAAGGAAAGAAAGAAAGAAAGAAAGAAAGAAAGAATGGAAGAAAGAAAGAAAGAATGGAAGAAAGAAAGAATGGAAGAAAGAATGGAAGAAAGAAAGAAAGAAAGAAAGAAAGAAAGAAAGAAAGAAAGAATGGAAGAAAGAAAGAAAGAAAGAAAGAAAGAAAGAATGGAAGAAAGAAAGAAAGAAAGAAAGAAAGAAAGAAAGAAAGAAAGAAAGAAAGAAAGAAAGAAAGAAAGAAAGAATGGAAGAAAGAAAGAAAGAATGGAAGAATGAAAGAAAGAAAGAAAGAAAGAAAGAAAGAAAGAAAGAAAGAAAGAAAGAAAGAAAGAAAGAAAGAAAGAAAGAAAGAAAGAAAGAAAGAAAGAATGGAAGAAAGAAAGAAAGAAAGAAAGAAAGAATGGAAGAAAGAAAGAAAGAAAGAATGGAAGAAAGAAAGAAAGAATGGAAGAATGAAAGAAAGAAAGAAAGAAAGAAAGAAAGAAAGAATGGAAGAAAGAAAGAAAGAAAGAAAGAATGGAAGAAAGAAAGAAAGAATGGAAGAAAGAAAGAAAGAAAGAAAGAAAGAAAGAAAGAAAGAAAGAAAGAAAGAATGGAAGAATGAAAGAAAGAATGAAAAAATGTAAGTGGTTTCCATTGTAGAAGACGAGAAGGAAAAAGAACAGCATTGATAAGAAAATGAGGGACAGGAAGAATTTAGGGAAGAAAGGAAGTTTTATTCAAAAATCTGAAAAGAAATCATGAAGGTACAGGAAGACGAAATGAAGAAGATGATTTGGCAAATGAAGAAAGTAAGAAAATCGAATGAATACATGATTGATTGAGTCCATTAATAGTTAATCTGGCGTATCGATTTTGAAACGTCTTCCTATATTACAGACTTTGACCATCTATACCAAAATGGCGCAACTCTTTTGTGCTTCGGACTGAACTTGATTCTTACCTTATAACCAGAATGCCAAATTTCGTTTCACAGACCCCTCTCTCTCTCTCTCTCTCTCTTTCTCTCTTTCTCTCTTACTCTCTTACTCTCTCTCTCTCTCTCTCTCTCTCTTACTCTATTTATTTTCCTCTTACTTTCTTTTTCTCGCTCTCTCATTCGACCTGACCAGCAAACTCATCTACTGAATCTATAAAATGTCATTGACTCGGAAAATTCTGTTTCTTTTTGTTTAATCATTTCAACCAATGTAAGGAAATAAAGCCACTAAGACGAAAAGGTGTATTGAGTAGGAGAAAAAAGTATTATTATGGAAAAGTAACAATAAAAGAATAGGAATTTAAAAAAACAGAAGATAACGATTGTCATTGCATTAAAATCTTTCAAGATCAAAGTTGACCAGCAAGCAAGAACCCGGGAGTGAATTCCACAAGCGAGAAGAGCCAGGTTTGGTTTGAGTTGGGTTTTTTTTATTTGTTTTTTTTTTTTTTTATTTTTTTTTTTCGGGGGGGGGGGCTTTTTTTTACGGCTTATCAATCCCAATAGGTTAATTATGCCGACAAGATTTTTATTGATCGTAGTAATTTTCTTTTCCAAAAATGTATTACACGCAATAATTTTTTTCCAATAATATTTTTTATACTTTCATAGTGTTTTGACCCCTTTTGGAGGCTTAACTATTTGCCCATAGTTGGGACACGTGTTACCACTCGGGGTCAGAGTGGACCTGGGAACACCAGCAATTAAGAGGTGGTTTCACGCTCCTCAAAACCTCCTTATCAAAGGCCTCGCTGTCGGATGTAGTTTATCGTCATACCCAGGACTAGAGAAATGCCAGGAAATAAACTCTTAGAATAGAAATTACAGTTACATCTATCCATTTCAACTGTAAAATTGGTGAGACCTAACTGCCAATCTAGTACTGCGCTTATATTCATAAAATCTAGGTACCAGAGAGGAAAGTAATATTTATTTTGTTTTTATACAAAAATATGGCACAAGGCCAAAAGTGGGCATGGGGAGGCTGGTCTTCATCTGTCATAATTAAACTTAGCTCGCCACAATTACTGAAAAGAAAACATACAACCTTATTCCTTGCAGCAAAACAACAAATTCTTATTTACAATTCTTACTACATCCACCATAATACCTAAAAGTCTCTATGAAGTCCAAACTGATCCTTATATTAATTGCATTGTTTACATTATTCGGATAATTATCCTCATCTTCATTGCCATATTCACAACGTTTCGGCCGTTGTACGTCCCGGCCTTCTTCAGGTAATTGGAATTTCTAACCGAACCCTTTATTTCGTTCACCGAGGTAGATTGTTCTAGTTCCATGTGCCATGCCTCTTCCGGATATCTGAGTTATTTCCCTGTAGCTCAATTCTCCGAGTTTTTGGTTCACCACTGCTGTAGCCTGGTATTGAACTCACAAATCCTTGGGTCTAGTCACTGGATTTAACCAACGTCTTTATCCACTGGGCCATGTGTCCTTGAGGACGTGGAACTAGAACAATCTACCCCCGTGGACGAAATAAAGGGTTGGGTTAGAAATTCCAATCACGTGAAAAAGGCCGGAGCGTACAACGGTAAAAATGTCGGGAATATGTCAATGAAGATCAGGATAATAGTCTGTACAATGTAAATAATCCAAGTAACCATAATACCTAATCTCAGAGATATAGACAGATAGTCCCCATATGTACAATTTTTGTCTATGGGGAATAAAAAACAAATATTTAAAAAAATCTAATCCTAATGCGTATTTACAAATTTGAGCCAAATTAATGCAGGACTTAAGTAATTTAAAACACTCATTCGTCTAACCACTCACTCAAACGCACACTCATTCAAGCACATCAACAAACACAAAAATTACACTCGAAATACGAAAAGCGTACTGCATCCACCAGAGAAATAACATCTCTGGACACCTAACAGGGAAGGAGAGGGAAATTAAACGATACAAAGTGAGGCCAGAAATAAAACTACAGCTATGTTTACGCTGGTGGGAAAGTAATTGAAGCCGAGATGATTGGAAATTAAAAAGCCGAAAGAGATTTCCACAAGTGTGAAGTGTGTAAAAAGAAACTGTTCGCATAGAACTTACGGTTGTGATTAATACTTTCAACCGAAAATTATGATACTTAGCTATCTATTCTCGTGCTGAGCCTAAATTCGTAAAGTTGCTTTACCTGAGAGGAAAATTCATCAGAACAATTACGATGTAAATAATTGTAGAAAATATTCTGAAAATATCTATTTCATACAAATTATTGCCACATTTTCGCTGAACATTTAAACATAGACAGGTTTATTTATGTCGCCAATGTAAATATTTCTTCTTCAAATATTTACTCAGCTTATAATGGGGGGTATAGATTGTGTTTTACTCCAGTCTACCGAGCGAGACGAGAATTTACTTATAGAAACTATCATCTAAAATTTCAGATTTTTAAAATGAACAAATACCGCCCACTGGCGCCAGTGGAAAAATAAATCAAACAATTATACTACTCTTGCACAAGTATATTTTTTTAATTCCTTCAGGCCGTGCGCGATCAAGTTTCTCTACAGCTTCCTTTTCTTTATTATCCCTAAATTGACATAACCACTTGAGTAAGATAGTGGAATAATTCCCTGTTACGTTCTTCACATTTTTTAAAAATTATAAATTGTCTTTCTTCTTGTATAGCTGCCAACCAATGTTTGAAAGTCAAGTCTACCCTGCTATTTTACAACCTAGATATTGCCGTAGCAAAATCTTCTTGACTTCATTTAGCTTTGTGTTTTACTCAACTTAGGAATTATCATTAGTGGATACGAGCTTATAGTTTCGGTTAAGAGTAACAATTAACTTTCAGTAGCAAAATTACATGCGTTATATAACAAGCCTTCCTTGAGCATAAACTTCAGGCAAAACAAAAAAATCCAGAGTTTACAAAAACAGCGTTCCCTTCACAATTCCTATATACACCTTTGTGCAAATTAATTGAAACAACCGCTTTAGTTTGCTTTCTTTCACCATACGGCCAGTTTTAGAGCCACTAGATTGACAGGGTGTAATCGTTTTCTATTTTTACCTCAGATTAGGCCATTTGCAGTGGTGTGCAGTATTATGAATCTATTTTGGGGGTGTATGATGAAATTTGTTTGGCCTTGAAAAGTTTTACATCATCCGTAATTGCATCAGATTTTTATCATGCCCAGACACTATTGTCTCGACTTTCGATTAGTTGTCCTACGGCCATTGTCTGCGATGGACGTTACTCCAAAGAAGCGTACGAAAATTATAACGCTGCACGAACACAATGAGCAGTGAGCAAATCAAAGTATTATAGACTGAGCCGGAAACTATCCTGGTTTAAATCCATTCGAGAATCTGTGTTCAGTCTGCAAGGAACGACTTCGTGGAATGGACATACGAAGTACTAACATGTGCACTGGGTCATGTTTCATTGGAAAAATAAGTAAAAAAAAGTTAATAATAACGGAATTATTCGTTTTGTTTCAATTAATTTGCACAAGGGTATAGTACCAAATACTGAGCGTAATCGGCGTAACCATTTAAAAGTACATAGGAACGATTTCTTTATTAACATATGTTCTAAGCCAAAACTAAGCTTTTGTTTTATGAGCAATCTCCCTTCAGGATGTGAGGGATCATAGCACCCCATAACTTTTTGACATTTGTTACTGTAAGTAACTTTTGATTTATTACTATCCCGCTGTATCTTTGTTCCTCCATTCAGTCACACAATCTTAAAGTATGTTAATCTCCGTTTCCCCTTGTTTTTCATCGCCTTCAATGTTCTGTGAGTGTCAAATTATTCAGGTTCGCCTTCCTCCTTATGCATACCAGGAATTACAACTACCTCGTTATGATTGTAAGTATACATTTTCTTGAAGTTCCTATTTTCCCTTTAAGCTACACGTTTCTATGAAGAAATATTTCTACTATTAACTGCTATATTAGAAAATGAGATATAGCGTAGCAATTCAGTACTCTTTATATTTTTCGTCTTTAACTGCCTTTTCCTGTCTCTTAATCCCCAGTTTCTGGAAGACATCTTTCGCAATTTTAGTGAACTACTGGTTTTTTGTATCACATTCTCTGTCTTGAGTTTCTTATATAATTGAATTTTTGTTCCCTGATTTTGCAGTTTCTTTTGCTGACAAACATGCAGTCTTTCTTTTTGGAATTAATTTTTTTTCTTACAGTCCATTACTAATTTAACTAGGCGTTCGTACAGTTTTGCTACTGATTATATCATTAACACATTGTCCCACGCGTACCTTACGTTTGTTAAGATGTCAGCTGATAATAAATCCTGGTAGGACTTTTAATTCTCTTAGGATTATCTCTCTTCATAAATTAAAGAAATCCGGTGAAAAAAAACATCTTTGTTCTTCCTTCTTAATCTTTGTGTATTTACTGACGTATATCTATTCGCGTGGGGTAATAGTTCCGGGTTGCTTGAATACTTTTTCCGCTATAAATCAAGCTATTCTTGTACTTCAAGTATCTTTCAAAGTCGTGTCGTACTTTATCAAATGCTTTTGTGTAATATATGAAACATAAGTACAGATTTTTTTCGTAATACCTGATCTGGTATCATTCTGATTATAATGTTGCCTGTTTCAGGCATTTAAACAAAAATGAATTAATTTCAACGTCACCCTCTACGATGCGAATGAGTTCGAAATTTTATTGTCGATAACTCCAAAACGGTATATTTTATCCAAATTTTTTTGTTCTTTTCGAATTAAGCATGTGCATTTACATCTAAATGGAACTATTTGGGATTTTTTTATTAGAAAATGAGCGCGGGGCTTGAACTGCAAATTACCCTTTTGAGCTTCCGAGTTGAAATTAATTATGTCACCCAAACAGAGACACGCTTTCCTTCCTCTATTTCTGCGCTTATTCTACTCCGGGCTCGATTCATTAGAATGAAAAGTTTAGTTATGTGGATCATTAAGTTGATTGTCCAAAAGAACTCTCATTTATTTGCTTCGTTGGCATTGCTATAAAGATAGATTTACTGAGGTTTATGGTATTTCGCTACTCTTATATATTTCCTTAAGTAATTAGTTAATCTTATCGATACCGAAATCCCCTAAGACTGAGATTAACTCGATATTTTATTATTTTTATTCGTTCGAGTTAGCTCGGACATTCACGAGACTACCACACCAACCATCACGCTCTTTCATCAGGGTCGGAAGGTCATTAGGGAGGCATTCTGTGTCATAACGTAGCTGAGCTATGTAGGTGGTTGATTGGCGAGCAATTCGTCTTGATCCATACTGGTAGATCACTCATGATTTCTTCTTTTAATCGCCATCAGTTTCCTGCAAAGCGCAATCTGCGTACGAGTAAGATTGTAGAAAAATCAGGGAAGGGTCCATAGAGCTGTGTGTTGGATTTTAGCACCAAATGTTACGTATAGATGTCAACATCCTAGTTCCAATAAGCTTAGACTCAGGGGTTAATGTCCAGACAGTGGCACCATACATTAAAACCACCTCTACAGTAGCTCAAAAGTATCTCCGTTTGAGGTTGTCTGGTAGGTCAAATTTCCAGATATCATCCATTTTATTCAACAATGATAAAGCCACTTCAATAATAATAAAGTAATATCAATGATGATAAAACCATGTGAATAATTATAAAGTAATATCAATAATAATGAAGCAATATAAGAAATGACAAAGTAATATCAAAAATGAAAAAGCCATCTCAATGATGATAAAGTAATATCAATAATGATAAAATAATGTCAATAATCATAAAGCCATCTCAATAATGATAAAGTAATATCAATAATGATAAAGCCCTCTCATTAATGATAAAGCCATCTCTATAATGATAAATTAATATCAATAATGATAAAGTAATATCAATAATGTAATGTAATAATGTAATATCAAAAATGATAATGTAATGTAATATCAAAAATGATAAAGTGATATCAAAAATTATAAAGTAATGTCAATACTAATAAAGTAATATCAATAATAATAAAGCCATCTCAATAATGATAAAGCCATCTCAATAGTGATAAAATAATATCAATAATGATAAAGCCATCTCAGTAAGGATAAAGTAATATCAATAATGATATGCCATCTCAATAATGATAAAGTAATGTCAAAAATGATAAAGCCATCTCAATAATGATAATGTAATATCAAAAATGATAAAATAGTATCAATAATGATAAAGCCATCTCAATAATAAAAAATTAATATCAATAATGGTAAAGTAATATCCATAATGTAATGTAATAATGTAATATCAATAATGATAAAGCCATCTCAATAATGATAAAGTAATATCAATAATGATAAAGCCCTCTCAATTATGACAAAGCCATCTCAATAACGATAAAGTAATATCAAAAATAATAAAGTAATATCAAAAATAATAATGTAATATCAAAAATGATAAAGTAATATCAATAATGATAAAGCCGTCTCAATAATGATAAATTAATATCAATAATGATAAAGCCATCCCAATAATGACAAAGCCATCTCTATAATGATAAATTAATATCAATAATGATAAAGTAATATCAATAATGTAATGTAATAATGTAATATCAAAAATGATAATGTAATGTAATATCAAAAATTGTAAAGTAATGTCAATACTAATAAAGTAATATCAATAATGATAATGCCATCTCAATAATGATAAAGTAATATCAATAATAATAAAGCCAGCTCAATAATGATAAAGCCATCCCAATAGTGATAAATTAATATCAATAATGATAAAGCCATTTCAACAATGTTAAGCCATCTCAGTAATGATAAATAATATCAATAATAATAAAGCCATGTCAATAATGATAAAGTAATATCAATAATGATAAAGTAATATCAATAATGATAAAGCCATCTCAATAATGATAAAACCATCTCAATAATGATAAAGTATTATCAATAATGATGAAGTAATATCAATAATAATAAAGCCATCTCAATAATGATAAAGTAATATCAATAATGATAAATTAATATCAATAATGGTAAAGCCATCTCAATAATGATAATGTAATATCAATAATCATAAAGTAATATCAGCAAATAAAGCCATCTCAATAATGATAATGTAATATCAATAATGATAAAGTAATATCAATAAGGATAAAGTAATATCAATAATGATAATGCTATCTCAATAATGTTAAAGTAATATCAATAATGATAAAGTAATATCAATAATGATAAAACAATCTGAATAATGCTATAACAATATCAATAATGATAATTACAGCTAAATATCTGTTGTGTTTTCTTTTGTTTATTATTATTTTTTATTATTAATAAACTTGAAAATTTGAATTTAAAAAGCAACATATCATTTTATTTAAAAAGAAATCCTCCAAATAATTTTCAATGAGAAAAAGATTTTTTTTTCGCTTTGACATTTAATATCTTCTCGACTCACTTACTATAAATTTTAAGTTTTGTCAAATTTTTAAATTTTGGTTTTGAAAAAAAAAACAACGGCGATATTTAGTGATTGTTGCAAGAATAGTCCAATTATTCTTTGGTATTTCTTTATTGCTATCAATTGCAATAGATATGATTATTTATTTTATTCTAATCGAATCATCAATGGATCTGTGGTTAGTCTGGTCTCCGTAGATTGAATGTTTTTTAGGGTCAGTGTACGAAAAGACATACTAGGATGTATTATCGGTGGATACAGTTTTCACTTCATGCGTGACGAGGACAATAACGTGTTGCTGGCAGATTCTGAAGAAAAACCGAACGAAATATTACACAAGTTAGCGAATGAAAGCAAGAAGAAAGGACTAAATATCATAAGAAAATATAATGCATAGTTGTCAGTATCGCAGACACCAAAATTGGAATTTTTCTCAATACGCAATAAACGGACAGTCTTAATAAAAGTTGGGAGGGGTTGACAATCATTTAAATAGTCAAAACATTAGATTTGAAAAACAAAGCATTATGTTTTTCAAAGAACGGAACGTGGTTATACTGGAAATAATTTTTAAAAAGGACAATGGAATATTATTTTTCCTTCTAAATTGTCTTTACTTCTAACGATCTCTAAATTCAAACAATTCTTATGTTTTGGATCCCTTCTAAAATATTTTTCTTTACTTTCTCTTCCTGTATCCCCCACCTTGCGTCTTAGGGGCGTTATCGCCTTGCTTGGGGTGAATTTATTTTTAAAAATTTTAAAGTTAAACCAACTATAGTTTCCTGTTTGAGCTCTGAGGATAAATGCGAAAATAATAAATAGGATGGTCCTAATAAGCATCCCCTCCCTTTTATAAGGCACCTAAACCTAGTAAAAAATGACAGGAAATGTGGTATAGAAATTCGAAGTAACATGGAAATAATAATTAAAAAAAAATAACGTTCATGAACTGGGCAAGGGATTAAATAAATAAAAAAAAAAATCAAAGAATAATGAATAAACAAGGGAGCTGTGGAGAGTCATGACCGCCGACGGTCTAAAGGGGTTATATGGTACAATGAGAGAATATGAATACGGAACGCATTGCGTACACCGCAGATACGTAGGTAATGTCTAAATGGGAATGAAAACGAGAAGAAATCTTTTTGAGAAAAGAGAAATACTGTTCGGCTGCAAAAAAAGATTTGAATCATTCAGTCCTCGAAAATAAAAGCAATACTTCCCACTCTCGACTTGATTATTTTTACCTTTTTTACGCCACAGATGGATAGTTGTCTAATAATCTTATTTGGACAATTACAGGTTATTTTCGGAATTAATACATGTAATTATTTACAGCGTAAAACGTAAAGAGAAGAACATTGTATTGCAACTAACGAAAGAATTAAACACAGAGAAAGAAAATAATAATAATAATAATAATAATAATAATAATAATAATAATAATATTGTTACTAATACTACTACTACTAATAATAATAATAATGATAAAAATAATAATCAGTCAGACATGTTAATCAAAGACCACAAAAAAATGTGCCTTCTTATTGATATGGCAGCCCCTGCAGACTGTAATGTATCTTTGAAGATCAAAATACAATGACCTTAATATCGAAATCTCAAAAATATGGCACATGAGAATATCAACAATTCCAGTTGTAGTTGGAGCCTACGGATTGATTGGAAAAGGTTCCAATAGAGTTTTTGAAGAGATTCCTGATATCCGAAAACTTAAAGAAATACAAAAAAATTGTACTCACAAGTACAGCCCACACTTTACGAAGGGTTTTCTCCATGTAAAATATGTGTGGGTTTTTTTGTTTTTTTTCCTAAAAACAGTGCTCGGTAGAAATTCTATGATGCCATTTCTAACTTTAGGTCCCTGGTTGGGACCCGGAAAGAAGTAAGTATACAACAGAAATCAAAGGAAATAATAATAATAATAATAATAATAATAATAATAATAATAATAATAATAATAATAATAAAAGATAAACAAAATAATCCTGGAAAATTTAAGGAGACGTAGAAATCTTAGCGCAGCCTGGATTGATTATCGTAAAGCCTTTGATAGTGTGCCACACTCTTGGATCCTTAAGACTTTAGAAATGTACAGTTTCCCCTGTGGTAGTAAATTTCCTTAAGCACAGCATGGGAATGTGGAACACTACACTATACCGAAATCACACAAGAGGCGCTACCATCTCCAACTGTCTGAATATCCGACGCGGAATCTTTCAAGGAGACTCCCTCTCATGCCTTAGGTTCTGTTTGTCCTTAATCCCCCTTACACATGAACTAAACAACAGTAGCTATGGTTGCAAACTAGACAAAAAGTATTCAATCAACTATTCTACATGGATGATCTCAAACTCTTTGCCAAAAACGACAATGAGTTGAAGGGCCCCTTCAATATTGTAAAATGTTTCAGTGACGACATAGGTATTGATTTTGGATTAGATAAATGTGCAAAATTAACATTCAAGAGAGGGAGAATTATAGAAACAGCCTCAATAGATTGAGACTTTGTCACAAAGATTAGGGAACTGGAACAAGATGAAGCCTATAATTACGTAGGAATTAGCGAAGGAGATAGCTTACAACATACCCAAATGAAGGAGAAGGTAAGAAAGGAGTACTACAGGCGTGTGCGTCTGGTACTAAACACCGAGCTGAACTCAAAAAACAGAATATCAGCCATAAACACCTTGGCTGTCCCTGTGGTGAAATAAAGTTTTAACATCCTTAATTGGACCATAGCTGACATTAAGCGAATGGACGCAAAAACAGGAGAGCTTCTCACTTGTTACGGAATGCAGCATCCCAAAGCTGATGTTGATCGTCTGTATGTGCCCAGATCCGAAGGAGGCAGAGGATTAGTTCAACTAGAACTGTCCTACAAAAATACAACAATTGGCCTTCAAAGATACCTGGAAACCACAGAAGACTAGATGATGATATGTGTCAAAGAACATGAAAGTAGTAAGCGCCTTTATCCCGTAATAAAAGAAGCCAACAAGTTCAAAATGGAGTTTCAAATAGTTTCAGAAATACAAGTAAAGCACAATACACCGATTGTACTGGGTACGATCAACAAAAGGTACAGACAAGAAAATTAATGACAACCCTCGTTTACAAGAAATTCAAAAACATTGCACAGTGTGGAACTTCTCATTATCTCAGGGTGGCAATGTCAACGTAAAGAAAATATACCCGTATCTACACGTGTAACGCGCGATCTCGCGTATCGTTCGACCCTCAAAAAATTTAACTTATAAAAAATGATTTTACCATGTATTTCATGTATCTCGCGTATCATGCGAGTTGCTTTTTTAGAGACGAAATTACAATAGACTAACCTCTTTTTCTCTCTCTTTTCCCATCTTCTAATTAACAGATCGCAATGTTTATTATTGCCTTATTGCAAAATTTTAACCCATCAACAGATAGCTATTAATGTCAAAAACTGAGCATAAATAGTTATTAATTAAAAAAATTAGTAATTAATTTATAATATTATCCATAACTCCATGTACATGAATGTCGTTTTTGATAAAAGTTAAAAAATAACCATAAATAAGTAAAAAATGAGTATAGTGTCGAAAATTCCTTTTCCCACACTATAGATATGTGTTATGTTATAATGCTTATTACCTAAACAATAATAATATTGAATATTTTTTTGAATATTAAAATATATTTAATCACATCTTCCTAAAAGCTGTCACGATCTGCAAATAAGTTCAAAAAGTAAAACAATAATAAAAGTATTGTTAGTAATGTTATACGCGTTGCGTAGACTTGTACAGCATAAACGGTAGTCTTAATCATCATATAAACGTAAACAATAAAGATGCACATTTGCTATGCTTCTATTTTATAATACGATAGTTATATGCTAATATTACAAGGCATTACTATTGGATACATCAGTTTTATAAAAAAAAAATGTTTCTTTTAAATACAGCTGTACTTTTTGACTATAGTAAATGGATATATGGTTTAATCAATGGCGTAATCAGGGCCAGCTGTATATGGGGTAATTTTATATCTCGTGAATGATACGACCCCCTTAAAATTAGCTGCAAAATGAGGTTTTCAAAAGTCGCATGATACGCGAGTATATACGATAAACATTGTAGCGTAAATTAACATCACAATTTGTGCAAAGAGAATTCATATAATTAACTTTGCCTTTCGCACCCCACCTCGATTTCGAGTAAGAGACTGTAGTAAACAGAAAGCAATAATAATGATACCAATAATAATAATAATAATAATAATAATAATAATAATAATAATAATAATAATAATACCATACTAGGTATGTGTCTCATGGCTTTTGATCTTATATGAATTATCTTGTTGAATTAAGATAGACTACAGCAAATATCACATTCAATACCACAGATATTCATGTCACTTGTCTGGCCTTTACCATTTGGGCATATCGTCTAGGGGATGAAGACTTATGTAGCTCTGTTCATGGGCGGGAGTATTAGGACAGCATCATGCGGAGACGTTTGATTTTTATTTATTTGTTAAATTTAAAGGATGAGAAACTAAGGCGAGTGGGGAGTTATATCTAGATAATGAGGGTACTCAGAGATTCTTTAAGTGCATTGGTTTACCGGAGCTGAAGAAGGGTCTTACATGCAAAGGTATGAAAAAGGAATGCTATGCTTTTATCAAGACATCATATCGCGCACATTTGACTGTGATGCATGTCCCTTGTATACACCTTATCAAATTGGGTTTCATGATGGGTAGAATTGGTTTTACATATATTTGTACCTCAACTATGATTTGTTCTGCTCACTTACTTAATAATCTGAATAAATAGTTTAGGAAGAGTATAAAAATAAACCTGACTTGGTAATAACAGTTATTCAGTTTGATCTGTGCGAATCGAGTGTTCATACAGATTATAAAAGTTTAATATATAAATTCATTTTTCCGTACTTCATATATATATATCATGAATCATTCATACAAAAAACAGATATTGAAGTTAATGATATAAAAGGCGTGAATCCATCTTTGCAAACAAATTTAATAAAGTACATTAACCCCGAACCTGTAGATGAATGTTATGATCCCTGTTTATAAATTCCAGTTGCATATGGTTTTTTTTTTTTAGTTTTTTACAAGCTTTCATCTGTGCATACAGACATCATCAAGTATGGAAATAGATTTGTTTTTTACATCCCGGTAATAATAGGACAACGAAAGAATAGATGTAATCCGAAATATGTTTTTAGAAATGTGTTATTGTTAATTTTAAGAAATTTTGGAGTGTGCGGTCGCAACGCTGAGGTTGAATTTTTAAATTTTAAGATTGTGCGTTTTTGTATTAATATGGTAATAGGAGAATTCTTTTGTACTGGTAGTTTTTTCAGTCAATGTGGCATGAACTAAATTATTCAATAAATAGAGGAATGTCACATTTATTATTCGAAAGTTGCACGTCAGATCAGTTATTTTAATATCAAATATGTGGTGCAGTTCAATTTACATAAATCATTCATACAAAAAACTCATTAACTTCAATATCTGTTTTTTGTATGAATGATTCATGTAATGTAAATTGAACTGCACCACATACTTGATATATATGTATATATATATATATATATATATATATATATATATATATATATATTTTGTTGTAGCAGACATAGTGAACCGGAAGCCGAGTCGCAAGGCGGAAGTGCTGAACGAGACTTGCCTGCGTCTCGAAAAGACAGAGTTCGTCTGGGTATGGTATGTAGGACTTCAATTTGAGAGAAGGTGAGTGCGTCGTTCCGTCAAACGAGGCATCTGGGAGGAAAGAGTGAGTTCTGTCGGTCTACATCGTACGATACGTGCAATTGTGATAGAACGAACGAACGAACGAACGAAGAGGATACAAGACAGAGGACGACGATAAATACCAAGAAACCGGTGTAGAAGGAAAAAACGCCAAATCTGAAATTGCGTCGCACAACAGAGTCGCTAATTTCTTTTGAACACATTTGTATAATTTTATATATCAGAAAACAGTATTTAGAAAAAATATGATAATCTGGAAAGTTTGTATTTTTGTGAGACGTTTCAACCGTTAGGATTTCATCAGACAGCGCTTTATTGATGTTACCACATCTACACATGCGCACGAAACGAGAGACGCTGGTAGTTTCAAACTTTTTTTGAACAATTTTTCTTGAAAGAATTTTTTTCTCGATCTAGTCGAAATCATATGTATCGTTTTCTTTGTTTTCTCTCTCCACCTTTGTTCCTGATTATCTTTCCAGTTTGTCATATTTTTCTAAACATATATATATATATATATATATATATATATATATATATATATATATATATATACAGAGTAATTGAAAAGTATCTCCTATTTTGAAATATTTATAATTTATTTATTAACTATAATTTTTGCAAGAAATGGATATGAGAGGAAAGTGTTCAGCATGAGATTTTATTTAAAATTCGATATGGGCATAAGATTTCGCTACCAGCTTCTCTACGCACCCAGGAATCGCGTCAACTGATTTCACCAGGACGGGTGAGTCCAGTGCATATATATATATATATATATATATATATATATATATATATAATTATTTTCTTTTTTAAAAAATATGATTCCATCGCAACACAGAAATTTGTATGTTTCAAAACTGAAACTAAATTTATAAATTTAATTATAAAAATTAAACTTAAAATACATAGTTTCGTTCCATTGTCAAGCGATGTTACGAATAACTTTCTAAAATATTTACTTAATTTATAAGCGCTGACAATATGAATATTATGAGTTAAGCTTAAGGAAAATTCGATCTATTTTGATTAGGTGTGGTTGAGTTTTAATTTCCCTAGACAACTTATGTATCAAATATATGTTACTTACAAAGTCAGGTTAAGTTTAAGTGAGGTGTGGATGCCTGCTCACAAACATAGATATCCATTATTCAGCGTCTAGGTTTTCAATGACAATATATATATATATATATAAATGACAATATATATATATATATATATATATATATATATATATATATATCCTATACAATAACTTTCAAACGTATTATAAGCATTGATTTCAGGCTTTATTATCTATACATACATGATCTCTGTCGACTCGTTAAAACATTGCTGAGAAAGATTATGGTTTCGGTTTGACTTCAGAGTTGCCCTTCTAAATTGTTTGTCAGTCAAAGTTAAAGAAGTCAATTCGTCTCACTATTTAATCCATAGCTGGGAGGGGAAGAGATGGATTCATCTTTTCCAAAGAGGATTTGCGCGTAAGGGAATGTAAGGAAGCCGACAGCCATTCGAACTCTGCTCTCTCCCATTTCTCATTCCGTGGAAGACTGAATTCTAGAATTATTGGATGGTTTGGTTTTCCATAAGTTATTTTGCAAAAAAAACAAAAAAAAAACAGTTAGAATTCCCACTATGTGTTGAAACCATAAGATTGACGGTTTTATTAAAATTAGCAATAATTCTGTGAAGTGTTTTTTGCGGACTTGCAGTTACTTGATCTCCAGCTAGAAACACCGAGTGACAAATTTTAAAATAATAATTTTCCAATTTATTGGGAAACCAACGATTTTTTTTGTTTAACAAGCGTCTGCAAAATCTTATTATTTTTTGTATCTCCTTCACATTGAATGTTCTCGTATAAATATTATCTTCAAATTTACTCGTTAAATTCCTTTTATTCTAACTCGACTAGCCAAACGCCTCAAGGCTTAAAAAAGAGCTATTTGCAAGAAAGACGACATGTTTTTATACACATAAGTATTTTTTTCCGTTTCGCTTTCTAACCAGAAAGTCGTCGCCCAAATGTTCCAGCGCACGCTTGTAAAAGACGCTATTCTTAATTCCAATTCTTCTTTGTCCCCCTTGTGAACAGAACATTTTAGCTTCAAGGCGAAAACGAAAGAGAAAAATGAAAATATATACAACTACATCCATTTTTGTTTTCTTTCTCTCGTCCTCCCTGGCTCGTACTGCTTCACATTAGCCTACTCTCTCCAATTATCTTCATTTTCTCTGTCATACAATTATTTCTGTCTGTCTCCCTCTCTCTTTCTCTCTCTCTCTCTCTCTTTCTTTCTCTCTCTCTCTTTCTTTCTTTCTCTCTCTCTCTCTCTCTGTTTTTCTGTGTCTCAGTTTCTCTGTATATACTTCTCGTATTCTATTTTCTATCGCATGCAAGCAATTACGTTTATTCACGTATGTATTTTGGTTGACTTGAATGATTGTCGCAACAGAATCTTCCCATTTATCTGTGTTGGACAAAACCTAGCAGACTTATAAATATCTACATGTATATCTATTCAATTTTTTTTTTTTTCGTATCTATTTCGACAATAGCATATCGCTGTGGAGGTTCATACACGGCTATTTAATTATTCGCTTTATATTCGGCCATCAAAATCGGTTATGCAGAGTTGACGAGACAAAATCAGATTATATGATCTCCATTAGCTGAATACTCGAGTGCTTTAAAACATTTAAATTAAAATAATTTGTAGTAGAATTCAGAGGTTAATCCATAAAAACCTGCATGATTAACTAAGGATCTGAATCCATATGAAATCTAAGTATCAAGAGGTGAATCCCTACCACTTCTGCTATTTGTTATGGTTAGTTTTTAATCATATTACCCTAAACAAGGCAATAAAGCCACTAACACGCAAGTAGTTATTGGGTGTTCAAAGAAAATAAATCATTATTAATGAAAGAGAGCAATAAATAAACTGGGATTAAGAAAAATAAAGATTAACATTGTATTTAAATTTAAAGATCAAAATTGTCAGGAAAACAAGATGCGGGAAGAGAGTGGCGGAAACAGTATGAAACTTACGGTTGCAACTAGCCAATTCAACTGTAAAATAATGAGACCTAACGACCAATCTAGTACGGCACTTAAATTCGTTTGTTTAGCGGCATATCAACATACTTATGGGTCATTTAATACTGAAATTTAATTTTCTTGTGAGCATTAGTAATTTCTTCTACAGTTATGTATTGCTAGTATTTTTACGATAAAAATGTATTTTTATACATTTGACCTCAGTTTGGGGGTTAACTATTTACCAATAGCTTGACCCTAACCCAGACGACTCCGGGTCAGGATGGGCCTGGTAACAACAGCAATTAAGAGGTGGTTCCACGCTCCCCAAAGCCTCCCGATCAGAGGTCTTGCTGCCGGATGTAATTTATCGTCATACCCAGGACGTGTTTAAATTCGTAAAGTCGAGGTACCAAAGAGGGAAGGACATCAGAACAGTTATCATGAAAGTATTTATAGAATAGACACAGGGAAGCTGAGATGCCAGTTCGGGACCGATAACATTGTAGATTCTTCTTTGGGTCTTATCAGGAATCTTTAAATACATAACAGAAACAGCAGACCAGATGAAACGGCAGTATTCAACGCATGCGCGAATGGAAGAATTATAAATGTGTCAGGAAGATTCAGACGAGATAAAAAAAAAATTGTCTAGTACGACACAGTGAACCAACTTTCCTTCAGCAAGGCGTATGATTGGGACGTTTTCAGAAGTGTGAAACTACCTCTTAATTGCTGGTGTTCCCAGGTCCACCAAGGTGGTTAACACCTGTTAGGGTCCCAGCTATGGGGAAATAGTTAACCCTCAATCTGGGATCAAAGCACCAGGAAGGTATAAAAAAGAATTTTTATACAAGTACCAGCAATACATTTTAGAGAATTTTTTTTTTTACCAGCAATGAATACATTTTCTATTCATACAAACCTATCCTAAAAAATGTATCATCAATAAATAACCGATTGAGGTTGATATGACGTAAAACAAAATAAACCAAACCAATATAGCTTTCATTTACACAAATGTGCCATAATGGTAATATTCGTCATTTCCTTATATGAACACTTGATGTAATCATTAAATATAATACAATATCGATTAGGCAAAAGTCTTAATGAAACTTGATCTACAAAGTGATTTCGTTTTAAAGAATACATTTTTTCTTCAAATGCATTTAGATGGACGTGGCTGAGTGGTTAGAACGTTCGCTTCTGATCATGAGACCCGCGTTCGAATCTCACCATGGTCGATTTGTCAGGGAGGAGACTTCCTAATGTTATGTCTCTCTCTCTCTCTCTCTCTCTCTCTCTATATATATATATATATAAATTGCTGGCATTAAATAACCTCTTGAGGTTGATATGCCATAAAACAAAACAAACCAAACTAAAACAACTTTCCTAGCAGCCAACCTAGCAATTTACAGATTACGACACCATGAAATGTAATCTTAAATGATTAAAGTATACTAATTCTCTAACACGGGGAGGTAAAGTCAGTAAGTCACTTCATCTATGTGAGTAACATAGAATTCTTCTCTTCTTATTTGGAGCGAATTTGACCAGCATTAATAAACTTCTTCCATTCGCCTCTGTCCAAGCGTTTTGCTATGATAATTTGATCTACCACTCGTAATGTTTCCCAATTGCATTCACACTTAAATTATAAGTACGATTCATTATCAGTGATCGCAACTCCTCTTAATACCTGCTGTATTCAGCTAACTAAAATTGGTTGATCTCAAATATCTTTTATTTTTTTAATTATTATCGTCTGCTTCTCATCCACCGTCGATCAAGGAAACGTATCGATCTGTTGATGCTTGCCTATCTATGCAACTGGAGAGCTGTTCCCGTCTTGTTTTCCTTTTTCTTTTTCTTTTTTTGTTTTTTTCGTTGTGGTCAGCTCCTCTTGATGTTTAAGGTTTTATCATGCTCCAGCCCATTGAGCTGTACGGTTTAGGTTGCTCCCGCCAAGAGATAAACTTCTACCAGCAGAGCTCTCGGGGTCATTGAAACACAAAAGACACAACGAGAGGAAAAAGGTACTTAATCATGGAGTGATGAATTATAAAATTTACAATTTAGGAATTGTTTGTAGACAGTTACAAAGGACTAGAATTTCTGATCAATAAAATTGAAACATACAATCGAGAATATAAAAGATAGAAAAGAAAATATTAAAGATATTAAAGGGAATATAAAACATATGGAAGTATAAAAGAAATTAAAGAGTATATATAAAAATACATCGTTGGGTTGCAATTTAGGATAGTTCAATCTACAACGTTAATAATAACCAGAGGGAACGTATGGCAACAAGATAACCAGAGACAAACTTAGGACATAGAAAAATAACCAAAGTTATAAATCTTGGGTAACAATAACGAAAGGGAAATCTAGGACAAAAAACAACGAAAGCGAAACTGAGGCTATAAACTAACCAGAAGGAAACCGTATGGCAAAGAAAAATGGCCGGATGGAAATCTAGGACAAACGATAAATAACGAGAGGGAAACCTAACACAAAAATATCCAGAGGTAAACATAGAAAAAAAAATGACCATAGGGAGCCTTGAATAAAAATAAGCAGAGGGAAAGCTAGGACAAAAAATGACCATAGGGAAATCTAGGAAAAATTTGACCAGAGGAAAACCTAGGACAAAAAATGTCCAGAGGGAGACCTAGGACAAAATGAGCATAGGGAGCCTACGACAAAAAATGACCAGAGGAAAACCTAAGACAAAAAATGTCCAAAGTGAAACCTAAGACAAAATGACCATAGGGAGCCTAGGACAAAAATGACCAGAGGGAAACCTACGACAAATATGACCAGAACGAAACTTAGGACAAATATGACCAGAAGGAAACCTAGGAGAAAAATGACCAGAGGGAAACCTAGTACAAATATGACCAGAGGGAAACCTTGGACAAAAATGACCAGAGGGAAACCTAGGACAAATATGACCAGAGGGAAACCTAGGACAAAAATGACCAGAGGGAAACTTAGGACAAATATGACCAGAGGGAAACCTAGGACAAAAATGACCAGAGGGAAACCTAGGACAAATATGACCAGAGGGAAACCTAGGACAAAAATGACCAGAGGGAAACTTAGGACAAATATGACCAGAGGGAAACCTAGGACAAAAATGACCAGAGGGAAACTTAGGACAAATATGACCAGAGGGAAACCTAGGACAAAAATGACCAGAGGGAAACTTAGGACAAATATGACCAGAGGGAAACCTAGGACAAAAATGACCAGAGGGAAACCTAGGACAAATATGACCAGAGGGAAACCTAGGACAAATATGACCAGAGGGAAACCTAGGACAAAAATGACCAGAGGGAAACCTAGGACAAAAATGACCAGAGGGAAACTTAGGATATCTTTATCGTATTGTCATTCGCTATGTCGATTCTACCTTTCTTAAATTTCCCTCTCGTCATTAACAGCCCAGCAGCGTTATAAATCGCTGTGAATGCTTCACTGTGCCTCAATTGACCAGGAAGAAAATATATAAGAATGCATTGTTGAAAAGGACTCGATAAAATACTTAAGCCAATGCAAATCAGAGAAAACCCGATAAAAGGGATTGAATAGGCGAGCAGAATCGATAAACAGGATCATTCTTTGGTTGCATTAAAGGGGATTTAAATCAGTGGTTCGATGGACTTTTAACCATGTGCAAATTTTTAGATTCCAAACCTGATGGAGAAATATGCTATGCAAAAAGTAAGGAAGACGAGTGAAGGCCAATCACCTTTCAATTTTTTTGAATCGTCTAAAAGGAAAAACATTAAATACACACAAAAATTCAAAGAGAATTTAAAAGGGTTCGAAATAATGCGACAAGAAATAAAGATTTATAGATATTGCAACGCCTGTTCTACATTGTTCAGGGCTCTTTCAAATTCTCTATATTTTAGGGTAGTGCCTCGTATATAGGCATATATATATATAACAGCAGTTGGAACCCACAAAGCGGATAACAATAGAATTAGGGCGTCAAGGGAGGAGGCAGTTGGAACTCACTTCGAGACTGAATGTGATCCAATCAAACAGAAAGAAATGAAATAAAAAGGGAATGTCTAAGAAAATGAAAAACTATATTTAAGCCAATCCATATCACAGAGACCTGATAGTTCAGTAATGTGCCATGCCTGATACACGTTTAGGCGAGCATGTATCTTTCGATACATGACAGATTTTTCCCGCAATAGGTTGCCATTTTTTCTGCAGTTGCCATCCAAGGGTATAGAACCCTGTTTGTCCTGCTATTTACCCATAGCTGGGGGGAGAAGAAGAGAATGCATACATTTCCCAATGGGATTAGCACGTAAGTTAATGTAATGGATTCGACTGGAATTCGTACTCGGCTCTCCGATTCCTCAATCCGAACAGCTATCCATTACCCCACCCACCGTGCCTAGAGATTGAAACTTCATCATTATTGTTTTTTCTTTTATTTTTTACAATGATGTTCACCCTGTACAAGACGGAAGAGCCACTCGAAGTAGACGGTTACAGAGTTATGAGGACATGTGGGGAAGATAACAGTGGACACATATTTTCCAATGTATCTTTCGTATACTGGGTCTCAAAATGTACTGCTCATAAAGGGTAGCGGCAAACGTCCGTTCTACATTAGGTTCATGCTCTTTCAATTTCTCCATATTTTAGCACCGCACCTCGTATATAGGAATATATGCATATGAGAGCAGTTCACATACTGGGTAGCTAATAATTAGGGCGTTAACACTACAGGTTGGTCATAACACACTTGGAGACATTGAACGTGATTCAATCAAACATGAAGAAACAGAATAAAAAGAGAGTGTCTAAGAGAATCAGAAAAAATACTTAAGCCAAACCGAACCACAGAAACCGGATGAAGAGAATGAGCAGCCGAAAAGAATCGATAGTCAGAAACACAGGATCATTGCTCGGTTGGACCAAACAGGAAATAAAATCAATAGATTGATGGACTAAGAAACTCGTAACCATGCACAAAGTTTTAACGTTCCAAAGACAGCAGCGGAATTATTGTGTATAAAGTCAAGAAATCGACAGAAAACGCATCAGCATCAATAGCTGTCCAAATAGCTCAAACAGAACTGTATAGTACATTAAACAATGCGTCAAAAAGATAATGAAAATGTTGAAAACAGTCCGTCCGCCACCCAGCGCCAAAGAACGACAAATGAGATACAAATGAAGAAAGCGATAAAGAAAGAGAAGTGTGAAAAGAAAAAAAAAAGTTGAACTGAGAATATAAAGAACAGATTAAAAAAAAGATGACGTAAAAAAAACATGAAGATGTTTATGCAGAAGAAACCGGAAGTGAGAAACGGAATCCCTTATCATCTCTGCCAAAAAAACGTGCATTATAACAATTTACGTCAAAGCGAAAATTGGCAAAATTCAGAGAAAAAAAAAATGGAATATTTTACCTCAGTAGAGAAAGAGGTGAAAAGCAAACTATATCTTCAGTGGCTGCGACAAGCTGATCAAAATAGAATTCAAAAGAAGACATGACAGGGTGGCAAATATCAATACACTGAGAACTATGCGCTCAGGGGCTTCTCTGTCAAAGGACAGAGGGGCAAGTGAGAAAAATTATACTGAAGAGGTGCCCAGCCCTAGGGAACACCTGCCCGAGGACGCGCCCTCGCATTTGCACCGAGACCAGTGCAACCGACGGTTGCGGGGGCTCGGAGAATTTTTGCTTCTTGCCCGGGTGCACGCGCTCGGGCTCCCCACATTAAACCGACCTTGTGTCACAACCTGACCTCGTTGGGGGGGGGAGTAAATATCTACATTGGTAACTGTGCAAAAGTCTTGGATTCGACCATGTATACAAATGGAATCATCAAAAACCACATAGTTTCTTGGACAGTAAACATCATAAAAATATTTCGGGATTTCGACACCCAGATCAACCAGTCCAACTAAAAAAGAAGAACGCATATAGTAATGGCTATAGTAATGATAATATAAACCGTTTCCTTATAATGAAACGTTCGGCATACATTGACCGAGCGGCCAGTACTACGGTCGATTGAAAGTTTTAAATTTAGATAATTTTTCAGGAAAATGTTTCTGAAGTCCAAAAAGTGTTATCGAACTTTCCAGGGTTTCCTACCTAACCTTTTGTTTGAAGTAGTGTGGAATGTTAACATTTTAAGTGATTATTTTGTCCTCCTGAGTATGACGATAAACTACATCCAGCATCTAGCCTAGATCGGGAAATTGGAGGTTTTGAGGAGCGTAGACTCACCTCTTAATTGCTGTTGTTCCTAAGTGAACCCTGACCCGGGATGGTAGCACCTGTTAGGATCCCACATATGGGTAAATAGTGAAAACAAAAACAAAAAACTATGAAAGCATAAAATACAATTTTATAGAATGATCAACAATACATTTTATCTGTAGTTCAAGGCATACAATTAGATTTAAAACATATTTAGTTGAAGCTATAAAATTGTGTTCAAAATATTTAGATTTTGACATTAAATAGCCCATAGAGATGTTGATATGCCGCTAAACAAAATCAACCAGCCAATCAACATCCATTTTGTTATGTAGTGGTTTCACAGTGGAGGCTTGTATTTTGTACTAAGTCAGTCCTAAATAGGTTCGACGCACAAAAACGTTAGGGACTTTATATAATAGGTAATGATGCAGTAATCTAGTTGTGGTGGCTGATACTTTAATATCCGACTAGCGGTCGTCCGGCATCGACTGACTGACCAACTCACTGCCGACTCACTTGTTACTCTTACTACTCCTAGTTATTATAGGTGGGAGAGTCTATTAACTATAGAATAGGTGTGTTCAACTATAACACATTTACATGTGATATCCATTTTATGAAGCTGCGCTGAAAGGTTTATAGGCTGAAAGGTTTATAGGCTGATCATGAAGGAGTGATGCTAGAGTTGTGATATTTTGAATGCATTAATTTCAATCCTTCTTATTAGTAACTGCAGTGTTTCCCTCCAGGTAAACTAACTACTTCTAGAATTGACAAAATTTGGATAAAATAGTCAAAATTTGGCATCATGGTGCTATCAAGTAACGGCAGAAAAAGAATTGAGCCCCAAAAGGCACTCATGTTGACGTGGTTGTTACATTAGAAGATGAGGCTCTAGCTTTATCAACGGTGAAAAAATGGACAGTTGAATTTAGAAGAAGGGGGCGTCTTGAATATGACCCAATGTCTGGACGTCCTACAACTGCCGCCACCGAGGAAATCATTGATGACGTTCACCACATGGTGATGGGTGACAGGCGATTGACTATAAATCAAATAACTGATTGAGAATATTCTGCACAATGAACTTGGCAGGATAAAGGTTTCTGCTCGCTGGGTGCCACGTTTTCTGACACCTGGCTCATCACATCACGGGAAGTTTCCTAACCCAGCATGAGTTTTGGGTTCATTATTTTGAGCCAATACTATTAGCATAACCTGTGAGAGAGTTGAGAATATTCTGTACAATGAACTTAGCATGCTCGGTGGGTGCCACATCTTCTGCCACCTGATCAGAGGTGCACCAGGCTGATCACATCACGGGAAAATCTGACATTGTTTGAGACGGATCCAGCTGGTTTCCTTGAGTGTTTCATAACCCAAGTTGAATGTTAAGTTTATCACTTTGAGCCAGAGACAGAGACAATACATACAGTGGAAACAACTCTCATCGCCTGCTCCAAAGAAGGCCAAGATTGTTTCATCTGCAGAGAAGGTGATGGCCTCAGTTTTTTGTAATGCAAAAGGCATTGTATTTATTGACACACTTCAAATGAGCAACATCCTCATTGGAAAGTATTATGCCAAATTGTGGAAGCAGTCACGAAAGGCTATCAAGACCAAATGCCCAGGAAAACTGACGAAAGTGTCCCTTTAGAAAGTGTATCAGGACAATGCTCCAGCATAGAAGGTTTGGGTTTCAGTGAATACTGTTTGTGATTCTGGCATTAAAATGGTTTATCACCCTCCCTATTCTCCTCATTTGGTCACATCTGACTATCATCTGTTCCCCAACATGAAAAAACAATTGGCTGGGAATCATGATCACAGTGGTGATGACGTCATATCTGCTGTTACTGACTGTCTAGACCAAGCGAATAAAAACGTCTTCACCAGTGAGATCCAAGCACTGCAACACCAATGGAAGAAGTGTGTGGCCCGCAAGGGTCACATTCCATGAGAGTATCTTGGTCAGCTTAGGAACTTTTCAGCCTCAGAAGTACATACCTAGGTTAGATAGAAATAGACTTACTTTGTATATGGATAGATCCAGATCAAAATACAAAGGGATCTGTGGCAGACAGAAACAGACTCAAGGCACACACAAACTCATCTGGGAGCAGATGCAAACTTAATTTGTATATAAATTCATCCAGAGCAAATAGAAAGATGTCTGTGTCAGATACAAACAGACCTAAGGGGTGGAATACAGATTTACTGAGCAATCAAGACCAAATGCATAGGAAAACTGATGAAAGGATTACTGTTTCATCGGGAAAATGCTCCAGCACACAAGTCCTTAGTTTCAATCACTCCTGTACATGACTGTGGCTTTGAACTGATCAATCACCCTCCCTATTCTCCTGATTCGGCCCCATCTGATTATCATCTGTTCCCCAACTTGAAATAATACTTGGCTGGGAATCAGTATCGCATTGTTGATGATATCATATCTGCTGTTGATGACTTTCTAGACCAACAGGATAAAAGCTTCCTCACCAATTGGATCCAAGCATTGCAACATTGATGGAAGAAGTATGTCGACCGCAAGTGGAGGGAGGACGATGTTAAAAAATAAACCTCATTTGGTCACATTCCATGATAGTATCTTGGTCAGCCTATGAACTTCTCGTAGTTGTTGCTGTTGTTGGAAGTCCTCAAGTGATATGGTTGCTGTTATTTGGTAGAAGTTCCTTTTATGTGATTTTGCAGAACCAGACCACAAGGTTCGACAAAGAGTGCTTTTCGTTAAGACCTACATGCTTCATTTACTCGAAGCCATTTAAAATTATTGGTCTCAAAAAGCGACTGTTTACGGCTGACATTTTAGATATTTTCTCAAAGGGTTTTGACACCATGCTTGACATCCGTATAAACTTTTCGATCTGACGAGGCTATTTAAGAATATGGCTCGAGTCTTGGGTTCAATGTTTTTGATTTTTTTCGCGGTCTGACGATGTTGGGCAAAACTACCTCCAGCGCAGCCTATTCTATGTCAAATTTTCATATTTCATATACTAAATGTGTTATAATTGATCCATACACCGAGATGTCTGAAGCGCTTAGTATTTACTAACCCTAACTCTTCATCCTGAATATCATCCCTCGACCGCATCGGGCCAATGCGAACGATGTTTTCTTTAGCTGTATATTATGTGCTACGCCAGGGCCGGATACAGTTTTGAATAGACCAATTGCTACCCAAAGCTATAAAACACAGTCTTTCCTACTACTTACCCATAGCTGAGGGGGAAAAGTAAAGGATTTATAGTTTTCCCAAGAGTATTAGCATGTAAGTGAATATAATGGATCCTACTGGAATTCGAACTCGGCTCTCCGATTCCTCAATCCGAGCCGCTACCTGAATATGATATTGATTATACTGAATATGATAATCTTGAATAAGGAAAGAAAGAACATGAGA
The DNA here is from genome assembly GCA_963932145.1 of Acanthosepion lycidas. Lineage (NCBI taxonomy): Eukaryota > Metazoa > Mollusca > Cephalopoda > Sepiida > Sepiidae > Acanthosepion > Acanthosepion lycidas. The sequence goes on from OZ010600.1 coordinate 7,486,671, forward strand.
TATCATGGACGGAACAGTTTCAGTGAACGATAGAGTAAATATAAAGAAAACGGAAAAATTATTTTTTAATTTCTATCTATAATACTACAATATAAGCACTGGTAAAAAAAAAAAAGGTTGCTGAAGACATTACGTTTATAATACCCAGAAATTCATACACAGATATTCTCAAGGACACATGGCACAGTGGACAAAGAAGTTAGTTAGATCCAGTGACAGGACCCAAACAGTTGTCAGTTCAATATCTGGTTAAGGTGGTGGAAAATTTGGAGAGCGGAATTAAACAGGAGATAACTGATAACTGACATCCATTAGACATGGCACGTGGAACTAGAATAGTCTACCCCAGCGAGCGAAATAAAGGGTTCAGTTCGACATTCCAACTACCTGAAGAAGGCCGGAGTGTACAGCGGCCGAAACGTTGTGATAAATATAGCAACAAAGATGATGTAAATATTTTATTTTTTAATTATTTATTTATTTTACTTTTATTCACCCATATAAGCCCCGATAGGAACTCAAGGTCGTTGAAAGTAGATAACGATTAACCCGAGATTAAAATTGTAGAGATCAGGGAAGTATCCTCTTGGGAGTCTGTTTCACAAAGTAGCGGTTCTTGAGAATTAGGCTTCCGAATGGAACGTCCTTTTTTAACCAAATAAAATACGAAGGGAATGAGAAGGATTCGACCCTGGGTGTTTGGTATGACGGGTCAAAGCTGTAAAGGTCTGAACAGGTGTAACTAAAGAATGTAGTTCATCTGAATATTTAACATGAAAAGAGTGACAGGGTAGCGAGAAACCCGCGTCCTTTCGTCGGTGGCAGGGTGGAAAGTGTGTTTATTATTTTAACTTTTCCTGACAGATAACAGTAACATGTTTTGTTCCTGAAAATGGCCAGAGAATGGTCGAAGTGATAGAATAAACGTTAGGAACATTATACAATTCCAGTATCGTCTTAAAACAACCACACTTACCTTTTACGAAAACAATATATATATGTGTGTGTAGACAAACCCAGATTGAAACCTAACCGATTTGGTATCAGTCAGAGCTTCTACCACATAGACATGTTCACTCGACAGAAATCTAGCGTACTGCTTTTACAAACGTAAACAAACGCCAAGCAGCCAAAGTGGTCCATTCATTCATATATATATATATATATATATATATATATATATATATATATATATATATATATATATATATATATATATATATATATATATATATATATAATGGACCACGGATCCATAGAAAGACGATTTTTATATTTTCACCAACACAAGTGAGTAATAGAATTCGTTTATTAATACAGGGTACATATATACATTATAAAAGTTAAAAATGATTTAGTATTTTGTTGGGTAAATTTTTGCTTTAATAACGGCCTTAAGTCTTCGTGGCATGCTGTAGACTAAATTATTTAGTAAGTCAACTTCCTTTTTCCACCATTTATTTAATTCGCGAAAAAGCTCGTCTTCTGTGTTAACTTTCCTATTACGTGTACGCTTGTCCATTATCGCTCAAAGGTCTTCAATTGGGTTATGGTCAGGACTCTGACTAGGCCACTGGAAGAGTTGGGAATTATTAAAGCAAAAGTTTACCCAACAAAATACTAAATCATTTTTTAACTTGTACAATATACATATGTACTCCTATATTCATGCCCTAAATTAATAAATGAATTCTAATACTAAATTGTCTTGATAAAAATATAAAAATCAACTCTCTATGGATTTGTCACTTTTTTCTCGTACTATATATATATATATATATATATATATATATATATCCAGGATACGGCCAGGATACAACACCAGGATTAGGAGGGGGGTTACTGCGAAGCCATATGCGCTCAATCGAACTAGGCGACAGCTTTTGAGAAGAAAGATTGACAATAAACTTGACTATTCAAATATATTTCATATCCAAATACAAAATGAAGCATAAAAATGAAGCATAAAAAGACAAGGTGTGCTTGCAGACTTAGCTTAGGATAAAAGCCGCCAGGGTTTCTGGCCAAGAGTCCTTGTTAAAGGAGAGTTCTTTTTTTGGTTTACGGCTAGCTTCTTTAGATAGTAATTACGGCGCCGTTCTTCCGTCACTTATAGGGGGTTTTGATGAAGGGTCTAGTCTGCTTCGTGCTGCCCGAATAACGTGGTCGAATTTGAAAAATGGTTCTTTAAATGTGTCTATATAGTCAACACCGAGTTACCCTTACAAGGACAGTGATTGGCCCTTTAGATATCCAAATCCTCCTTTTATTTTACGCTTGATTGATCTTATCCGGCTAATTATTCTAAATTCCAGTCTACGTATGTAACAGACAGAAAGCTGGAATCAGTTGCTTGAAAATCCCAAATCATATTTGAGATTTTTATTTTATTTATTTTAAATAAATCGGCAAGTTTTCTTACTATTCAAATCATTTCTGGATTCAAATGAACAAAGTTAGTTTGGAGGAAGAATAAAATGGTGCCTGGTCGCTGCCCACTTATACAACATTACAACTCTAACGCCTAAATGCATTATCCAACCAATCATAATTAAGTTATTTTCAGACCAATAACAAGCCAAGTCATGAAACAAAGGAAAATGATTAGGCGCTGGTGTGTCGTATTTATAGCTCACAAGGCTATAAAAATTCTTTTTCTCGGGCAGCCACCTGCAAACGTCACGCCATGACTGTCTAAACTCGTGTAGCGTGACATATGTTATTCCTAAATCCGTGTGGCGCACATGCGCTGAAACACACCTTCAACGAATCTTTGATAAAGAAGCCAATACACGCGCGCACGAACTCAACCAACCAAATAGCAAAAGTGAACCCCAAGACTGGCTTGTTAAAAACTGTAAGCCAAATCATTCAGCACGCAACATGTAACTTCCGAAATTCCTCGGCATTTGACTTATTTTATTAGCAATCAGAGGCCTGCAGCGACGACGACTCGTCCTATAGAGATTTCGTCACCCGTCGCAATATTTCTGTCACTCAATATCCAAAGCGTGTTCTGTCACCATTTAAAATACACGCATGCGCAAAATAGTACTCTCAGCATATATTCGGCAGTTGAAAAAAAACTTAATGTGAAGTTATTTATCGTTTAAAAATCTATCTTCAACAGTTTTCATTAAGAATCAAAGCCGCTGAGCTTCCATTACGTGAAAACCATTTCAGAAAAAAACAAACAAACATTATGTAGAGTAATTAGACATGGTTAAGTGTAATTGGCAGAAATGCCCCCAAAACAGAATTGACCATTTTTGGCAATAACAAGAGAAAGGAAAGAACACAAATAATGTTGAGTAAACAATGTAAGGTAAAGCAACAGTAATAAGGTAAAAAGAACACAGCCTAAGAATGGTGTTGACAGAAAAAGGGGATACAAACAAGCGATAGTAGCCTTCTGACATCAAGACAAGAAAGACCAGAACGAAAACAGATGAGACTGAGAAATAAAATTTCCTCTTCCTCTCTTGTCGAACTCTTTGCCTCCGAGCGGAGAGGAACGAGATGAAGCTATACCGAAGCGTAGAGTCTCGTTTGGGGAGGTTGACAAACCCGACACCGTGTATGCCCGAGCCTACAGGATCGGAACGACCCGCTTTAAAAACTGACCTTGTGTTACATCTTGCCTCGTGGGAAGGTTGGTAAATAGAGATACATAGCATCTGTATGTTTTGTCTATAAATTTGAGTGGGGCTTGCAGTAATTCCACCCACGATTGGTATTGTGATATATGTTGGATCGAGAGGAGAAAGATGGGTTCTTGTGGTGAGTGAGAAAATTGTTGGAGTGATTGGGTCGCGAATCGAATTAGCTTGGTATAGGATAGTCGGTATTGATCAGAAGAACAGGACAAAAGAAATAATATTGAACAAACAATATATTCAAAATAAAATAATAAACCGAAAAGACCATTTCAAAAGTATTAAGCAAGCAAACAACATATGTAAGGCAAAGCAACACTATTAAGACAAAAGGTTCATAAACTAAGAATGGTTTTAACACACAAAAAGCGATAAAAACCAGTGATCACAGCATTCTGTCCTCAAGACAAGAAAACAAATAAATATGGCGGGTGAGACCGAGAAGTGACCTATCTTATTGGCTAGAAAGAAATCCCAGCATTCATCTGCATGTTTTGTCTATACATTTGAGGAGGGGGATATTTTTGCATTCATTACTAAAGTAATGGAACCGAACATGTGTTTAGCTCAAGTATTAATTTTCGGTTAAAATCTTTTGTCTGTAATATGGCGAATGAGACCGAGAAATGACCTATTTTATTGGTTAGAAAGAAATCCCAGCATTCATCTGTAAGACTTATTTCTTATACTAAAGTTCACCCAGTACAAAGCTCGATAGCCACTCATAGTAGAGGTCTATCGTTAAAATGCTTTTGATGAATGTGCTGTTATATGATTGAAAGAAGAGGTGGTAGAAAATGAAGATTATGAGGATAAGGAGGATAGATAACGATTGGCCCTTGAAGTGGTTAAGATTGTTGTGTTCAAGGAAGTCTATTCTAGAAGTAGCAGTTTGTTGAGTAAAAGGAATCTGGGTGGAACTGAGTGGAAAATAATTCCCAACTCTTCCAGTGGCCTAGTCAGAGTCTTGAGCGTAACCCAATTGAAAACCTTTGGGCGATAATGGACAAGCATGCCCGTAATAAAAAAAAAGTTAACACAGAAGATGAGCTTTTTCGCGAATTAGAGAAATGCTGGAAAAATCTGGCGAAAGACGTTGACTTACTAAAGAATTTAGTCTACAGAATGTCACAAAGCATTAAGGCCGTTATTAAAGCAAAAAGTTACCCAACAAAATACTAAATCATTTTTGACTTGTATAATGTACATATGTAAACCTGTATTAATACACGAATTCTATTACTCACTTGTCTTGGTAAAAATATAAAAATTAACTTTCTATGGGTGCGTCCATTTTTTTTTTTTTTTTTTTTTTTTTTGATTCGTACTGTAAGAGTTTTTGCTTCCAACGAAAATTTCCGGTTTCTTAATATTTGCTTTTACGTCCTGGGTATGACGGTAAACTACATCCGCGTCCTGGGTATGACGGTAAACTACATCCGCGTCCTGGGTATGGCGATAAACTGCATCCAACAGCAAGGTCTCAGATAATGTTTTCAGAAAAATAATGTTGCCAGCTCTAAGTTTTTGAAACAATAATGTTGCCAGCTCTAAGTTTTTGAAACAATAAATGTTGCCAGCTCTAAGTTTTTGAAACAATAAATGTTGCCAGCTCTAAGTTTTTGAAACAATAATGTTGCCAGCTATACATTTTTTATTCCATACAAAATAGGCATTTAAAATTCATATAAACTGGATTTGGCATTAAATAACCCACAGTGGTTGATATGCCATAAAACCCAAACAAACAAACAAACAAAATATCACGCATTATGAAATGGACAAAGTCCGACAATTATTTTAAGACATTTTTTATTTTTATACATTCTTTTTTATAGATAAAACATAATAAAAATTCTCTGACATTCAGGCCGGTAAATGTTTTTAATACTGTTTATTATAAACAGAGCATTTACTTAAATATTGGTATCTATAAAAAGAATGTATAAACATAAAAATGTTTTAAAATAATTGTCAGGCTTTGTATTTTTCATATATATATATATATATATATATATATATATATATATATATATATATATATATATATAATTTGATTTGATTTCTATTTGAACTCAACGCATCCTAATCTGGCGGTTAGGCTTCAGTCATTTTCCCACCGCTATAAGCTTGCTTCTCTGTGTCTTTTCTATAAATACTTTCATGGTAATTTTTCGGATGAGGTCTTCGATATGTTACCTAGATTTTTGGGATTTAAGCGCAGTACTAGACTGGCGTCAAGATCTGATCAATTTACACTTGAGCTGGTTATATGTTGCCGTAAGTTCTATGCAAACGGTTTCTTTTCTCGCACTTCTCGCTTGTGGAACTTCCTTCCGGTTCCATGTTTTCCAGCCAACTTTAATCTGCAAAAATTTAAATGCAGTATCAATCGCTATCTACTGTCCCCTTGATTAACCTTTTTCCTTCCCTATCATTATTAATGTTTCTGTTCCTAATTCTTCCACACCCGCTAACCCCTTTATGTCTTAGTGGCTTTACTGCCTTGCTTGGGGTGAAAGTGATTTCTTTTTTAAATGTAAGATTGGCTTCATCGATAAAAATATTCTTCTGAAGAAGTTCCTTCTAGGTACAAAACGCGTTACTTTAGAATTCTTTCTATTTTGTCATTCGATTACGCACTTTAGCTTATTATTTAAATTGTTTTAAGCCCCCCTCTTTCGATATGGACGTTGGAGAATATATTTTACACAAGCTAGTCGAAATGTTTTAATGCATTGATTGTTCTGAACAAAATTCTACACAGCTTTTGGATGAGCTCGGTTAAATATACATGTGTATACACGATGTTAAGATGGCGGGAATTAAGCACGCCCTTATTGAATAAGTGAAATTTCCATGTTCAGCGTTCACTACTAATTAGAAAGCAATTAACGGCGATAACAGAAGCGGGTAGATGTTGGAGATGTTGAATGAGCCACAAAGTACAATCACTTCCGTTTCTATCCAATATTGACAGCGACTGACAAAAGATTCCTCTAAGGCAGATTAGAGAGTGCTGAGAGAGAGAGAGAGAGAGAGACAGAGACAGAGACAGAGAGACAGATAGAGAGATATAGATAGAGTGAGATATATATATATATAAACAGAGAGAGAGTATGCAGACTCGCACACACACGTATATATATATATATATATAGTGAACAGGGGAAGCAGATCATTATTCAAACATATATTGTTAAATATAACAGTCAACGAATATCTATTATGTTTGATCATGAGCTTTTCCATACGTTGTATAATGGCTTTAGTTTCAAGAGAAAATAGACAAAAACTGTCCAACATTTGGGTATGTCTTGATTATATTGGTCATCGATCTAAGCTTTCGGCTCACATGCGCCATCATCAGAGTGGTTATATGGACATTAGAACAGAGATATTAACAATCGAAGATGACATAGAGTTTTGTTTATACAGAAGTTTGCTATGCGACGATAACGGTCGCGGAATATATATATATATATATATATATATATATATATATATATATATATATATATATATATAAAAGTGAAGATTGAATTCAACACTTAGAGGCGACAGGCTGTTTCATGCTAGACGCAATCGTCAGACCTGACGACTGCGTCTAGCATGAAACAGACTGTCACCTCTAAGTGTTGACTTCAATGTTCACTTTTATATTTACACACGCTCTATCACTGATATTGAGCACTTTATCCCATAAATATAGCACGCCTTACGACTATATCTTGGCATATATATATATATACATATATATATATATATATATATATATATATATATATATATATATATATATATATATATATATATATATATATATATATATATCAGTTAAAATAAATAAGCTTAATCGAATAAAAAGAATTTTAATTTGAAAACCACATGCCATATATATTATAAATATGTATATATTGATTGACAGATTTTTTACAGTTTATCAATCTTCTGTGGGTTAATTAAAGCCGAAACTGATACTGTCAGATTTTTTATTTTTTGCGAGTAAATATTGTATTCACTATTTCTTGAAAATAATAATGATTTTCAAATACAAGTCTTACTATTACTTATCCCATGGATGGTAGAGGAAGTAGAGATGAATTCATACCTTACCCAAAAGTCTTTGCACGTAAATGAATGTAATGAAACCGACTGGAAATTGATCTCGACTATCCAACTTTTCATTCCGAGCCCTTATCCATAAAATCACTCGCACATCCAAGCTTACAGTACTTGCTATGTAAAAGCTAGGTCTAGGTACATACCAGGTACATACTAGGTACATACCAGGTTTGACGTTGTTATTTCTATTTAATTCAACTCCCCAAGTTTGTCCTCAAGGACACATGGCCCAGTGGATAAAGACATTGGTTAGATCCAGTGACTAGACCCAAAGAGTTGTGAGTTCAATACCAGGCCACAGCAATGGTGAACCAAAATCTTTGAGAGTTAAGTTAAAGGGAAATAACTGAGGCATCCGGAAGAGGCATGACACGTGGAACTAGAACAATCTACCCCGGTGGACAAAATAAAGGGTTCGGTTCGAAAGTCCAATCACCTGAAAAAGGCCGGTGCGTACAACGGCCGAAACGTTGTGAATATGGCAATGAAGATGAGAATAACTGTCCGAATAATGTAAATAATACAAGTAATCATAATACCTCATCTCAGAGATTTAGACAGATATTCTGCATCTTGCTTCTTTATTTTCATCTAAAACAGTAGCGTTGTGATACTATTGACACCCACATAGAAGTGATAGAGTTAGTATTCTTGTTTGATGGATGTGTTGATAGTTCCTTTTGAGGTCTGGTCTTCTAAGCAGCCTCCACTTTAAACGTAGCGGAATGGAAAGTAAAGAAAATTTAGATATCAAGTGTCAACAAAACCGGAATTAAACCTTATCCGGTTGCTGGTCTATATTAACAGAAATGCTTGGGAGAGTGCTGGCCTGCCCTTGGTGGGAGACGGATGTATCCATGTCGCCATTCCGAAGCCTCCACTTCGTATTTTCCAGCCACATCATCGGGAGTAGATGGGTGAGAAGTTGATAGGGGGAAGAGCTGACATAGAAGTTGTCCCAAGTATCACCAAAGCACCCACCCACCCAGACTAACAGGGTTAGCGTTCTTATTCGTTGACGGGGCAATTGTCATTTATCGTGTTACCTTGTGAGCATGCAGCAGGCCCTCCCCCAGCTCTCGATGAACACCGACGAGATTTAAAATCGGAATGCAACGTGTGGGGGATCATTGACCGGTCGGTGGGGAGCTGGGGTGATGGTCGCACTGTGCGTTATTCAGCGTCTTCAGTTATTTTCTTGCTGGTCAATCCAATCTTCTCAAATCTTTATTTGTGACATTTTAAAAACATTTTTTCTTGCCAATATTTTCAATTTATTCGTTCATACTTTACTTATCATTTATTACCTTAACTCCCAATTTCCAAGATCGTCTTCTTATCACTCAATTACTTTGGAATATCTTATTTCGCTTTGGAACTTATATCTTTCTGGCAGAGTCTCGTCTCGGGAAACTGACTCCGTTTTTACGTGGTCTCTAGGGATTTTTTGACCGAGCCTACGAGCTCCGATACCCCACTTTAAACTCGGCCTTGTGCCACATCTTGCTGCGTGGGGCATTGGGTAAATAATTATATCTTTCTGACAGCCTGTGTCAGATTATATATGTCTGAAATTTACTATTTCATTTCTGAACTGAGTAATTGTCAATAATACTTTCATTAATTTGAACGAGTGTTCTCATCTTGACTGATATAGACGTTATTATAGACACAACGTTTCGACCAAGTAATCTCTGGTAATCATCAGGTGTCCATTGATTAGTTAATATGGGATAACTGATGATTATTGTAATAGGCATAGTTCTTGTATTATTTTGAACTACTGTTTTCTCATCTTGGCTGATATAGACGTTATTATAGATACAACGTTTCGACCAAGTATCCTCATTTCATCATCAGGTGTCCATTGATTGGCTGATATGGGATATCTGTTGATTATTGTGATATTTTGTTCCAGTGATATCAGTTATTCTTCGTTCCTATTGAACTGGCGCGTCTCTACCAAACCCAAAGATTCAAATCATCACCATTAGATGACCTGAAGTTTGCGTTCCAGCATAAAACAGACTGTCGCTGCTCGGTGCGACTGGGGTTTTGAACTGATTCATCAACATTCCAATTCTCCTGATTAGAATATCATCTGCCCCCCAACATGCAAAAACATTTAGCTGGGAACCAGCATCGTAATTCTGTTGACGTCATATGTGTTGTTTTTTTTTTGTTGTTGTTTTTTGTTTTTTTATCAACACGATGAACAGTCTTCATTGAAGAGTTTGATGTTAGTTTACCTGGAAATAAACAATGCAGTTAATTATAAGAAGCGTTGAAATTAATGCATGTAAAATTTCACAGCTTTATATTAGGTTGGTGCCAAAATAATGACGTAATAATGTCGTTTTTGACGTTAAAAAATACGTCAAAAAAACGACATTATTACGTCATTATTTTGGCACCGACCTAATAACTTTTCAACTTCAAAATGATAATAATCTACTTCAAAATGGACTTATTTTCAAGTAAAAAAATTAATCAACTCCAAAATGGATTAATCAACTTCAAATTGGATCAATCAACTTCAAACTGGAACAATTAACTTCAAAATGGATTAGGCAACTTCAAATTGAGAAAATGTCAAAAACCTAAAAACAATCAACTTCAAAATAAGAATAAACAACTTCAAATTGAGATATTTTTTTTGGTAAATTGAAAATTATTTTTTCAATTAATTTACCCCATGAGTAAGGAAATTGACTGTTCGTCTTCGTTATATAGATGAAGAAAAAACCAAAATACAAACAACTTAGAGGCCAAGAAAGCATTGGGTGAGCCTACAGTAAAAGTAGGAGGAGAAAGTCCCGTATGGGCAAAAATGATAATTGATGATGATGCTGGAGAAACCTCTACAAAAGAAGCTGAAGAAGAATTAGCAACAGCTCCAAAAAGGACTTACCTCAAGAAAACTTTGGCTGGCGAAAAAAAAAGGCCCAGATTTTAGCTGCACATGCCGCAGCAGGAAATTGGAAAGACCTGGCAAGAACAATTGGTGTGCCTCTGCCAACAGAGTACCGTTGGTTAGACCAGGGTACTGATAAGAGTGACTCTAGGGGAGGAGCAAGAAAATTTAAAATTACGCAAGAGCATAAGAATTTTATGGCCGAATTAATTGAAAACTCTCCTAGGGTCACTCTTCAAGACATTGTAAATAAAGTTGGTCGAAAAGCATGAGGTTCGTGTGACGAAAGAATGCATAAGAAAGCACTTGGACTCCATGGCCTTTACTTTAAAAGCAGTTCATTATGAACCAGAAGCTTCCAATATTAATGTCAATAAGGGGAAACGTAAGGATTACGCAGTAGCTTTAATAGAATTTCAGTCCCAAAGTGTGACAATTCTTTATATGGATGAAACCAATTTTAATCTCCATGTTTCAAGAAAAGAAGGTCGCTCTAAAAAAGGCACGAGGTGCACTACAGTCGCGGCCGGATCCAGGGGAAATAACATCCATGTTATTGGATGTATTAGTAATAATGGATTAATTCATCATAAAATTAAAAGAGGTTCTTTCAAAAAAGAGGATGCGAAAGAATAGACCAGGGGGTGCCTTAGAAAGGCAAATGAAATTTATGAAAGGGGAGTTGTCTTAGTTATTGATAATGCTCCTTGCCATACTTCAATAGAAGTTGTGGAGGAGGATGAATTTAGGCAACACCAAATTTTCAGACTTGCCCCCTATAGTCCGATGTTAAATTCCATTGAAAAGGTTTGGCCAGTCATTAAAGCTGACGTAAAAGGAAGTATGGCAAGCCCAATTGTTGGGATTTTAAGATGTGATGGCCAGGGATCTTTAACTACTAAAGAATCCCCCCTCAGCAAGTTAGAAGCGATGATCTCCGAGGCAATTAATAATATTTCCCCTGAGACCTGCACTAACTTCGTAATCTGGAATACAGAGATTACTTCCCTTTGTAATTAACTTAGATGATGTAATCTTTTAAATAAATTTCTTAGGAACGTTTATATTTTTTTATTTCCCTTTTAAGTAAAAATAAAAGAATAAATATTAAATTTATTAGTATTATATTAATTCTCAATTTGAAGTTGATTAATCCAATTTGAAGTTGATTATTTCTCATTTTGAAGTTGTTTTCCAATTTGAAGTTGATTAATCTATTTTGAAGTTGTTTAATCCATTTTTGGAGTTGATTAATTTTTTTACCTGAAAATAAGTCCATTTTGAAGTTGATTATTATCATTTTGAAGTTGAAAAGGTATAGAATCATTCCTTTATAGCCAGCCTATGATCATTTCAGCCGCCCCTCGTACCTGGAAAGAAACAATGAAGTTATTAATGAAAAAAAGAGTTGAAATTAATTCATGCAATATTTCACATCTCTATCATTATTCCTTCATAGGCAGCCTGTGATCATTTCAGCCACCCCTTGTACCTGGAAAGAAACCATGCAGTTATTAATAAAAAGAGTTGAAATTAATTCATGCAAGATTTCACATATCTATCATTATTCCTTCATAGTTAGCTTATTACCTTTTCAGCCCAACCTCGTATTCACCAGTCATTTTTATTCTGGCTTTTGCTTCGAGCGGATTATTGTATTGACATCAATTTTCTGGCTGTCGCTTTTTTCTTTGTCTGTTAAAGACAGGTTGAACTTTAATGGTCTTTTTTTTTTTCTGGATATGTTGTCCTACAGCGTTGTTTTTCGAAGCCGTGCTTTGAGGTTAAACCGATTATTTCAATGAAGCTACTTCCAATTCGTTCGTTGTTACTTAAGTTTTCTTTTTTTAGAAATATCAGACAAGATACGTGAGAAATGACGTAATAATGATAATTTGCAAATGTATTATTTCCTTAGAGGATGAGGATCCTTGATTTGAGACGTTGCCGATGTTTGTAGATTGATCTGTTTTCTTTTAAAACTACAAATGCTGTCTTTTTTGTGAGTTGGGTATGTGGAGACAAACGTGATATGGTCAGTCGATTCTACAGTATTTGAAGCGTTATTTTTTTGTTTGTTTTTTTTTTAACCATTCAAAGTGATAGTCATTGTCTGCTTGTCGGAAACTGCAGCAACCCGACCGAAAAATATTTCCAAGGTTCCATCCCCCACCAGTCGATTTCCTATCCGATTTATTTCTTTATATTTCACTCTCATAAATCGATCGAAAGGCGGCAGTGTATACATTGAAAAAAGAACAGAAGAAGTATATGGACGATGGCTAAATACCTATTTAATATGCTTCCAGTCAGCGTCACTTCCCTCTGTCTTTTCTACAAATATTTTTCATGGCAACTGCTCTGACGAGCTTTTTTCCCGGTGCCCCGACTACATGAATTTAAACGTGCTACTTGATTGGCAATTAGGTCCCACAGTTTTACTGTTAAAATAACCAAAGACAACCGCCACTTCTCTTTTCTTTCCTTACACTTCCTCCCTGTGGAACTCCCTTCCATTTTCTTGCTTCTCCGACAAATACAATCTTCAAAATTATAAATGCCACGTCAATCGCAATCTTCTATCTTCTTGAACCCTGTTCATTTTTTTATCCTTCCTTCCATCCTCCCTATACTCAGTCTTCTCATTCTTTTTCTCTACCGGTCTCTGTTACGTGCTGCGTCCTATTAGTATCACAGGCCTGAACTGGATTTTTTTTTTTTAAATGGCACTAAAAATGTGAATAACGAGGAAGTTTCAAGGAAAATGAAGACAAAAAGAACTCTTATAGTAGAATCAGAAAGAAGCAGTTGAAACTTCTTGGACACATAATGAGGAAAGTCGGTTTGAAGAATTTGACACTCACAGGACAAATTGAAGGTAAGAGGGACAAAGAAAAACAGCGAGGAACCCGCCAAATAACCTTGTGTAAAATTGGATCAATCAACTTCAAAATGGAACAATCAGCTTCAAAATGGAACAATCAGCTTCAAAAATGGATGACAGAACAGGGGATAGGAGGGAGAATGAAAAGACAAGAGCTAAAAAGGATAGGAAGTTGTGGAGGGCTATGAACCACGACCTGAAAGGACACGGCACAAAAAAGATGTATTTTTATATAAAATGTATAATTACTAAAAAAGGAGGCTTTTACAATAATCCAGTAAGACTTAATTCGATCACGTTGCCATCGCAGTTGTCATTAGTGCTTTCACTTTTTTGTAACGACATTATTAAAATCAAGAGACTTAATTAAGTAATATAATGAAGAATTGAACTAAAGGATCATTACCAAGATACCAGACGCCCAAGGCAATTGTCACTGGGTTGAAACCAGGTTAAAAAAAATTCTCACAGGCAAGAGAAATCACGGAAAAAGTCATAGGCAAAAAAAAAGTTACAGGAAAAATGTCGGGATAAATCTCAGATAAAAAAATAAAAGTCAGTGGTAAAAAAATTCTTTCTTTTTATATACCTTTTTAACCATAAATATAACATAACACTTACGTTAGTATCTCTGAATGCTAACCTCAAACCCTAACCATAACTCTAACCCTAAATCCTAACCCTAACTCTAAACCCTAATCCTAAAGCCTAACCCTAAAATCTAACCCTAAGCCTAACACTTCTTTATCTTACCGCAACCATTTGATTTCATTTTAATAGTCCTTTTTAAAAAATAGTTTTTAATGTTCAGTGGTGTTTATGAAAATGCATCATTGGTAATTTCGATAATTATTTTGGTAATTTTATTTTTTTTTTTTTATAGTTTCCAAAACTTTTAAGTTTATCTCTTCTTTCATTTATTTATCAACGTTTTCAAATTAGCCCAGTAGATCCCCTTTCTCGTTTTTATTTACGATTACTATTTTATAAATACGTCTGTTTTTTATGAATGTAAAACATTTTTAAAGACACTCATTTTTCATTCATTCACTGATTGTTTCTCTTATTTTCTTTTTTTTACCTTCTAAGTAGTTACTTAAACATTTTATCTTCTTCAAGATTGAAATATTGCATGAATTAATTTCAACTCTTTTTATTAATAACTGCATTGTTTCTTTCCAGGTACGACGGTGGGCTGAAAAATTCATTGGCTGACAATGAAGGAGTGATGATAGATGTGAAATATTGCATGAATTAATTTCAACTCTTTTTATTAATAACTGCATTGTTTCTTTCCAGGTACGACGATGGGCTGAAAAGATCATAGGCTGCCTATGAAGGAATAATGATAGAGATGTGAAATATTGTTGTCACGGTTGTTGGTTGCTAGTAACTAGACAGTGAAGTATTAATGTATTTTGCACAGCTCCTAAATATTAAAATAGACGACTGAAAAATATGCCCGAAGCAATCGAAAACGGTGCATAAAACAAGCTAATAATCACGATTTAAAAAAAAAGGCCGCAAAGCATTTACAACTGAATACAGACACTGGATAAAATAAAATGAGATTTATCTAGTCTTTACATTATGTACAAAAAATGAATCCATTTAAAATCCGAGCATTAAATTATTAAAAATTGTAGATAGATAGATAGATAGATAGACAGATAGATAGATAGATATGAACAAAGATAGACAGATATCAACAGGATATGATAGATATGAACTGATTAAGATAGATGGATATAAACAAGATAGATAGATAGATAGATAGATAGATAGATAGATAGATAGATAGATAGATAGATAGATAGATAGATAGATATGAACAAAGATAGACATATATCAAGGATATGATAGATATGAACAGATTAAAATAGATGTATATGAACAAGATAGATAGATAGATAGATTGATTGATATATAGATAGATAGATGTTAATGGAAATATTAGGAGTGGCCTTATATGGAAATTTTCAGCATTACTGGACCTAGCAGCCAGTGTTACTGTCGGTTGAAATGTATAAAATCTGTCTCTTAAAACAGTTTTTTTAGAAAAATAGGTTGCGCACATTCAATAACTGTTACCACTCTTTTCGGTATTTACTTTGAGGTTTACTTCCTAACCTTTTGTTGGGAATAGTGTGGAACATCAACATCATTATTAATTCATTATTTTCTCTTCGAATTATATTTTACTTCTTGATGCTGTTGAAGGTTCTCAAGTGATGGGGCTTCTGTTATTTGGTAATAACTTGGTTCGTGATTCTATCGCTCCAGTCCATGAGATTCGAAGAAGGACGACCCTCTCCAAGATTTACGGGCTTCATTTGATTGAAAAGCCACATAAACATAGATAGATAGATAAATAGATAGATAGGAAGCAGAAGGTATCCGATGCGTGCGACCATAGAATTTAGTATAAATCCCTTGTATTGGTCAGCTGCTATTTGCAGAGATTGGTTTACGCCATTCTGGACAGCCGACTTGACGCAGACAGCAGCCGACACTGGGAACGGAAATATAAGCGACTGGCCACGTCTAAAATCAATTATGCAAATTCGTAGGCCTGCGAAGAAAGGCCAAGCGAAGAAAGGATGATATGCCGAATGCCAAGATCGTTTTCTTTCTTCTATATGTCCGCAATTGATTTCATACTAAACCTGTCAGATTGTCTGTTCTTCATGTTCGCTTCGGACAAACATATGGCAGATCGCCGGCGACTGACTCTGATACGGCAACGATTTGTTGATGCTGTTGTCAAATTAGCACGGCAGGACAAAAATCAGTCAGTAGACCATAGGGCTGAAAATAAATAAGGTATCCGATTAGAGCTAAAAACTGGGTCTATATAGTTCAAAATTCGTACAGTTTATATATATATATATATATATATATATATATATATAGAGAGAGAGAGAGAGAGAGAAAGAGAAAACCTAGTGAGCCAGACAAACCTACCCAGATTTCACCTAAGCGGATCATCAGGGAAACCTGGGTAGGTTTGTCTGGCTCACTAGGTTTATCTAGGTCTGCTCTATGGTTGTATTGAGCTCTTTAGTTAGTTGGTTACTCGTGTCGGGGTTTTTTCTTCGTGCTTTAAACCTGTATCTGCGCGATTTTTTTCGACAGACTTTCATGTTTCTAGCTCTTTCTTTTTTAAAAAATTTTTTTCATTCGTTATTGATTTGATTATTGGCAAATCAAGAATTCGAAGGTTTTTCGAAACGAGTATAGTTACCTATATATATATATATATATATATATATATATATATATATATATAAGAGAACACTGGAGTCAACACTTAGAGGCGACAGGCTATTTGATGCTAGACGCAATCGTCAGACCACGAGTGTTTTTTTGTTTTTTTTTCTCGTCTATTTATATATACGTGTCAGAGGTGCATTTTGGGTAGACTGTTTTGGCAGTTATTTTGCCAGAAGTCGTTTATTTGTTTGTTTATTTATTTATTTGGGTTAGATTGTTTTGCTTGTTTTTATTTATTTTTAATATTTTTTATTTTTATTTCTTATCTTAAATATTTATTTATTTTTTATTTTAATCGGTGTTTTATTAACTTAGTAAAAATTTGTTTATATCCCTTATTTACTAGTTTTGTTTTGGTTTGGGAAGATAATTAAAGCTATTTATTCAATTTTGGGGTTGATTGCTGTAGTTTATTCTAACTATTATTTTGGCGGGAGCAATTTTTAATTAGTTTATTACTTAATTTTTTTAATTAGATTGATTATCTTTATATATATATATATATATATATATATATATATATATATATATATATATATAGTTTATGCAAAATTAGGTAATCCGTATGGGTAGAACTAAGGAGGATGATATCCAGAGAGCTCAATGTAAATTCAGAGCAAATATGTTTGAATAAAAACAGATCACTTTAAGGTTCCATGGAACCTTAAAATGATCAGTTTTTATTCAATATATATATATAGATAGATATGTGTGTGTGTGTGTGTATGTATATATGCAAAAGGTAACGCACAAACACACACATATATGATAAGATAAAGAACAAATAGGAAACGTTTATCAAGCTAACATGTTTCGCTTTTATCAAAACTTCATCAGAATATGCACCTTTCAGTTTTTTTCATATCTTATTCTCTGATGAAGCTTTAATAAAAGTGAAACATGTTAGAGTGATAAATGTTTCCTATTTGCTCTTTTTCTTATCATTCTATAAGTCTTCGACCCATATTTGATCCCAAGTCAAATATATATATATATATATATATATATATATATATATATATATATATATATAAGATAAAGTGATACGTGACTAAGAATTGAGATAATTGTCCACAGGACTTTGCACCATGCCACACAAGTAGAAGAACACAGTAATGGCTGTCAGACAATTTTTGTGACCACATCAGCCTTACAACACCCCTTCATTATTATGTGTGGGTCGCAGCTGAGTGTGAGACCAGCAAAACTACTTGTAACACTAAAGATGATTTGAAGGCAAGGATTGTGTCACCATTAGCTAACTTAAACAAGGAGACCGTCCAGAAGAATTGCAGAAGATTCTGAAGTCGTCTGGAGGCCGATCTGAAGCCAATGGCGATTTTATTGAATAAATTTACTCTATAGCATTTCAAGATATTTTTGTGTATTTTTGGTAAATATATATGTTAAAATGAGATGTCAGTGTTATTTTCATTTTTGCAGCATTTAGACGATGATTTATCCATCGCACCCTGAGTATATAATCCCCGCAAAAAAATATATTGCTAAGACGAATAGAAAGCCTGCACAGGAGGAGCGAAGAAAAACTTAATAAAAAGAAAAACCAACATCCAGTAAAACAAAAACCACGAAAATAACCGATAGAGAGAAATGAGAAACTGAAACTTAAACGAAGAAAAAAAAAGGTTAAAAGACAGACAGGTACCCTAACAGTAGCAAACAGTGCTTAATGTCTGTTACTAAAACAGACCAATTGTGTTTCCCAGAATCACAACATACCATTCTGGTTGCTTGACAATCGCGTAGCATGAAACTATATATATATATATATATATATATATATATATATATATATATATATATATATATATATATATATATATATATATATAAATAAAACTATAAATATATAATATAAGTATAAATATAAAAATGAACATTGAAGTCAACCCTCAGAGGCGACAGACTGTTTCATGCTGGACGCAATCGTCAGGCTGCGAATGCTGAATTTTTCCTCGACTATTGATATATATATGGGTCAGTGGTGCATTGTGGGTAATCTATTCTGGCGTTTATTTGGGGGGGTGCGTGGCTTGTTTGCTTATTTATTTATTTATTTGGGTTAATTTATTTTACTTGCTTTTCATTATCATTTTGTATTATTTATTCATTTCGTTTTTTTCATTTTTTATTAACGTCTTTAAAATGCATTCGGACAGTTTTTATATAATCTATCATCCGAAAAGAAAAAAAAAATATTACATCGCATAAGAAATTGTATAAAAAAATAAATAAAAGCGCCTTGTCTGTCGTATTCAATGAAATGTGCATATATATATATATATATATATATGTGTGTGTGTAAGCAATTATATGGATATAGATCCGACAGTATGAAGAAAAATATACGGAAAAAACAAACAAAAATCCTTATATGCAATTATGTTGTTTTAATGTTAATATAATGTCAACGTCAGATGGTTTATTAGAGCGAAACGTCCGACGTTGACATTATATTAACATTAAAACAGCATAATTGCATATAAGGATTTTTGTTTGTTTTTTCCGTATATTTTTCTTGATATATATGTGTGTATGCGTGTGTGACGTCATACACTACAAAATAGACAAAGACCAAAGCAAAATAATTTTTATAAATAAAATAAAATGATTCTACAAAGTAAAATCGACCCTGCTAACAAGACGCTCCTTTGTAGCTTAAACTGGTATATCTGCCCGGCCCGTTTAGGATCAAAGTGTAGTATCTGTGCTTTGTGATCATCCGGGCTGGCTTCTGTCGAACTCTTTAATGTAGAGAGGAACTCGGAGGAGGCTTTGCCGAAGGGCAGGGTTTCCTTCGGGGAGGTAGACAGGACCTGAACCCGTCAAGGCGGGTTCAAAGGTCATATTTTTGGCCGAGCCTACGGGCTCGCGGGCTACCCACATTAAACCGGCCTTGTGCCACATTTAATCCTCGTGGGTGGATTAATAAATACCAAACTGGTATAGCACGTCAGACTATATGACGGTTCAGTGTAGGATGCAGGTTCAATTCCTATGAAAATTTCTCGGAAGTTCAGATCGGTAAATGTTAATACTGTTTAATTATAAACTAAACATTTACTCAAATATTTGTTATTCGTTATTTTTATAGATACAATTTATTTAAGAAAATGTACTTTTTTAATTAAACAGAGCATTTACTTAAATAAATTGTATCTATAAAATAACGTATAAAAAGAAAATATATTAAATAATTGTCAGACTTAATCCATTTCATGATATATATATATATATATATATATATATATATATATATATATATATATATATATATATATATATATAGAGAGAGAGAGAGAGAGAGAGAGAGAGAGAGAGAGAGATAATATCACTTGATAATTAGTAGGGATAATTTCAAGGAGGATATAAATCCAAAGAGAGTTCAATGTAATAACAGAACAATATAATAATGAATACAGAATCCTTAAAAATCTATTCGGTCAGGTGATAATTTATTTCGTGGACGTCAGACGTCCATCTCTTCAGACCAATTTTACACACACGCACACGCACACGCACACACACACACATACACACACACAAATATATATATATATATATATAATAATGAATACAGAATCCTTAAAAATGCATCAGATCAGGTTATAAATTTATTTCTTGGACCTCATGTTCATCTCTTCAGACCAATGGACATGAGGTCCAAGAAATAAATTTATAACCTGATCTGATGCATTTTTAAGGATTCTGTATTCATTATAATATATATATATATATATATATATATATATATATATATATATATATATATAAGAAGAAGAATTGACTTGTGTTTAAACTAACTTTTTATTGCTGCAAACATTATTATAGCGGGAACATTTGAAACCCACGCCTCATTTTTATTTATTAAACAATGTGCATTACTCTGCGTATTCGAGAAATCACGGTAAAGAAAATGTGTCCTTTGTCGAGAAAACCATCGTTTAATCCGACATGCTTTACCGAAGTCCTTTGGGAGTGAGCGGTAGAGAGAGAGAGAGAGTGAGAGTGCATTTCAGTGGTTGATTGATTTTGTTTTCTACGGCTAATCAACACTTTGCAGGCGATTTAAAACCAGAAAATATTATTTTAAACATATGGTTTGGTGATACAAGTCTTACTAATTAACCCATAGCTGGGAGGGGTGAATAGGGTTATTGATACCTTTCTCAGGGGTGTTTGCGCCTAAGTGAATATAACGGAGCTGGAATTGGAACTCGGCTCTATGATTAATAATTCTGAGCCATAATCCATTACACCACCCGCACATTCAACCATACCGCACATGATATTCTCAAACAGTCAGTCATCTAGGTACGGACCAGATTCGACGTCGCTTAACTTCGGTGATCGTACGGAAACAGGTGTTCCAACATGATGTGGTCGTAAGCCTGAATGTGTATTTAACTAGCAAGTTCGTCCATACAAATTTATTTTTTAAAATTCAGCGCATAAGTTGTGTCGATTTAATTCTTTATTATTTTTTTCCAATTTCCAAATAAAACGTTGTACATCGGGATCGAAGTTACGAATAAACTGTCAAAAGTTCATGTTTTTATTTGTCTCGAGTATTTTCGAATACTTCAGACATTATCAAGAACATAGATATGTCCTTCGTTCTCCCGTCCTGGGTATGACGATAAACTGCATCCGCGTCCTGGGTATGATGATAAACTACATCTCCGTCCTCGGCAAGACGATAAACTACATCCGATAACAAGGCCTCTGATCAGGAGGTTTTGAGGAGCATGGAACCACTTCTTAAATGCTGATTTTCCCAGGTCCGCCCTGACTCGGGGTGGTAGCACTTGTTAGGGTCCCTGCTATGGGCAAATAGTTAACCCCAAACTGTGATCAAAACACTATGAAAGTGTAAAAATAGGTTTTAATACTAGCAATACTTTTTTGTAAAAATATTACCAGTAATACATTATTACCAGCAAAACATTTTTGAAGAAAAAAATATTACCAGCAATAAAAATCTTGTCGGCATGAAATAAGCCATTGAGGTTGATATACCGTAAAGCAAAACAAAACAAACTAAACCAAACCCTCGTTCTCACTTGCTTTTTGTATTTCTACACTTTTATCATTTTACTTGTTGGTACCTAGTACCAAGCAAAGAGAGAATGAGAAATAGAGAGAGAGAGACAGAGAGAAAGAGAGTGGGAGAAAGAGAACGAGAAAGAGAGAAAGAAAGAGAAATGCAAAACAAGAAAAAAGTGTATTTTCATTCCTTCTCACTCACTCTGTCTCTCTGTCTCTGTCTGTCTGTCTGCCTGTCTCTCTCTCTCTCTCTCTCGTCCTGTTTTCCTTCATTTCTTTAACTCTTCATTCTCCCCCCCCTCACCTTTTACGGTTCGTTTCCCAGGTTCACATATTCTCACGTTTCTTCCTTTCCTTTTTAACCCCATTCTGACTAATTTCTTTTCTCGCATTCCCTGTGTCATTTTCCAGAGAGATTTATCTCATATCAATTAATGAAAGCTCAAAGAGGAATTCCTCAGAATCGGTCCGGAACACGGCAGCTTCGTTTCTCTCCTGTTCTCATTGCCCTCACCGACTGCGTCTAAATAATAAGATTACCTGGAGACATAACAAATGTAAAAATATTAGGTCAATAGATCTTATTTCTTTCCTTCTCTCTATCATTCTCTTTAAAATGAGATTTATTTTGATTTTCCCGAATAACTTGAAAGCAGTTTTTTTGGCGATATGATGAGAGGTTACTGCAAAGGTCTCGGTCCGCTAAACTTCCAAAAATGTAAAGTGATGAAAAATCAGAATTTTTCGTTTTTAATGACGACTGGGTCCGGCTGAAAATGTTTCAGCACAATCTGACATGCTGCAGTTATGCCGGAAATCAGTTGATAAAAAATAAAACTAATCCCTCGCTTTATGTCCAGTAGAGTTTTATATTGAATAGACAAGGGAATGCTTAAAAAGCTCTCGGCTGAACTCAAATATAATCAAATCATCAAACATCAGTTTTTGGGGTTTTTTTTAATAATACTATTTATATTGTGCAGACTGTTGTCCCCATCTTTATTGTTATATTCACGGCGTTTCAGCCGTTGTATTCTCCGGCCTTTTTTGAGTGATATACGTTTGAATTTCGAACCGAAGTGTACAACGGCCGAAACGTCGTGAATATGACAATAAAGATGAGGACAACAGTCCGAACGATGTAAAAAGTGTAAATAATTATAATACCTCATCTCTGAAATATAGACAGCTCCTGAAAAAGGCCGGAGCGTACAACGGCCGAAAAGACGTGAATATGACAACGAAGATTAGGACAACAGTCCGATCAATGTAAATAGTGTAAATAGTTACAATAACTTATCTCAAAAATATACACAGATCAAAATTTTTTGATTTGAATAAATTCTTGGTCGGATCGAAACCGTTTAAGCACCATCTGGTATATTGTGATGATGTGGTAATATTAGCAGTTTCATTATAAGGAAACATTCAGCATTCATTGACCGTGTAACCAATGTCAGTTTTCAGGAAAATTGTTTTACAAGTTCACCAACTGTCCAATTTATTACTTCATAACAGAATAAAACTGATCCCCAACCTAATGTCCATTAGAGTTTTATAAAAATGAGTGCTGAAAGGTTCACAGCTTGACCCACTTCACCATATCTGACAAAGTGACCAATCGTCAGACTTTTACTTTAATCCATTCTTCTCTCCCAGAACTTTCAAGTTCCCATATCTGACCAATCGTCAGACTTTTCCTTTAATCTATTTTTCTCTTCCAGAACTTTCCACTTCCCATATCTGACCAAATGACCAATCGTCAGACTTTTCCTTTAATCCATTCTTCTCTTCCAGAACTTTCAAGTTCCCATCATACATCAATGTATTTTTTTAATCACTTTATTCCAAGTAAGACGATAATGCTACTTAGATGCCAGGTGCTACTGAGAGTAAAAGAGGATTATAATACTTTAGTTAGGAAAAAGGACAATAGAAGTGTAGGTAGGGAAGACAGAAAATGGCGATTGGAAATCCGAAGAGTCCGAAAAAAGAAACTATTTGAATAGAACTTACGGTGCCATCAAAATAACTCGATGAAACGATGAGACCTAGTAGCCAATCTAGTAGTAGGCTTAAATTGGTAAACTTGTACCTTCGTGCTCGCAAAGAGACGCAGTGTCAATTGGATGGTTTTGCCCTTGACACCTTTATTATTTTAACTACCTTCACTCCTTGGCAACGTTTACGGTTTTAAAAAGTGATAATTAGAATTTTGAGAAAATTTAAACATATGAAACTGAATTTATACATATTGTGTTTATTTGTCTATGTGTGTAGATATGTTTGCATTTGTATGTATGTGTGTGTATATATACATATATGTTTAAAGATATACACAAGTTTCGATATGTGCGTAAATTTACATTTTTTATATATATAAATATATGTATACATCAATGTACGTATGTATGTGTGTATGTGTATATATATATATATAGGTGTGTGTATGTGTGTTTTTTGTATATATGTGATGTGGGCTTATGCATGAAATTGGATTTAAATACATACATATATATATATATATATATATATATATATATATATATATATATATATATATATATATGGTGGGTAAAAGATAGATGTATATGTATATGGATGTCTTTACGTATGGGATATATATATATATATGTGTGTGTGTGTGTGTGTGTGTGTACTGAGATAATATGTGTATACATATATGTATGTGTATATTTGTGTGCATATATATATATATATATATATATATATATATATATATTTATGTGAATGTTTGTATAAGTGTGTGTGTATATATATATATATATATATAAATGTGTGTGTATGTGTAGTTTGGCGGACTTGCATATAAGATTTATATATATGTATGACAGTGTTTTTTGTATGTGTTTGGAGTTATTGTTTTTTGCCATAAACGTATATATTTGTTGTTTATAATGTACTTATATACATCTGTATACGGTTGTATGTATGTAGATGTATGTATGTAGATGTATGTAGATGTGCATATGTATTGATGTATATATGTATGTATGTATGAACCCCTATTTATGTACTTGTGTATAAATTATTTGTGGGCGATGTGTTTACTGCGTTGTTTGCCTAATTAGACTTTTGTTTTAATTGTAAGTGTTATCATTTCTATGTATGTGCTAGAAATTGAATGTGTAAAATACAATTTTATCTTGATTTAGGACCACAAAATATATAACATTAAAAGGTTTGCTTATGCACACACACACACACACACACACACACATATATATATATATATATATATATATATATATATATATATATATATATATATATACGGATGCTTATTCACATTAGATAGGTACATTTGTAATCTTAGTAGACATATACTTGATTATTTCCTCGTGCCCCGTTTTATAATTTATTATTTTGACTGCCATTACTAATTTTCTATTACTATATTTTTATATTTTTTTTATATTTTTCTATATTTTACTATTACTATATTTTTCTGTTTTTATATTTTTCTATATTTTACTATTGCTATATTTTTCTATTACTATTTTCATACCATTATGTTTTCTCCACATTTATTATTATTTATTATTAATAATACTTTTTTAATATATTTGGTTTTATTTGGAATATCTTCAGTAATTTTATAACTAATATTAAAGATAATTTTACCCTTTCTTTTCCTCTCTCTCTCTGTAAATGTGTGTGTAAATATATATATATATATATATATATATATATATATATATATATATATATATATGTGTGTGTGTGTGTGTGTGTGTTTGTGTGTGTGTATTATATGCATTTTTAACTGATTATATTTTTATATTAAATTTGAAATCTTTACGAGAAAATTACATGATTTTCCAGAAAATTCTTAGGTTCACATTTATCTTTAATATTAAAGGACCTTTTTTCTTTCTTTTTTTTCTTTTTAATGTATAGATAAGTGTCAAAATCGTAGGCCAGACAGGCTATTTCGATGACACACCTAACCATCTTTCATTGATTTTCCTCTTCCTTTTTTTTCTTTCTTTTCTTTCTTTTTCACTTTTTCCATTTCGGGTGTCTTTAACTGTCACAATTGATGTATCTATGTTTTCCGTAGTCTGTATTTTAAATTAGGTCAACAAGTTGAAAGTCAGTTGTTTTAACTGAAACTAATCTCTTTTACCTTCTCTCTCTCTCTCTCTGAATGATTTCACAATCTCACATGCGCCTTTTCCAATCCCCCCTCCCAAAATTTGGCATTTTTTTAATTTATAATTTTTTGTTGTTGTTTGTTTTTATAGGCTTCCAAAAAATGAAAGAGAATTTTGTGGGGCTCGAAATATGAGGATAACCCGAAGACGCAATGTCAGCTGAGTACGGCGGTCTTAGTAAGACATCCCAACAAATTTCTGTCACATCCGCAAAGAGACGTGAGGAAGATGGAAGACAATACTCTTCCGATTGGCGAATTCTGGATGCATTTCGTTGATTGCTATATTTATCAGGTCATCCCATAAGTTCTGACTGAATTTTAACTTTTTGTTAAAATGAACGAAATTTAAAGATTATTTTATAATGTCTAATGGAGCTGAACATTATTTTTATGTTTAGATGCATTTAAACTGATCAAATTTTATTTCAGGGAAACAATAAAATTAAATTTTGTTTGATTAAAACCCTGCTAACATGGAAGTACCCAAGAATCATTTGAGGCACATAATGCTTTATGAGTTCAAGAAAGGAAACTCAGCAGCCGAAGCGGCTAGAAACATTCACTCAGTTTATGGATAGGAATGTGTGAATGAAAGAACTTACAGAAGATGGTTTGCAAAATTCAGAGGTGGAGATTTCACCCTTGAAGATGAAGATGAAGATCGAACCGGACGTCCAGTTGAGTTTAATGAAAAGATTCTTGAAGCAGCCCTTGAAGAAAAATCCTGCTTTATCAGTTGAGAAATTAGCAGTGGTTCTCAGTTCAAACCATACAACTTTTCATCGTCATCTTAAACAACTTGGAAAAGTTCCTAAACTTGGAAAATTGGTGCCACATGAATTGTCTGAAAAGAACCTCAAATCCCAAGTTGACATCTGCTCTTCTCTCCATTCTTGCCAACTTGTTTCACCTTTTTTGGATAGACTTGTGACTGGTGACGAAAAATGGATCTTTTATCGAAATGTTAAGCGCCGTAGACAGTGGCTTGGTAAAGGGGAAGGGCCCCAGCCACAGCCGAGAAGGGAACTTCATGGGCAACAGGTTCTTCTTTCAATCTGGTGGGATCGCCAAGGAATAATCCACTTTGAATTCTTACCACCTAATGCAACAATTAATGCTCAAATATACTGTCAGCAATTAGAGTGTTTGAACCAAGCTTTGAGGAGAAAAAGATCTGCTCTAGTGAATCGAAAAGAGGTGATGTTTCATCAGGACAATGCGCGACCCCACACAGCAAGAATCAAAGCCAAAAGAATTTTACAGTAATGGAATTAGTAAGCTTGTTAATAGATGGAAGGAAGTCATAGATAATCAGGGAAAATACATTGTTGATTGAACCTGTAATTAAATGTAAAATTTGATCACTTGTTTTCTTTATTCAAAATTCGGACAGAACTTATGAGATGACCTGATAATTAGTCCAATAGGGAATAGTGTCTGAATTCAACGTTTGGCTCTCCTGAAGGAATTCATATTTCATAACGCCCTTCCAAATCCCACCACATATACAACATCGCCTTTTTTCGGATGCTAACCGGCTTTTGGAGTTGTCAACGGTGGCTCATTTCGTTTTCATCGGTACATTATTCATTCCACATTGTTATAAACAATCCATTTTTCATCGTTTGTAATCTTTCTTTACAAAAAATGGGTCGGTTTTGTTCTGTCCAAGAAGAGACTTGCAGATGACAGTGCAGTCCATTACAATTTTTCCGTTAAATCCTGAGGCGCCCAAACGTTGTATTCAAGTGTTTTCAAATGCCTTACCACGCTGAGATATATGGGATATTTTTTAATGTTCCATACCATGTAACCTAGATTAATTGACCCTAAAAGTTTTCATATCTTTATTTTTTATTTTATTCCATTTTCATCAAGTGAGTAACCGCTTTGGAGCTTTCAAAACCTTACTTTATAGACTTAAATTATGATCATAAAAACTCACCAGACTTCAGATGCAAATAAAATCATTTACTACTCATTTGACTTCTTGTGTGCCCGAAGTCAGTCGTGTCATGACCTATTTTGCTACATATTCATTGAATGTGTTCAGTATTTATTTTATGCTTTTGATAAATATTAAATATTATTAGCATAGGTTACTCCACGAGATCGTTAAAAAAATAGCATAGCATGATGAAAAATACGCCAAACTTGACGAAAACAAAATTTTATCGTCTAAATATTCATGTTATTATTAAGTGGAAAGACCAAAGTTTTTTTTTAATTATTTTTAAAAAAAATTTCTTTCTTTTTAGAACATTCTAAATTTTGATTTAAAAAAAACCTTGTTTCTCTTTGTATCACCGGAACTAGTAAAATAACAGACCACATTAAAATAACAGACCACAAAAAAAAAAAAACGTGCTAAAGCACTTTTTTTTTTTTTGTATGACAGTCATTAATTTGGAAAAACTTGCAAAAATAAAACTAATTGTTGGATGTTAATGAAACTTTCAGAAACTATTCACAGATGTTCGAGATTATTATAAATACGTTTTTTTTTTTATTAAAATCATGGCAGAATCTTTTTTTTTATATTTATTACCCCCCCCCTAATTAATTTTATGAAACCGCTAGAAATTCGATCGCATCAGGTTTAGTGATTACAATAGTTAAAAGCACAAGGCTTTGAGGAATGCAAATCATGCATTTTTAATTGGACCCCAACCTACCTGAAAATCAGCTCTGAATTGTAACATACAAAACTCAATAAAACAAATATATTATTTAATATCAAATGCTTTTATTTGCTTTTATTTGTTTTTATAAATATGGACAATATCTAAATATCTTCACTTTTCGGCTTCTGTAGAACAAATTATGATCCCGTTAATCCGTCAATACGTCATTCATCACCTGTCAAGTGACGGGAAAGATTATGACCTGCTTTGTTTTATTTTCAAATTACATCTTTTCAGCGCAGAAGCTAAGTCAACCTTGGTTCAAAATATTTAAAATAAACATTATAATTTCTGATTTTCTTAAAATAAATTTTGAAAAGATGATAATTGATTTTTAAAAGAATTTCAAAGTGAGATTTTCGTCTTTTTTCTAAAATGGAAAAAAATTAGATGCCATAATCGATTATCTGTCAATTTTACTGACTCGAAAAAAAAACAAGATTTGTAACGAAAATTTCGGACGTGCTTCGAACGATTAAAAAATGTAAAAAAATACCCCCAAAATACTTTGATCTTTCCTCAAATTTAGACGATAAAATTTTGTTTTCGTCAAGTTTGGCGTCTTTTTCATCATGCTATGCTCTTTTTAGCGATCTCATGGAGGTACCTATATTAACATTTTTCCTGAAAAGTTACACTTGATTCCTTCTCTGAATAACAAGCTTATTTTTGAATTTTCATATCACCAGACAAATAATGAGAAAGCTTATTTCCATCCAGATCTTAAACAATATATTTGAAGGATCAATTTATTGCAACTCATTTTTGTTCATTCAAATGTCATTCAAACGAGATCCTCTGATATCTGAACAATTTACACACACACACATATTTCTTTAAGCATTTCATCTCAAGCAAGGCGGGAATGCCACTAGCACGCCAAGGGGTTACAGAGAGTGAGAGAAAGAGTAAAGAGATTTCATCTGCTTTAAAAAGAAAATTCATACTTAATTGTATGAAAGAAAATAAATGGTTTTCCGTACAAGTTGGGTAAATTGATATTTAGTCCATGTAAATAAATTGATAGTATATATGTCATAAATGTTATTCACATATTAAAAGAAATCATTTGTTTAAACATATCGTTTTTTGTTTTGTTTTTTGTTTTGTTTTTTGTTTTGTTGTTGTTGTTGTTTGTTTCAATCCATTTGTTATGTGTTACTGTATTCAACAAGGATAGCATATTATAATAACAAAACATTTAAATTCGGCGTTTTTTTTTTCTCAAGGCATTCACATAAATTATGATGATTCACTGAATGTGTTCAACATAAATTATGTGTTAGGCATTAATAATGATTATTAATCGAAAGTGTTCAGCATTAATAATGAAGATTCACTGAATGTGTTCAACATAAATTATGTGTTAGGCATTAATAATGATTATTAATCGAAAGTGTTCAGCATTAATAATTTTAAATCATTGAATGGGTTCATCATTAATAATGACGAATGTGTTCATCAATTATTTGATACTTCAGCTTAATATTCAATATTATTTATTCCCCTTTTTATATAGAATGATTACTTGATTCCATCTCAAAATAACAGTTATTTTTTTAATCGTCATGTTGTCAGATAAGTAAGGAGAAAACGCTATTGTATTGTACGTATGTTTTTACGTGTGTGCGTGTGTAGTTAATTAACGCATCAGTTCTTTAACAATGTAAATTCTTTCATTTTCGCTTTTATTCGCCGTGGCTAATATTGAAGCTGATGATGGCAGTCATAACATTCTTAGATGAATGGCATTCCTGTTCATTGCCTCAATTTCTTTCACTTCTTTCTTTTTTACTGCTGCAGTATATATAACAAAGCGTGTAAAGATGGCTGGCGTTAGAAATGAATTTTTTCAACTGGATTAATACATCTCCGAAACTCGTAGGTGCCAAATAATAAAAAAGAATAGCTTTGGATAAAATGTTATTATATAACGCTCTAACTCGCGATAGGGATTGATGACGAATTTATTAAAAACAATTATTATTTCGAGCATTGTCGGAGAAAAATTTAACAGAATTCTCTATTCTGTAATATAATTTATAATTATGTAATTATATTCTAAAATATTATGTAATATATGTAAAAATAATAATAATGATTATATATATATATATATATATATATATATATATATATATATATATATTTATATCGAATTCGACTCCATTACATTCACTTTCGTGCTAATACCCTTGGGAAAGGTGTGAATCCTCTTCTCCCTCCAGCTATGGGTAAATAGCAGGATAGAGTGGGTTCTATAGCCTTGGATGGCAACTGGTCTAGGAGAAGAAAAACTCTGAATTCAAAACCTGAGGAGGGTCGTTTGGTGACCTTGTGGCACGTAGTGCACCAGGTCTCTGTAATCGGCCCTTCAAAAAGTGTGGATGGTCCTGCACGAAACCTTTAATACTATAATCAAATCTCATGTGCTATACATGCGGGTTTGGGGACCGCTTGTGAATTTCAAATTCCCATGAAACTCCAATATTGGACCCGGCTCAATGCCGTTACAGATAAGATATATATATATATATATATATATATATATATATATATATATATATATATATATATAAAAGATTATGTAATTATTAGGTTGGTGCAAAAATAATAACGTAATAATGTCGTTTTTGACGTTAAAAAATACGTCAAAAAACGAAATTATTACGTCATTATTTTTGCACCAACCTAATATATTTTAAAACAGATTATGTAATATAATTTATAATTATGTAATTTATACAAACTTGGGTCACTTTCTCGCTATTTCGCTTTCTCCCTGTTTCTTTTAATATGCCATGTGGGTGTTAAATTCTCCAAGCTCCTCTTCCTAATTATTTGCTGCAGCCAAGTGTTGTAACCTAGGGAAGGTTACTGAATAGAATAAGCACACTAAAGTTGGTAATGAACGATAATACTTAGGAACAAGAACAGCGCATGTAAGATTCGCCAGCGGCGCGCAGAAGTAGTAGTCAACTGCTAGAAGTGAGTCAAGTGAATTTCACAATAAATCTCCAACCGCAGGATATCTACCAGCCTCCCCACGCGGCCAGATGTGGCACAAGGCAGAATTTAATGTGGGGTATCCGAGCCCGTAGGTTCGGCCAAAAATTCACCGTACACCCCGTATAAAACGGGGCCGGGTAGCTGTTTCCCGAGACGAAACTCTGCCCTTCGACATAGCCTCGTCTGTGGATCCTCTTTACCCGGAGACAGAGAGCTTACCCAGCCCTGCTGAAGACGAATCTCCAGCTGCAGACCAACATACAGTATATTTATGTGAATGGGGACATACCCATTGTCGCCCGTAGGTAAGCTACAACAGTAAGTTCACTTACTGTCACAGAACTTATTTCTTGGGGATTCATTGAGGTCATGTTTAAATTATTTCAATTTTCTATACAATAGAATAAACAAAAAATACAATGAATTAAATAAAATAGCTAAAGTCATCTACAGTTTATCACATTAGAAATATGGTACACGGTTTTTAAGCACAACACACACTGAGTCAAAAATAAACACACCCTTACACTTGAACAACAGTGTCGGCACTGTGTGAGCAACAGTGCTTTCTCTAACTAGCATTCAGCTTCTTTCTTTGGACATGTGCACATGCAACCAACAGCCAAACACTGCATTACTGGAACTGTGAAGCACAAAGTTTCATACAAATATTTTTATAATTTTTCATGAACGAGGAGATGGCTACTGACACTTGTCTTTTTCTGATCATAAGCACAAATGTTATTTTAGTTCTTCTGTTCATGGTCGACTTATTTAACCTTTACAGTGAGGCGATTCTGAGAGAATTACAAGTCCTACCAGGATTTATTATTGGAGGCCACGCACTTAACCATATAAGATATGCTGATGGCACAGTGTTGTAATTACAGGTACTTTGCCAAAAAGTAATAAAGGAAAGCAAGAAGAAAGGACTAACTATCACTTGCAAGAAGACAGAATGTATAGTTGTCTGAAAAAGGAAAAACTCAAGATGCGAACTATATCAAAATATCAAAATCCAGCAAGTACAAAAATTTCGAAGTCAAGAATAGAAGAATAAAATTTCAAAGTCAGGAATAGAAGAATAAAATTTCAAAGTCAGGAATACAAGAATAAAATTACAAAGTTAGGAATGGAATAAAATTTCAATGTCAGGAACAGAAGAATAAAATTTCAAAGTCAGGAAAAGAAGAATAAAAGTGTAGGTTGGAAAATTCATTCAAACTTTTTTCGAAACAAAATAAATAGGAAAAGAGTTTGGAATAAAATTACACGTTAGAAAAAAAAGAGTAAAATGAAATAGACTGGAGGTCTAGAAAAAACTTGGTTAGTTGTAAAAAACCTAAAAGTTCCAGTAGCCGAGCAGGTCCGTCTATTCCGAACGTGAGAGTAAACCTGATACTTCCAATGATTATTCACGCGTAGCATTCCATCTGTCTCTCTGTTATAATTACTAAATTTTGCTTTGCTTGGCACAAGGCTACAGCCATTGAGCACACAGAACATAAAGATCGAACTTGCTACTCAGTAGTAATGGTTCGATCAAAATAGCTCTCTGACCATTAACCCCGCCACGCAGAGGCACCCTTTTGTATTTACTAAGCTTATATTCAACTTTTACAGTGAAGCAATCCTGAGAGAAATAGAAGTCCTAGCAGGATTCATTATTAGTGGTCAAAATCTTAACAACATTAGAAGATGACACCGTGTTGATAGCAGACATAAAAAGGTAACTACAGAAATTCCCACAGAAGATAGCAAAGTAAAGTCAAAAGAAAGGAATAAGCATGTAAAATTATAAGAAGGTAACATGTCGGGTTGTCAGCAAAAGAAACTGCCCAATATACGAATTACAAATAGCAAAAAACAAAATGAAACAAGTGCATAAATTTAAATATCTTGGAAGTGTTTTAACAAAGGATGAAAAATGCGACTCCGAAATCCGAAGGCGTATTGGGATAGCTAAAGATGTCTTCTAAAAGCTAAGCAAAGTATTAAGAAACAGGAAAATTTCATAAGAAACAAAGCAAAAAGCACCGAACTGTTGTGTAATGACGGGACTCCAATACGACAGTAAAGACAGGATCATCTCATCACAGATGGAAAGAAGAAAAGACTAAACATGTAAAATTGTAAGAAGACATAATGTAGGATCGTTTGCAAAAGCAAGAGCCCAAAAGAAAAACTACGAATTGAAGATAAGTACAAAAAATTTAAATATCTAGGAAGTGTTTTCACAGAGGACGGAAAATGCGCATTGGAATAGCGAAATATGCCTTCAAAAAGCTATGCAAACTATGAAGAAACAGGAAAAGTTCGTTAGAAAAAATGACAAAAGTTGTGGAATGTGATATGAGATAGATCCTCTTAGACGGCAGTGAATGCTGGACAATCTTCTCAAAGATGAAGTGCTGCTACGTATTTTCTACAAAGCCACAATTTGGCCACAGACGCGTGTTCGGTTAGCAAGGTCGAATTTACTGTATTTGAACTTGCTAAACGAACGCGCCTCTGTTCTGTGGCCAAATCGGTTAAAGGCACTTCAAGCTAAATGACGGTTCCGTATAGGATGCAGGTTTCTCAATTTCTATGTTGTTTATTATAAACAGAGCATTTAATTAAATATTTGTATCTATAAAAGGAATGTATAAACATAAAAATGTCTTAAAACAATTATATACTTTAAACTAAATATATTTTGAAGCAATTGTATACCTTCAACTACTGATGAAATGTATCGTTGGTAATTTTATTATAAAATGTATTGTTGATCATCCTATTATGAATGTAGCTACCTCACCCACAAAATCGCTAAAAATCAGCATACCCTGATGAAAACATGCTCCAAACAATGAAAGCTTATTTTTATCGTCAAAATCTGTGTTATTAACAGAAAGGATCAAAGTATTCTCTGAATATTTAATGAATTTTTTTATTCCTTTTTAGAACATTTGAAATTTTGATTAAAAAACTTTTAGTATAGCAAATGTTCGCCTCCTTTTTGCGGTGACAGACGCATTAATTTGCAGATTCTTGCAAAAATCAAATTGTCGGATTTTAATGAAATTTTCAGGACTATTCACAAGTAATTAAATTTTATTTTTTTTTATTTTTTATTAGAAAATCTTGGTAAAATTATTTTACTTCACTTGTGTTTCACGTTTTTACTTAATTTTATAAAAACTTGAAAATTTCGTGATAATTTTTAGTGACTATATTAGTTAAAAGCAAAATTCTTTGAAAAATTTAAATCACCTAGTTTCTTTTGAAAAATCAGACTCTGTTTTACCAAAAACCTGTTCTGAATAAAAAAAAACAACAATAAAACTAAAACATTATTTAATTAGAGAAACTTTTAATTGTTCTTATGAATAATAGATATTAAAGGAAATAGTGTCTGAAGAAAAAAACCCTCATATAAAATTTATCGTCTGTGTTACCATACTTAACTTGTCAACACGTTAGGCTGTCAATAAATCGATCAAAAAGTCATAAAATCAAAACCCCATGGTTAAGAAATGTTTGTATACGACATTTTATGCTGTAATATAATTTCTAATCAGATTAATTTGACTTTAAATTTGCTAATTTTCAGGAAATAACGTTTCAAAAATATATATTTTATTTTTGCAAAAAATATATATATTATTTTTGAAACCGAGAATTAACTTTTGTTTAAAAATGTGTCAAAAAGGCCGATTTTAATAAAAAAAAAATAAAAAGAGAATTCCGATCAATAGAATTTCTGTTTGAAATACACCGCAAAGTATTTTGCTTAAAGGAAATAGTAAATTTTAAACCCGTTAGCTTTCAATTAAATCTAAAATGAAAGCTTCAAGAAAGCTTTTTCAATTCTAAAAATTCATTTTAAACCTTACGTATACCGAATTAGGGGAGATAACTATATAAAAATGTATTTCTGGTCATTTTCCATATAAAATGTATTGCTAGTGTTTTACTATAGAAATATGTTTTTATACCTTAATAGCATTTTGTTTTTGTTTGTGGATTCACTATTTGCCCATAACTGAGACCCAAACAGGTGCTACCACCCCGGGTCAGAATCTACCTGGGATCAACAGCAATTAAGGAATGGTTTCGTGCCCCTCAAAACCTCCAATCTCCCAATCAGAGGTCTGAATCATACCACAGACTAAGTCACAACCAGTCTAAGAGAAATAAAGGTCTGAATTCAAACCCAGCCTGTAGAGGGATAGATTTCGTCAGGCTACACAGCTATTGCTACGGTCAAGTACGTTCAGTGCTCCTATGGGACTCATGATGTCACATAACGATATTGTATTAAAATAATATAATCCGTTGTAAACTGATATGTGCAGGCTGTTACCGTATTTTCCGGCTTACAAGACGCACTTTTTTCTAGAATACCCTGAAAAATACGTGTGCGCCTTCCAGGACAAATGTAAGGCAACGCCCAAACACAAGTAAACTTGGACGGTCACCTAATTGGCTTGAGTGATAAGGACGTGGATTTGTATGTTGAGTCATTACACTATAATTCAGCCTTTTATATGATGTAACCCCAGTACTTAGCTGTTACAAGTATTCCCAAGACTATAAACCTTCCTGGAGTCAAGCCACAAACTTAAACATGCTCTAGCAGCGGTGGGAGCCTTTCTGCTCTTGACTAGTATGTCATTGTCATACAAACAAAATCGGACGAGTGAGTAATGTAAATAATACGTGGCGTCAGTATGTGAGGGGTGCATGGTGAATGTGTTGTTGTATAAGAATGACGACTTTTTTTTTTCAGAAATTTCTTCCCGGTATTAGAGTGCGTCTTCCAAGTAAACGTCTTGTAAGCCGGAAAATACGGTAATTCTTAAATTAATATATTCTTCCAGGGAAGGAATGATTACGAACAACAGTTAAATATCTTTTCTTGTATTACGAATAGCTCGACTGGATTTAGATATGTAATTAAACTCTCTAAAAATAAATCATCATTTCATTGCAATATTAAAATTATCTTGAATTCATTACAGTCTCGGCGTGATGAGCGAACCAACGGGTGGAGAATTATCCGTTTATTAACGATCTATGATTAAGTCATATTCCTCTGACAGCTGGTTTATTATTGGAAGTATTTAATTACAAGAATTTTATTTCGATGCTGGTAGCGTAGCGGTTACCGGCGCAAAAGTAGATTTCAAATTCCGATTTAGTCCGTTGCTTTCGCTTTCACACCATTATCACGAGAAAAGTGGCAAATGCAGTACTAGATTGGCGGCAAGGTCTCATCATTTTACAGTTGAAATACCTAGATGTAACCATGAAGTGCTAACAATTTCTTTTCTCGCACTTCTCGTTTGTGGAACTCTCTTCCGCTTTCTTTTTTTCCGGTCAACTTTGATATTTAAAAATCTAAATGCAATGTCAATCGTTATCCCCTGTCTTTTTTTCAGCCAAGTGTAAGAGGAGGTTCCTTCTGATTTCAAAGGCGCGGAGAAGGCAAAGAGAAACCATTTCATTATTGATGTATTTTCACGACATCTTGCGAAGTCATGGCAATGTACTGGTATTAAAGAAAATGAATGTCTGTAGAGTCGTAGTATATAATGGGTTGATATCACTATTTCGCTCGTTTACAACCCAATAATAAAATCTGGTTTACTGATAGAAATTATTTTGTTCTTCACTCGTGGTTTGCGATCTGGCCTAAGGGTAAATTTTAAGCTACAAACGTTTGACTGAAAGAAACTGCATCCTGTCAACGAATCTGGCGTCTGGTCTGAGCTGCAATGCAACATAACGATTGACCCTTGACTTAAAAAGGTCACGGGTAAATTATTCAGGGAAGTACCCCCGCTTGCGTCTGTGCAACAAAGTAGCAGTCCTCCTTCGTATCGTTCTCATTAATGTGTCCTATAAACGTCTATTGTCCCTTTTAAAGTAAGTGTCCTATAAATGTCTATTGTCCCTTTTAAAGTAAGTGTCCTATAAATGTCTATTGTCCCTTTTAAAGTAAGTGTCCTATAAATGTCTATTGTCCCTTTTAAAGTAAGTGTCCTATAAATGTCTATTGTCCCTTTTAAAGTAAGAACGTCCTTTTCACGATTTACATTATTCGGACTATTGTCCTCATTTTTGTCGCTTTATTTATTACAACGTTTCAGACGTTGTACGCTCCGGACTTCTTCAGGCGTTTGGAATGTCGAACTGAACCCTTTATTTCGCTCTCTGGGGTAGACTGTTCTAGTTCCATGTGCCATGTTTAATGGATCTCAGTTGTCAGTTATCTCCTGTTAATTCCCCTCTCCAATTTCTCCACTGCTTTAACCGGGTATTGAACTCACACTCTTTGGGTTCTGTCACTGGATCTAACTAACGTCTTTATCCACTGTGAGTTCAATATCTGGAAGAGTCCTCCAAAGTGGAGCGTATGACTCCTGCTGGTGAAGTCCCCAAGGAAGCCAATGCGCCGACAACTCTTCTGACGACTAAGTCAACAGGGTCGGCCACCCACTCCGCAGGGCTACTTCTGGTGTCATCAGGCAGGCCCTTGACTAGAATCCACAAAGGAAGCGAAAGGTCGGTCGACCAAAACAGACTTCGCAGAAGTGTTGACTCAGCGGTGAAGGCAGCCGGCACGATATGGACCGAGCAGAAGAGGCTCGCCCGGAACCACGTTTTGTTGTTGTTGTTGTTGTTTGTTTGTTTTTGTTTTTGTTATTGTTGTGGCCCTATGTTCCCCAAGGAATCAAGGGGCGTAATAATGATAATGAATAATTAATAAGTCCGCAGTTTAATAAGGAAAAAATATTTATTTTACACAATAAATATTTCTCAACGTTATCTCATTTCTCATCAATGCGCTTAAATCAGTGCTGAATATAGAGAGAGATCAAGAAATTCATAGCCTAATAATGAAAAAGCAGGTATTTTATTGGGTTGGTGCAAAAATAATGTCGGTTTTTGACATATTTTTTAACGTCAAAAACCGACATTATTTTTGCACCAACATAATACATAATAAATATTTATCTTTTCAAAATAATCTCAATGCAGTTAATTCGGGGTTTAATATGTTGCTTGATCAATAAGTTTATAACCTAATGATGTAAAATTATTTCTCACGATAAATATGTATTTTTCAACGTAATCCACATTTTTATCAATGCACTTAATTCCTCAGTTCTCCATCGATCATATTAATCAGGGTTTTCTAACCTGGTAAGCGATTTCAGCTTTTGATGAGCAACTGAACAGAAAATGATGGGTGACTGTAAATTTTAATGGGCGATATAGGATTTTCCTTTTTCTTAATACTTTTCTTAACTTTTGGAAGGCACTTTCGGTATCCTAATGCGCCTTCGGTGCCAATTTGGAAATTTTACTGGGCGATATGATATTTTGAGTATTCAAAAGGTGTGTCAACATATGCTACACGAAAAAATATTCAAACGAGATATATGAAGAACCTGTATAAAAAAACAGTCGGCTAAACGAAAATAACTGGGTCACATTCCTAGATATATATATATATATATATATATATATATATATATATATATATATATATATATATATATATCCCGACAAACAGGGAATATTTTTTGTATTTTCTATAGTTTTAAGAAGTCATTAACATTCAAATAGTTCTTCTGACCAAATAAAAACAATTTCAGTTATAAGTCAGATAATGGAAGGCCAAAAACAACAACAAATATCAGCTGATGTGACTCTACCAGAGTTGCTAATGGCCGCCATTGATAGGAGCGTTGGGGAGGAGATTCAGTGTTGCTTCTGTATTCGGATTCTCACCCGCTACGATTACAAAAGTCGAGGGGATAGTGATAATGTTGGTGTATATTTCTTTTTAATTTTATAATTATGAACAAAAAATCGTTTAATTTTTTTGAACAACACCAGCAATGCTAACTCTAAACATAAAACTAACCTTGGCCATAAAACTAAATTATATATATACTTATCAATGGTCAAATTTGCTTTCGTATGTTCTTTAATACGAAAGCAGTTACCTACCTTTGGTATTTTTTATTACATCATAAAAGTTAGTTTATGAACCCGTAACAAACTTTCACCAAACAATTTTGGTATATTTTTGAATATTTACTATACAGATGGAAAATATTTCCATGTGAAAGGGGGAGATGACGAAAAAAAAAGATTAGACAATCCTGGGCTATAGTTTATTGCCAATTAGAAATCAGATAAAAGGAAGATCAAGAACAATAAATAAATATTTGCTGAATTTTTATTTGTTGCTAGTCGTCTATATTCTTTTTAATTTTATAATTATGAACAAAAAATAGTTTAATTTTTTTGTCATCACTTGCAATAGAAACTCTGTCCATGAAACTTGGCCATAAAACTAAATTATATTTATAATCCTCAATGGTCAAGTTAATACTACGAAAGCAATTGCCATGGCCACATAAGGCAGCGTTATTTGTTATCTCCATTTGGTATTGTTTTACTATACCATAAAGTCAATTTCTCAACCAGTAACAAAGAGATACAAAGGACAGGAAATTGTGGAGAGCCATGATCGTCTACGCTCTGAAGGATCAAGGCACATAAAAGTAGAAGAAACTTTAACCAAGCAGTTTTGGTATGGTTTCGAATATTTACTTTATAGGTGGGCAGTGGAATTTTTTCCATGTGAAAGTGGGCGGTGGCGCAAAACAATTTAGGCACCCCTGACCTAGATCAGATTGACCATTATAGAGTTACAGTTAAAATCAAAATTTATCTCGTAAGTATGCTAGTCTACGGACTTACTGATCCATACTCGTAATCGAAAGAATGCAATGATAATTTAGCTTGATTGGTTTAGTTTGGTTTGTATTATGGCATATCAACCTCATTGCCTAGAACATTTTTATTGTGGGTAATATATTTTTATTTCAAAAATTTAATTTTGGTAATATTTTTCCTTCAAAAAATCTATTTCTGGTAATAATTTTCCTTCAAAGATGTATAGCTCGTAATATCTTTTTTTCCAGAAAATGTATAGCTGGTAATATTTTTATTTTTTTTTCAAAAATGTATTGCTGGTAATACTTTTTTTTACAAAGTATTTCTGGTATTAAAACCTATTTTTATTCTTTCCTGTTTTTACCCCAGTTGGGGGAGGGGTAACTATTTGCCCATAGCTGGTACCCTAACAGGTGCTACCACTCAGGGTGGAACTGAGAACACCAGC
Source organism: Acanthosepion lycidas (assembly GCA_963932145.1). Lineage (NCBI taxonomy): Eukaryota > Metazoa > Mollusca > Cephalopoda > Sepiida > Sepiidae > Acanthosepion > Acanthosepion lycidas. The sequence goes on from OZ010600.1 coordinate 7,527,653, forward strand.
AATTAAAAGGTGGTTCCACGTTCCTCAAAAGCTCCGGGTCAGAGGCCTTGCTGTCGGATGTAGTTTATCGTCTTACCCAGGACGGAATTTAGCTTGAATAGTTAGATTTGTTTCTTATAAGAAAGGAAACGAAAATGAAAAGCGTTCGGAAGAACAATCTCTGTTTGCGCGCATTTCCTTTAAGAAATATGAAGAATTCCAAATTCTACGCTTCTTACAGATTCTTAAGTGATGTCTTCGAATTATTCCTGCATTAAAAGTACATTCTTGTACTTGCAAAATCATTTATTGTTAAATCGACCAACTATATGTTTTTTGCTCGTCTGTTCTCCGCAACGATTCTTCCTTTTTCTTTCTTTCTTTCTTTTTTATCCTCCAATTTATTAGAGGTCTCAAGAGTGGACATGATGTAATGACCCAACCAATGTCAATTCCCCATCCTATGGTTGCTGTCTCTAACGAAGCACTCCTTGTTTTAAGTGCCCGTCTCACTCACACACATCTCTCAAATCACTCACGCTTCACCTCGACTGAGAAAATAGCTATAATGACGCTGTGAGTGAAAATTTCATCATGTGATTTCAACCATGTACAATGCGCTGAAGATCAATCAAAGGAAGTATTTTTGAAGTGAAGATGAGTTCTTACATTTTATTTGGTGTTATATATGCGTTTCCTCGCCTTTTTTTCCATCTAGCTATCTCAATATATAGATATATATAACTATTTCTATCTCTCTACCTATCCCTCTCTTTCTCTCTCTCACTCTCCTTCTCTCTCTCTCTCTCTCTCTCTCTCTCTCTCTCTCTCTCTCTCTCTCCCTATATATATATATATATATGCAAATATATAGAAAATAGGAAATAACACGTTAGTATTTTTGTTTTTATTTTTTAAAAAAACAGTGCTCAATACATAAGCAGAGCCTAAATTATCATTATTTTTAAAAAATATGATTCCTTCGCTACATAAGAGTGTTCATGTTTCAAAAACAAGAGCCAAAATCTTCAATATAATTATTAAAATTAAATTGAATTAAAGTATAAAGCTCTGTTTCATCCTCAAGCAAAATTTGGGGAAATTTTTGTCCAAAATTGAATATTGAAGTTTTTGGCCCTTGTTTTTGAAACATGAGAACTCTTATGTAGCGAAGGAATCATATTTTTTTAAAATAATTATAATATATACATATATATATATATATATATATATATATATATATATATATATATATATATATGATAAGATACAGTTTTAATGTATGCTATATTTATGGGATAAAATGCTAAATATTAGAGATAGAACGTATATAAATATAAAAGTGGACATTGCTTTTATTCCAATTGTAAATTGCAGTTTCTGTTTTTAAATGATCTTGAGTTTTATTTCTTCATACACTTGGCAAAGGATGTAGTTTTTTTATATATAGAGAGTAGCAAGTGAAATCAAGTACTTCATGGCTCTCATTGCTGGCTAATTTTGTTTAACGGAATATCAACACCTCTATGGGCTATTTAATGCCACAATCTAAATATTTTGAACTCAATTGTATAAATTCAACTACAGATAAATTGAATTGTTTTGGGTTTTTTTTCATTTTAGTATAAAATCTATTGCTGGTTATTTTGCTTTAAAAATGTATTGTTGGTTATTTTACTGTAAATAGGTATTGTTAGTAATTTTACATAAAAATGTATTGCTTGTATTTCTACTATAAAAATGAATTTTTATATTTTCATAGAATTTCGTTCTTGTTTGGGAGTTCACTATTTGCCTCTAGCTTAGACCCTAACAGGTGCTACTACCTCAAGTACATCATCGATAGTATGGAATCCCTATAATCCGTGAAAGAAGCCTCCTCTCTACCTGATACCGATCGTCAGCGGCGGAAAGATGTGATAAAACAGTTAAAAATACTTTTAGGCTCCATCGATGTGACCTCATTGGTAAAGGATGTACTTTGACTTATGTCTTTTGGCCTAGTGCCGAAAATATGGCCATTGCAGACATATGAGATATCACTTACAATGGAAGATTTAGACAGCAAGTATATAGTGATTTTCTAAGCTCAGCTGTTGCACAAGGTCGAAAGTATGGGGCACACAGTTAGGATCAAACTCACTACTCAGTCGTAAATGATTTAGCGAAATAAGCATTACACCATCCCGGGGCGCCCCAAAACGTCAAGTATATTTGTTTATTTCTTTATGGTTAAATATTCACTGTAATGTTGTGATTAACAAGTTATTTTTATTCTTCTTTTTAATTTAATATTACAGAAATTACGCAGTCGTCTACATTTGCGTCTTTCTTTCTTTTTATATTTCTCTAAGTTTCTCCTTACCCTGGCATCTTTACAATTTCCTGAGAATCATTCTATTGTCACTCTCTTCCTCTCTCTCTCTCTCTCTCTTTTGCTCTCTCTCTCTCTTTTGTTCTCTCTCTTTCAATCGCTGTTTCATACTCTCTCCCTCTCTTTCCCTCTCTCTCTTCCTCTCTCTCTTCCTCTATCTCTCTCTTCAGTCACTGTTTCTTATTCTCTACCGCTTTCTCTCTTTCCTTCTCTCTCTTCCTCTCTCTCTCTCTCGCTCTCTCTCTCTTGCTCTCTCTCTCTCTCTTCTCTCTCTTTCAATCACTGTTTCTTCCTCTCTTTTTTCATCTCTTTCTCTTTCAATCACTGTTTCTTACTCTCGCCCTCTCTCTCGCTTTCCCTCTCTCTTTCCCTCTCTATCTTCCTCTCTCTCTCTTTTCTTCTCTTTCAATCACTGTTTCTTACTCTCCCCCTCTCTTTACTTCTCTCTCTTTCCCTCCCTCTCTCTCTTTCCCTCTCTCTCTCTTTCCTCTCTCTTTCCCTCTTTTCTTCTCTCTCTTTCATTCACTATTTCTTACTCTCTCTCTCTCTCTTTCTCTTTTTTTTCTTTTGCAACTTTTGTCCATATTTCTTTATCATTTCTTCGTTACTCTCTTTTCTTCTTTTTCCATTTTTCTTTTTTTTTCTTTCTCGTTGACCCTTCCATCCTCCTTTCTTTCTGCGTAATATTTTATCCGCTCCACCCCTCTCCTCATCTCTTCTTTATTAATCAGTAGTTCTTCGCTTCATTCGGCTTTCATACACCAGCAACTTGCAGAATTTCTTCATCTAAATAAACATTTCAAAGATGTCCAGTTAGGCGCCAAATAAAACAGTACCTAAACCCCATACCGCAACCCAGAAAGCAATAAGCATTCTCCTATTGGATAAGCTAGTAAAGAGGACGCCTCAGAAAGCATAACATTTTCCTGTCAGATTATACGAAGGAAATGCAACATGTCCTTGATCGGAGCTTATCTATAAATTGCCATGATATCTGAAGAAAGATAGCGGAGGGGTTTCTTATTGCATTCTCCACTATTTCAAATTCAGAAATTGTCAATCTCTTAAACTGTCTGCCACTCAATGGGGCGTCTATCTAATCTACTATTTAATCCATATATTGGGAGAGAATAAAAGAATTCATGCGGAGTGAACGCATCTTTTAATTAAGTGGTTTCCGGTTACCTTTTCTACATTTCTGAATTCAGAACTGTCTTTCTCCAAGATTGGCTGTCACCCATAGAGAGTCTAACGTACCCTGAAAAGTAACGTACCTTGAAAAGTAACCCAGAGAAGAAACGGATATATACAAAATGAATGCAACAAGAATTCGATTCGCCGATATCCGGTACACAACCTTCAATCCTTCATCACATATAATTTTATTCTAAATCTATATCAGCGCATTCTGAAGATGATAGCTTAGGTTTTGCAGAATAAATGTCATATTTTGGTAATTGAAAGAATACAAACAAAAGCTGGAATCCATATGGCAAAAGTTAAAAAAAATGTCTGGCATATGAGACAGAGTAGCTAAGCGGAAGATAGATAATGCACAAACCAATACCATATCCCCGAGCCCAGATCGACCATTGTGTGAGTGGCGTCAAGTGGGCGGAAGCAGTCGTGCATGTACGCGCATACACCATAAGTATCGACACATATTATATCGGTAATATGAATGATAAATTCTTCCCATCTTTTCTCGCCTATCGAAATACAAATAAAATACTCGACACACACACACACAAACACACACACGCATATATATATATATATATATATATATATATATATATATATATATATATATATATATATGTGTGTGTGTGTGTGTGTGTGTAGATAGATAGATAGATAGATAGATAGATATTTAGGCAGTATATCTTCATTCATGCATGTTTGATGGAATAACCCAGAAAAAATGTCTATTTATCTTTATTTTAATCCTCTCAAATTCACGGATCAATTTCTAAATGTTGTCATTAAACTTCTTAAGGAAGGTGCCGTAGTTTTTTCATTTCTTTTATTTTCCAAAGTACAAACCCGGAAATAAGAGAGTTGTCGGGACCGGAGAAGAAGTCTCTTATATCCGGGTTTATCTTATATCCAAGTTTGGTCTATTTTATATACATTAACACAGGCTCTAATTTGGGACCAAAGAAAATCTCTCTGATATCCGGGTTTCTCTTATATCCGGGTCTCTTATATATGGGTTACACTGTATATGATATATGATTATAGTGTTGAAGATTTTGTGCAAAACCATCCACACTTTTTGAAAGGCCGAATACAGAGACTTGGTGCACTATGTGCCACAAGGTCCCCCAAACAACTCTCCGCAGGTTTTGAATTCAAAGTTGTCCTTCTCTTAGACTAGTTGTTAACCAAGGCTATAGTACCCAAATCTGTGCTGCTATTTACCCATAGCTGGAGGGAGAAGAAGATGATTCCTACCTTTCCTAAAAGTATTAGCACGTAAATGAATGTAATGAATTCGACTGAATTCGAACTCGGCTCAACGGATTCCTCAACCATTACTCTTCCTCCTATATAATTGTTGTGGATTCCGGGATAAAATCCGGTACCAAGAAATAACAAACGCCAAGAATGAATATAGGAAAATAATGTATTCACTTAATAATACAAACTGGTAATGCAGTTTAGTAGTTCCAGGAATACGGGTTAGTAGCAAAATATATATACAGTCTTTGGTATTTGAAGTATCGCTGTATGACTTCTTACTGAGTCTACGTACTCGCTCACTGTGACTCTTGCTGGCTACGTTTGTTCTGTCTGTTACCTTACTCTCACTCTTCCGGTTACCTACAACCTTTCACTCCCCTCTCTAGTCTTCACGTAGCAGTAGTATATGTATATACTGGGTGAGTCCATTTGTGTAAAAAGGGGAGAACCTCTCAATAATATATAATTACTTGAAAAAAAAATATAAGTACTTGAAGTAACGAAGTGAGGAAGTAGGGTGGGAGAGAAGATAAGATATGAGTGGGTTAGGTGTACCATTTCAATTCCTTATTCTTAACCCCCCTCTCTGTCGGCTAGACGTTGCTTAAGCCTAACGCGTCGTTTCCATTTCATATATATATATATATATATATATATATATATATATATATATATATATATATATATATATATATATATATATATATATATAATGAAATGGACAAACAATTATTTTTAAGATATTTTTATGTTGTTTAATACTGTTTATTATAAACAGGGCATTTACTTAAATATTTGTATCTATAAAAAGAATGTATAAACATAAAAATGTCTTATATATATATATATATATATATATATATATATATGTTTAAAATCTTTTCATCTGTACCCACTTAAAATAACGACCAGCATTCATATTTCATAAACTTATCTAACAATTAACTTAAAAATTAATTCATCAGAAAATTTTCACGGGTCTTTTTAGTATAAAGCAATTTGAAGATATTCAATAGAAAAAAAAAAGGAGTATTTATTTCTAAAAAAAAATATGTACACATTTCCAACTTAGAAACGCAGAAAAAGACCGTTTAATAAAACTACCCTTAACCTTTTGGACGGCCTCGAGATGCAGTTTTGAAAGCAAGTGTGCCCCGATATAGGTGGTACTCTTTCTTATTATCTATCATGAGTACTTCCTATTGTCGGGCCGCTATTTTTCTCTTCCTTCGATGACGTCCCAGATATTGAAAGCCAGAGGATTCAAATCAAGAAACCTAGGGGGTGGGGTCAAGTTCTCGGTTATCTACCCTGAGGCATGTGAGACATTAAAAGAGACCAGAGTCCTACTGAAACATGTACGGCTTTCTCTGAACCAATCCCTGATCCAGGGCGTGACTACCGTGTCCATTGCTTCGATGAGAGGCTGCGCGGGGAGAAGTTAGGTAAGATGACATGGCCCACATTACTCACACCTCTCACAGACGACGTGAACTTGATGTGCCTGACCGGGTATGCTGGTTTCCATGCAGTGACGTGCCCCTCTCTTCATAACAGTGTCAAGAAAGTGATTATCTCCAATTCGCTGTAGTTGGCGACCATTACCGCCGAACGCAGCATGATTTTCATTTCATGTGTTAGATTGGAAACCGCCATAATAATGTTTTCATAGATCTAAAAGTGAAATAAACATGCTAGAATCTGATGCGTAACATTACATCAGTTGATTTACCATTTATAATCCCACTAAACATGTGTTCACAGCTTACCAAGGATATCAACACACGTCTCGTCGAATAGCAAATTCATTTTTCTAACAACCTCGTAAACGATGTTCCTTATGCGAAATAATCTTTGAAGTCATCCACTGCTGCCCAAAAGGATTCACACATCACCAGCCAACGGGACCTTATCAGACAAAACCAGGATACCTCTCACAAATCTAAAATTCAACAAAATCTCAACAATTTATACAAAGAATGCATATTCTTACCGGATTACTCTGAAATACAAATAAAATACTCGATACACACACATAAACACACACACGCATATATATATATATATATATATATATATATATATATATATATATATATATATATCGGCAGTATATCTTCATTCAAGCATGTTTGATTGAATAACCCAGAAAAAAATGTCTATTTATCTTTAATTTAATCCTCTCAAATTCACGGATCAATTTCTTAATGTTGTCATTAAACTTCTTAAGGAAGGTGCCGTAGTTTTTTCATTTCTTTTATTTTCCCAAAGTACATGAGATTTGATTATATTAGTGAAGGTTTTGTGCAGAACCATCCAAACTTTTTGAAGGGCCGAATTCAGAGACCTGGTGCACTATGTGCCACAAGGTCCCCAAACAACCCTCCACAGATTTTGAATTCAGAGTTGTCCTTCTCCTAGACCAGTTGCTATCCAAGGCTATAGAACCCAGTCTGTCCTGTTATTTACCCATAGCTGGAGGGAGAAGAAGAGGATTCATACCTTTCCCATACAAGTTTGACACTTTGTCGTGATGTAATGGATAGCAAGCTTGTCACGCTAGATCAAATCGCGACTAAGTAGTAAGTTCAAACCTTACTAGATGCTCCACGCTTTCGGCCTTAGACCACATCTTAGCTAATTCTTCTTCTTCTTCTTCTTCTTCTTCTTCTTATTATTATTATTATTATTATTATTATTATTATTATTATTATTATTATTCAAGCGAATGATTTATGATTAGTAAAAAGTTTTTATTTAATAACAATATCACTTGACCTCTACAAATTAATACAGAATTTTAAAAGATTTAAAACTTTATAAATTATTCTAATTAAAATTTTAAAACAATTTTTGTAAAAATTCATTATTCATCGAAAAAGATTTTCTTAAGACAATTATATCCATAATATATTTTATTCATAAAAGTAATTAAAAGCATTTCTAATTGCATTTTTTATTTTATGATTTAGAGCAGATTTTCTGTCACTTGGGGTATTGTTTGACCTTTAATAATTTGATGATGTAAATTATCTTCGGATTTGTCCTTTTAGGCCTAATATAAACATTAAAGCGCTACAAAAATATCTCGAAATTTCATAACATTAAATAAATGGACGGGTAACATGTAAAAAAAATGTTTACCTAAATTTTCTAAAAAAAAAAAACATTTACAAAATATTGTCATTCATTCATTTGTGTATTAGTTCTGTAAGTTTAATTAAAATCCGACAAGAATTTTTGAAAGAATTTTCAAATCAGTTTGTTTTTCGTCACAAAAAGACACTCAAATTTACCATACAAATTTATGAACCCACGTTGACGCCAGGAAAACAAGATGTTTAACAGAAGTTTCGATGGGTTTTAGAATAAGTTCTACATTAAAAAATCTTTTGGAGTTTCCTCTTAATAATAATTAAGATTTTGACGATAAAACATTTTGGACATTTTTTTATCATGTATGCTTATTTTGTAGTTATAAACAGTCCAACAGGTAACGTAGAAACGACAAAATGGAGTCCCACATCGAACCTTCACTTCTCACCAGCAAAAACGCGTGGTCATCCACCAAGCTCAAAAAATCTAAATCTCGCATAAGCGAAAAACAACGGCTTTTGTTCACCGAGAGATCTTTCTGATTGGTCACGCCATTCAGGGGAGGGAAGAACATTAGCATAGATTCTAGTCCTTAAAGTAGATTTTTGCTCATTATTTTTTTTAGTAATTTTTCTTCGGCAGATCGCACACAAAACACAAACTCTTTTACTACACATTTTTAATGATTCCTTGGAGAAACCTAGTATATATCTAAAACATATATTAAAAAATTAAATTGAAATTTAAAATTCTCAATACGCCCCCTCTCCTTCCTGCGCATGTATAGTGGCATCAATAGAAACATAACTTTAGTCTTAAAGGACGAAACGCGTTACACAAAACTTTTTCTGCTTTCCCATAAAATAATATATAAAAATGTATATATCGTTTTCCTATATTTCTTTATATTCATAGAGTTCAAGATATTGTATCCCTCTTGAAGCAGAGCATGTCTATGCCTGTTGAGGGAATCAATAAAGATTTCGTCAATAGATTGGTTGATGGACACAGTTGTTAAGTTGATACACCGAAGCATTTGTTCAATATGGAGTAATGTTTGGTCGATACTCAAAAATGATTGGCTGTTACACGGAAGGGTTTGGTCGATACTCAAAAATGATTGGCTGTTACACAGAAGGGTTTGGTCGATACTCAAAAATGATTGGCTGTTACGCAGTAGGGTTTGGTCGATACTCTAAAATGATTGGTTGTTACATAGAAGGGTTTGGTCGATGCACAAAAGTTTTTAGTTGATACATAAAAGTAATTGTTCAATAACCAGATATGTTTAGATTATACACAGAAGCAATTGGACGATACAGAGAAGTGTTTAATTGATACACAAAAGAAGTTGGTCGATACACAGAAGTATTTAATTGATACACAAAAGCAATTGATCGATACACGGAAGTGTTTAGTTGATGCAGAATAGCAATTGGTCGATAGAGAGAAGTGTTTAATTGATGCCCAAAAGCAATTAGTCGATACACAGAAGTGTTTAGTTGATACATAAAAGCCACAATGATGCTTACTTGATAACGCAATTGATCGATACTGAATAGTGTTTGGTCGATATACAAAAGCAATTGGTCGTTACACAGAAGTGTTTAATTAATATATAGAAGCAATTGGTCGGTGAACAGAGATGTTAAGTTGATGTACCTAAGCGACTGGTCGAAATTCAGAAGTGTTTAGCAATTGGCCGATACAGAGAAGCGACTGTGATACAAAAATTGTTCGATTGATACTTGATTGCTTGACACACGGAAAGATTTAGTTGACACACGGAAGAAATTGCTTGAAATGGAAGTCACTGTTCTGTAACACAGAATCGATTTTTCAATACACAAAAGCAATTACTCGATAAATATAATTACAAGCTTTAGACCTAGGATTATATAGAACTTCTAATATTTCATCATAAGCGTAGATGGTTTGTAAGATGATTACAATAAAAAAAAAAACAAGGAATAACCGGGCAGAATTTGTACAGCCCAATTCCTTATCAATTCTCGCCATTATATGCTCATTTTCTTTGCAGAAGAACAAGACGGATTGTCCTCTGAACAACTTAAATCTCTACTGTTATTTAAGACACGTAATTTCTCACTACATCTGTCTCGGCAGGTATATTCATTTGCGCTGGAATGTCTGATTGAAAATGACTATCAAAATATTTACTTTAAATTTACAGAGGCGACTTCCATTTTCTCAATGAATTCAATTAAGCAAAACATGTCAGTCAGCTCGTACATGAGGAAGAACATGCTTAGTTCATAGATATGAACCATCTTAGATAGATAGATAGATAGATAGATAGATAGATAGATAGATGTTAACGATACTAAATTGATAGATAGATAGATAGATAGATAGATAGATAGATAGATAGATAGATAGATAGATAGATAGATAGATGGTGAAGAGACTAAATTTGGTAGATAGATAGATAGATAGATAGATAGATAGATAGATAGATAGATAGATAGATAGATAGATAGATAGATGAAGAAACTGAATTTGGTATTTGGTATTTGAATACTCATTGGCGACCTCAGCCGTCCGGTAGGATGACTAGCCAATCACTTGTGCAGTGGCTCAGGAACATTTATGTTTATTCAACACGCATAAAGCTGATCATTAGTTTATACTGCGACTATATTGACCGGGTCTTAGGTACAGATTCGGGTAGAGAGTGCATAATTTTGTGTAATCGACAGTTTCAACAAGACCAATTCGCTCAGTCCCTCAGTCACAGTTGCGTGTAACTTCGTGCTAGTTCCGTCTCATGGACGGGAAACGAACGTTCTAATCATTTGGCTACGTAGTTATCTGTCTATCTATCTATCCATCTATCACAGTTTTTTCTATCTATCTATCTATCTATCTATCTATCACAGTTTCTATCTGTCTATCTATCACAGTTTCTATCTATCTATTTATCTATCACAGTTTCTATCTATCTATCAATCACAGTGTTTTTCTATTTATCTATCTATCATAGTTTATCTATCTATCTATCTATCTATCTATCTATCTATCTATCTATCTATCTATCACAGTTTCTTTCTATTTATCTATATATCACAGTTTCTATCTATCTATCTATCTATCTATCTATCACAGTTTCTTTCTATCTATCTATCACAGTTTCTATCTATCACAGTTTCTATCTATCTATCTATCTATGAAGAACCCACTGCGCAGACATATAAATTTACACGTGTAAATAGGCCGACGTTGAAACTTTTACATTTGTGCCAATTACAGAAATAACTCCAGTCAGATCATAAATCACCAGCAGCCAGTGTTTTTAGAAATAGTTGGTTGCAACTGCCACTTTTTTTTTATTGAAAGTAAATAAATAGGTTTCTCGTATATTTGTAACAGATGTATAGTCGAGTGTGTTTTTGCGGTCACATTTGCAGTGTGAAAAAGCTCAAATCCAGATAAGAATCAGACATCGAATACAACCTTTGTCATGTTGACTTGTGATGTAATGCTGGTACAACCATGCTTCAAGTTTCGTCTACCAAATTTTACTTACAAGACTTGGACCAGCATATGGTATGGCTTTCAGGAACTTTCTAAATGCGGCGCACGACGTGATCACCTCCCCAATCTGACGAATTACACATGGCGAGATTCGAATCCGGTTCTCATGCGCCCATAGATAGATAGATAGATAGATAGATAGATAGATAGATAGATAGATAATACATTGCCAGATAGATAGATAGATAGATAGATAGATAGATAGATAGATAGATAGATAGATAGATAGATAGATAGATAGATATGAACAGGGTGTGGTAGATAGATAGATAGATAGATAGATAGATAGATAGATAGATAGATAGATAGATAGATATGAACAGGGTGTGGTAGATAGATAGATAAACTGTTTTGCGTATCAGTAGCGAAAAGACCAACTCTTGATTACTACGAATTCATTTTTCCAGGAATTTCTTTTTGTGGGAATTTAAGTGGCATATATCTTCAAATAATTTTGTTTAAAATTTGTTGTGACAACCGAGTCTTACTTAACAACTATTTTCTATTTTCTAGAACCATAAAAACAAGTTGTCGGACATATGTTTGCTGTCAGTGGTACATTGCAGAAGCTCTTGGATGAGTGCGAAACTTTAGTTTAAAACTGGATTTTACTTTTAGATATTAATGTAATAGATAGATAGATAGATAGATAGATAGATAGATACATACATACATACACACATAGATCTATCTGTTTTAATCTTTTCATTATGTATCTACCTATCTTTCACACACTGTTCATTATCTATCTATCTATCTATATATATATATATATATATATATATATATATATATATATATATATATTCTATTCCGATATATCTATCTCACTCTCTTCATATCTATCTATCTATCTATCTATCTATCTATCTATCTATCTATCTATCTATCTATCTATCTATCTATCTATCTATCTCAGTCTGTTCATTATCTATCTATCTATCTATCTATCTATCTATCTCAGTCTGTTCATTATCTATCTATCTATCTATCTATCTATCTATCTTATTCTATTCCGATATATCTATCTCACTCTCTTCATATCTATCTATCTATCTATCTATCTATCTATCTATCTCAGTCTGTTCATTATCTATCTATCTATCTATCTATATATATATATATATATATATATATATATATATATATATATATATATATATATCTTATTCTATTCAGATATATCTATCTCACTCTCTTCATATCTATCTATCTATCTATCTATCTATGTCAGTCTGTTCATTATCTATCTATCTATCTATCTATCTATCTATCTATCTATGTATCTAACTATCAGTTTCAAACTGTATTTTGCTTACATGACTAGCAAAGAACGTGGTTAATCGATAAACCAATATGAATAAAATGAACTGGAGGAATTGGTGTATTGCAGAGTAAAAACAATAATTTAATAAGGAAGACTAAAAAATCCTGACTCTAATATGAACTGCACTATGCTAGAGCGAACGGTATTTTTGCCCTTGTTTTTGATTACACATTTCCAGATGTGCGTGTGTGCAATTCCTGATACAAAGAGGTGATTTTAAAGATATAATATACTTACAAATAATGATATATGTAAACATATGAACAACAAGATGACCTTTTGTGGCCCCTAGGCTAAAGAATTTCAGACGGAGCCATCCTCTAACTCACCCACACCTATCTTGAATATTTTTTTTACTTGTGACAGATTTTAGCCACATTTACTCAGCTTGAAGTAAATTTATTTCAAATTCTTTAAACAGGTACTCATTATTTGTCCTGCTTCTCTTGCCTTCAGTATACCCTACGAGTGTTAAATTCTCTAAGTCTTCATTCTTAATTAAGCCTCACTAAAATGCTTGCTGTCTATTTCTGGTTGCTAACAAAAGTTTCTTTGTACTTTTTATTCCGCTTAAAACTTCTTTTTTTACTCATATCTTCTGTCCATAGTATTCTCAGGATCCTTCGATAGAACTACATCTCTGTTACTTCATCGTCCTGGGTAAGACGATAAACTACATCCGCGTCCTTGGTAAGACAATAAATTACAACCGTGTCCTGAGTATGACGATAAGATACATCCGCGTCCTGAGTATGACGATAAAATACATCCGCGTCCTGGGTATGGCGATAAATTACATCCGCGTCCTGTGTATGATGATAAATTACATCCGCGTCCTGGGTAAGATGATAAACTACATCCGATAGCAAGGCCTTTGATCAGAAGGTCTTGAGGTGTGTGGAACCATCTATTAATTGCTGGTGTTCCTAGGTCCACCCTGACCCGGATTAGTAGCACCTGCTAGGGTCCTAGCTATGGGTAAATAGTTCGCCCCAAAACGAGTCAAAACACTATGAAAGTATAAAAATAGGTTTTAATACCAACAATATATTTTTGTAAAAATATTACCAGCAAAGAATTTTTGAAGAAAAAAATTATTACCAGCAATGAATGTTTGAAGGAAAAAAATATTAGCAGCAATATATTTTTGAAAAAAAATATTACAAGCAATATATTTTTTTTAAATTCCAGCAATACATTACGTTTTATCTAACAGTACAACATGCTTTTCTTTATTTCTAACGATATTTTCCCAATCCCATAATAGATTGTTTGGTTTCCTGAAAGGCATCTTTCGCTACTCACTTTCGGGTTTCTTGAAAGGCATCTTTCGCTATTCTCATGCATTTTCGGGTTTCTTGAAAGGCACCTTTCGCTATTCTCATGCATTTTCGGGTTTCTGTGTGACATTTTTGCTCACCTTTTTACAACAGATATTTAAAATTCTGCACTGGCATGACTTTCAACGTTTTGCAAAATTACACATTCGGGTAAGTACGATAATATTATAAATAATCAAACAAGAGAGTTATTTTGTTTGCTTATGTCCTTAAAACCTACATATCAGCATGAATATTACTGATATTTAATAAGCTGAACTTAATACGGCAAAATGCCAGAAAAATGTGACACCCTTGAGGATGAAACTCACTATAAGTAGTTAATGGCCTGTTAGATCAGTTTTCAAACCATCGCTTTGAGCCAGGCCCCTGAGTATTATTAAATAGTTTCCTATTTTTCATTTGCAAGAATGGAATTTCTAATTAAATTAATGGCGAAGTTTAAGGTTTTTAGATCTTCAAAATATCCAAACAAAAATTAGATCTCTGAAAGCGAAACATTTCAAATGGCCCAAAAGCAAATTTTCAAGGATAAAAATGAAGACGATTCTGCTTTTTGAACTTATATTTCAAAAATCGAAAAAACGTCAAGAGAGATTTTCGTTTATAGACACAATGGCGGCGGCTGTTTTAATTATAGAGCGGGTTGAATTATGACGTTGTTTTAAATGGCACACTGGACTATTTTATACATCGGAATGATTGGCTATTATCGAGTTCGTTAAGCGATACGCGCTAATAGCCGTTATTACGAATTATATTTGCTTATACACATGAAATGATAGACAAAGACCGGGGAAAATTTTATACAAATTTCAATTCTGTTGATCGATTTGAAAGGCCGATCTTGCCTCAAATGTTGACAGATTTCCAATTCTCGCCTCTTACTTATCCAATGTCAATATCTAAAATAAATACACTTTCCGGTCCGGTCAGTATTATTATTCTCTTGCCTCTTTACTATTATTATCGGTGTTATTATTATTAAATGTAAATTCATATGCATCTGACGGCAATTGATGGGTATCAAGTGACAGCAAGTACACCTGCTTTTTTGTTTCGGTATCCTCCCTAATTCGACACTCAGTTCATCAATACAATTCTTCCGTTCTCATTATGAATGATTGCCGTACTTAACCACCGAAGTTAAGCATCATCGAGCCTGGTCAGTATCTAAATGGGTGACCACTTGGGAATACCAGGTGCTGTAAGCTTGGATGTGCGGGTGGTGTAATGGATAATGGCTTGGAATTGTTAATCGGAGAGTCGAGTTTTCGTATTATCACTGAAGTTAAGCAATGTCGAGCCTGGTCAGTACTTAAATGGTTGACCACTTGGGAATACTAGGTGCTGTAAGTTTAGATTTGCGGATGGTGTAATGAATAATGGCTCGGAATTGTTAATCGGAGAGTCGAGTTTTCGTATTATCACTGAAGTTAAGCAATGTCGAGCCTGGTCAGTACTTAAATGGGTGACCACTTGGGAATACTAGGTGCTGTAAGTTTAGATTTGCGGATGGTGTAATGAATAATGGCTCGGAATTGTTAATCGGAGAGTCGAGTTTTCGTATTATCACTGAAGTTAAGCAATGTCGAGCCTGGTCAGTACTTAAATGGGTGACCACTTGGGAATACTAGGTGCTGTAAGTTTAGATTTGCGGATGGTGTAATGAATAATGGCTCGGAATTGTTAATCGGAGAGTCGAGTTTTCGTATTATCACTGAAGTTAAGCAATGTCGAGCCTGGTCAGTACTTAAATGGTTGACCACTTGGGAATACTAGGTGCTGTAAGTTTAGATTTGCGGATGGTGTAATGAATAATGGCTCGGAATTGTTAATCGGAGAGTCGAGTTTTCGTATTATCACTGAAGTTAAGCAATGTCGAGCCTGGTCAGTACTTAAATGGGTGACCACTTGGGAATACTAGGTGCTGTAAGTTTAGATTTGCGGATGGTGTAATGAATAATGGCTCGGAATTGTTAATCGGAGAGTCGAGTTTTCGTATTATCACTGAAGTTAAGCAATGTCGAGCCTGGTCAGTACTTAAATGGGTGACCACTTGGGAATACTAGGTGCTGTAAGTTTAGATTTGCGGATGGTGTAATGAATAATGGCTCGGAATTGTTAATCGGAGAGTCGAGTTTTCGTATTATCACTGAAGTTAAGCAATGTCGAGCCTGGTCAGTACTTAAATGGGTGACCACTTGGGAATACTAGGTGCTGTAAGTTTAGATTTGCGGATGGTGTAATGAATAATGGCTCGGAATTGTTAATCGGAGAGTCGAGTTTTCGTATTATCACTGAAGTTAAGCAATGTTGAGCCTGGTTAGTACTTAAATGGGTGACCACTTGGGAATACAAGGTGCTGTATGTTTAGATTTGCGGATGGTGTAATGGATAATGGCTCGGAATTGTTAATCGGAGAGTCGAGTTTTCGTATTATCACTGAAGTTAAGCAATGTCGAGCCTGGTTAGTACTTAAATGGGTGACCACTTAGGAATACAAGGTGCTGTAAGTTTAGATTTGCGGATGGTGTAATGAATAATGGCTCGGAATTGTTAATCGGAGAGTCGAGTTTTCGTATTATCACTGAAGTTAAGCAATGTTGATCCTGGTTAGTACTTAAATGGGTGACCACTTGGGAATACAAGGTGCTGTAAGTTTAGATTTGCGGATGGTGTAATGGATAATGGCTCGGAATTGTTAATCGGAGAGTCGAGTTTTCGTATTATCACTGAAGTTAAGCAATGTCGAGCCTGGTCAGTACTTAAATGGGTGACCACTTGGGAATACTAGGTGCTGTAAGTTTAGATTGACGGATGGTGTAATGGGTAATGGCTCGGAATTGTTAATCGGAGAGTCGAGTTTTCGTATTATCACTGAAGTTAAGCAATGTCGAGCCTGGTCAGTACTTAAATGGGTGACCACTTGGGAATACAAGGTGCTGTATGTTTAGATTTGCGGATGGTGTAATGGATAATGGCTCGGAATTGTTAATCGGAGAGTCGAGTTTTCGTATTATCACTGAAGTTAAGCAATGTCGAGCCTGGTCAGTACTTAAATGGGTGACCACTTGGGAATACAAGTGCTGTAAGGTTAGATGTGCGGATGGTGTAATGGATAATGGCTCGGAATTGTTAATCGGAGAGTCGAGTTTTCGTATTATCACTGAAGTTAAGCAATGTCGAGCCTGGTCAGTACTTAAATGGGTGACCACTTGGGAATACAAGTGCTGTAAGGTTAGATGTGCGGATGGTGTAATGGATAATGGCTCGGAATTGTTAATCGGAGAGTCGAGTTTTCGTATTATCACTGAAGTTAAGCAATGTCGAGCCTGGTCAGTACTTAAATGGGTGACCACTTGGGAATACCAGGTGCTGTAAGCTTGGATGGGCGGGTGATATAATGGATAATGGCTCGGAATTGTTAATAGGAGAGCCCTGTCTCACTTTCACTTGGTATCGTTATATTCAGTTATACGCAACTATATTTGGGAAAGGTATGAATCTCTTTTTCCACACAAGCTATGGGTTAAGTCGTAAAGCTTGTATCACTAAATCATTATAATCCATCCCAAAATCTTACAATCTTTAAATAATGTGCAAGGGTTGATAAGCTGTAAAAAACGAACCAATCAATCAATCAAATACTAATTAGCTACACAGGCATACCTTTATTTACAGTCTCTATGGGCACCTGGCCGTGTGGTTAGAATGTTCGCATTCTGACCATGAGACCCAGGTTCGAATCTCACCATGGTCGATTTGTCAGAAAAGAGACTTCCTGATGTTATCGGAATGGAGGGTTCGATCCCAACGTGCGACACCTTACCACGGATTGACCCAAGCCTTATGAGTGAAATTTTGTAGACGGAACCCTTAGTGGCTGTCGATAGCTGTGCTAGCACAAAATCACACGCCATCGTGGCCGAGGGTTTGAATGTGCTAGCCTTGTTCAAATTGTTGGTCACGCTAGATAACACGCTCCATTCCAGAAACTGTAACTAAGGTTTGCTCAGCATAGTTGTAGTATAAACCACAAGTGGTCTATGTGGATGTTGAAGAAACACAAATGCGCCTGAGCAAGCGTCTGCAATAGGGATTGACTACCCGCCATATTAGACGGAAATCCTCGAATACGAGTGGCCAACTATACAGTCTCTGGGATATGAATGTATATAAACTACAGTGACCACAAAGTGAGGGATCAGTTTATATATTGGTGATGACATAGAATTAATATCCTGCTTTATATCCATATTATAATTTCTTATTTGTTTATCAAATTCTGATCAGATAATAATTCACCTCTTCTCCCCCAGATATGGGTTAACTAGTAAGACTTGTATCATTAAATCATTATTATCTCCCCAAAATTCTTACAATCTAAGAATATTTTCTGGTGTTAAATAACCTGCAACGAGTTGGTAAGACGTAAAAACGAATCAATCAATTACTCAATCTAAATATACAGGGTCTGACCAGAATTTGAAATTTGTAAGCTCAATTGATGATGTGTGGAAACGCACTAATATTTAACTTCTTTATCAAGTCAACAACTATCTGTTTGCATAAATAGAAAATGAGCAAACTTAAATACACATGCACTTACCTCCATACACAACTTTATGTATATATCTAGACAGATGTACATATATTTAAAAATAAATGAAAATGACGCAAAAATGAAAATAACACTGACATGATTTTAACAGATATATTTACCAAAATTACAAAAATGTCTTGAAATACTAAAGAGTAAATTTATTCAAAGACTCACTTAAAGTTTCGCGATATTTCACTCGTCACTCTTGATATGATATTTATTTCGTACGTGACGCTGATTATTTTTCAAATAAACTTTGCGGCGCAATTATTTTGTTCCATTAAAGATATATACAAATTCTCGGCGGAAAGTTTATTCTGTATGCGGTACAAAAGTGTCGATAAGATTTCTGACAAAAAAAATTGCCGTCACCAGATTCCATTTGAGTGTCTCGTGCAAGTGACCCTAACATACCTTTTTTAATTCAATAGGCGTAGTGGTTAGTATAGAACTGAGTATAATCACAAACGCTTATTAGAAGGGCCGTTTTAATTTGCTATTCATCCACGCGCCCACTCGAACAACATCCGATCCAAGGCCGGGTTTAAAGTGGCAATCCTACGCGTTCATGAGACTGGAGCCATCAGACATAACCCTTCGTCTTTTTTTATGTAACGAAAGAAGTATTTCTAGAAAAGGCCCTCTGAAACGAAACATAATAATAGGACAACATAAGAAATTTGGCTATTCCATTCGGACAGCTCCTTCCAAAGAACTCTTATTTGGTGAATAAGAGTTCTTCCGAGAGGGTGCTTCACCGATCACTATAATCTTAACCTCTTCAAGTTTAGGGTTAACCGTTATCTTTCCTACATCTCCTCATATTATTTATTTGTCATGCGCTATGTTCCCCCAATAAATTAAGATTCCTTGGGGAACATAAGGCCGCAGCAACCCCTCTCCAACTGGCGATTCTCTTCAGCTCGGCCCATGTCATGCCGGCTGCCTTTACCACTTCTGCGCCAAGTCTGTTTTGGCCGATCCACTTTTCGCTTCACGTGTACATCTCCTAATAAAAGAATTTAACCCTCTGCCTGGAGTGGCACTTGCGTGAAAAATTTGTAAAAGAAACAAAAACTTCTTACTTCTTCCTCTTACACTCATACAACAACCAAATTCAGTAACGCCCTGCCTTGAGTTGCTACTGGGTCTCGTATTATTAAAAGAAAAAAAAAGTGGTAACCAGCGTAGCATTTAGATCACAGTTTGGGATTAAATAAAAGTAAGTAATGGAATCTTACATTTTTAATAGTATATTTTGAAAATCTAACAAATATTCTCAATTATAATATGCTGTACGCCAAATAGACGACTGCCAAAATGTTTAAACCTCTCAAAATTTAATTACGGCAATTTCGTTAATTCCATTTTATGGTTTAGTCGAATTACTTCAAAGAAACGATTGCTTTGCAAACAAAGACTTCCTCTGCGTCAGGTACCATTGCTAGTATGCATAAATATATCAGATCACATTCAGTTCCAGATCTTAACAGTGACCGCTCGTAAATCCCGAAAATAGCAATAGGTGCGTCACTACGCTTTCACGTTTTATCAGCAGGCAGTAAGTAACTAGTTTTTCTCTTGACTACTTAACCCTTCCAAAGCCGAGTAAAAATAGCATTGGGCGTCTTGCCACGACTTGTTAACTTTTAAATGGCTTGAATGCTTTCCCAGATTTGTGTCGCAGGAATGGCTCAGCAATTAAATATTAATAAAAAAAAAAAAAGGTCAGACAACGTGGGCGATCATTGCTCTCCACAATTTCCTATCTTTTGTTGCTCTAAGTAACGTCTGCTCATGACTATCCATCTTAACTGTCACCGATCTACTCACAATCAAATAGTTTACTAGAGGTCTCCTTTGTGACCTTCTGTATGTCCCTCGTGTGTCAGATTCTCCGGGTCTTCTTTCTTCAATATATGTCCCATAAATTTCATCTGCTTCTTTCTGATTTTAAATATCTGTTTGCTTGTAAATTTTTTTATCTTTTTTAAGATAGTCCTCGTTTCCTTATTCACTACTGTGTAGTAGATTAGACATTACAAAGCAGTTCAGCGCTAGTCAAAAAATAATAATTGTTGACAAGGCTTCCTATAGTAAATACGAGTCAAAAATTAATAATAATGACTGACATTACTTCATCTAATAAAAATGAAAATGGGAGAAAATACTAATAAAACAATAATAATAATAGTTGACAATGCTATATTTTTAAAAAATCGGTGAACGTAAATATAAATATAAAATTTATTAATTCTTGCTAATAATGATAATAAAAATAAAGATGGCAGTAAATATTAGTCAAAATTAATAATTTGAAAATTCTTCATCTAAAAAAACGAAGATGAAAGTATATACTAATAAAAATTTAATATTTGTTGACAATATTTAATTTAATAAAAACAGAAAACGAAAGTAAATACTAGTCAAAAATTAATAATAATTACTGACTATGCTCCCTCTAATAAAAAGCGAATATGAAAATAAATCTTTTCGAAAATTTTCTGTTTATAAAAAAACTAAACTCTTCCTGTAGCAGTTAATGGATGCATAAAACATTTTTTCTTTTTTTTTTTTTTTTTCTATTCTTATCATAATTTTACTTCCCAGCCGGGGTTCATTAGGGGTTTCGGGTCTTTCAACATCATACCCCCTCTCTACGGTGACCCAGACGATACTGATCTGGTATCAACTTCTGTACCTTCCGCCAGCTACAATTTTTTTCCATCTATCAAGCTATACATCATGCGACTCTTATTGGCAATTTATTGTCAAACCCCGGATGGCTTCCGGTTCACCAGCAGTGTACGCTCTTCCATAAAAAAAGGAAGCAAACGCAGCTATAATTTCTATCTGATCAGGAATATGGCGGCGTGCTTGGCTTGAAGTGGTAAGTACCCCTCACTGAGACATATACACACACACACGAAGACAGGGAAACGCGCTCAAGCCTCACATTCTGTTTACACTTATTCCCATTTTCATTCATGTTAATCATCCGCCGAAAAAAAATTATTTCCTTTTCCTCCTTCTCATATTTTTTTTCATTCTTGACGCTCCACCTATATGAGAGACACACATGCACACACATATCAACGCCGCCGCACACACTAACACACACATCTAAAAAAAATACCGTAACCCTGGTAGGGAGCAAACAGGTGCAAGATTTTAGCCAGTGATCATCTGTAGGTAACAATGGTTCGGGGTACCCTAATTCTGTACCCTAGTCGGGACTCTATTGACGGATGTAGTTTTAGGTCATACCCATACTGACATTATTTTATCTAATAAAAATGAAGATCGATGTAAATACCAATAAAAAATTAATAATAATAGTTGACAATGCTATATTTTAAAAAAATCGAAGGTAATACAAGGTGCTTAAAGGAAGATACGAAACACCATGATTCATATATAGTGATTATTTTAATATTTTAGAAGTATGTTTTTACTCCAGCTAAACACCAGACATAAAACACAAGGCGATTTTTGAAAGAATTACCGTATATACACACATGTAACGGGTCATCTCGCGTATGGTGCGAGCCCCAATTTTTTCATTCAAAATGATTTTATCATGTATCTCGTGTATCATGCGTCTTCCTTTTTGAGGGACAAAATTACAATAGATTAACCTCTTTTCTTCTATCGCTTTATCCCATCTTCTAGTTAAATAATTTTTTTTTAAAAAAAGTAAAAGAGAATGATAAAATTATCGTTAATAATTCTATACGCGTTGTGTAAACGCGTATAGCCATAAACAATCAAACGAGAAACAGCTAAACATCTAATAAACGTAAACAATGGAAAAGATGCATATTCGCCATATTTGTATTTTATAATATGATACTACTTTGTGATTATTATATGCATTATTATGGGATATAGTTAAGTAAAATATCAGTTTTTATCAAAATCATGTTCATTTTAAATACGGCTGTACTTTTTGACTAGTGTAAATGGATAGTTTGATCAACATCGTAGTCAGAGCCATACGCTAATTTTATATCTCGTGTATGATGCGACCCCCTTAAAATTAGCTTCAAAATTAGGTCTTCAAATGTCGCAAAATACACGAGTATATACGGTAGAAAAAAAAAGATAGATACATAGATACGTAGATAATGAACATAGATAGATAGATAGATAGATAGATATTGGGTTGGTGCAAAAATAATGTCGTTTTCTCACATATATTACTATGTGAGAAAACGACATTATTTTTGCACCAACCTAATAGATAGATAGATAGTTTGGTCAACGGCGCAGTCAGAGCCAGCAGTACATACGCTAATTTTATATCTCGTGTATGATGCGACCCCCTTAAAATTAGCTTCAAAATTAGGTCTTCAAAAAAGATAAAAAAGAAAGGAGGCAACCTCATCTCAGAAATATAGACAGATACCTTTTTATATTAATTGTAATGATAAAAGGAACTCAGTCAATATATCTCCACGAGTCGCATATTAAAGGCCAAAGAGCCGCATATTAAAGGTCAACGAACCACATGTAGTCCGCGGACCGCGATTTGGCCACCCCTGTTCTATCGGACCAGAAAGAGTTGATCTTTCTTGAGCACATAATAAGGAAAGAGGCTTTGGAGAATTTGACATTCACAGATGATGATGAAAGATGAGTGTGGAAGAGAGCTACAAAGGACGCAGTGAAGATCCATGAACGTCCACTTCATGAAGGGAGACGGCACATAGAAAAAAAAAAGAATTACAATAAATCAAAGCTATAGAACCTGGCCTGTACTGTCCTGCTATTTACCCATAGCTGGGTAGAGAAGAAGAGGATTCATAACTTTCCCAAGGGTATTAGCACGTAAGTGAATGTAATGGAATCGATTGGAATTCGAACTCGGTTCTCCGATTCCTCTATCCGAGCCGCCATCCATTACTCCACCGTGACTCCCTCAAAGTCAGTTGGATACCGTTCGTGATACACGCTTAGGCGATCATGTATCTTTCGCAGTAAGTTGCCATTTCTTCTGCGGTAGACCAATTGCCATCCAAGGCTGTAAAACCCGGTCTGCCCTGCTATTTACTCATAGCTGGTGGGGGAGAGGTTTCATGCCTTTCCCAAGAGTATTAACACGTAAGTGAATGAAGGGCACATAAAAGAAGATTTTACGTCTGAATAAAGCGACAGCTATCAACCACAAAAAGTGGTACCATGTTTTTGTATAGCTACCACTTCAAGAGAGATTCACTGGACCTTTTAAAAACTTGTTTGCATCACAATTGGTGAAGCTACATATAAATGATTTTATTGCGACACGCGTTTATAATGAAATGAGACATATTTAAATAACAGTCTGTACGTTTCTTGACCATCTATGTTTATCTAAATTCCACTCTCGTTCTAAACCCAGCTTGGTGTTTATGATCTTTTTCAAAATGTTATTATACATAATACAATTGTTTCTCTTTCCTTTGTTTTAGTAACTATATCTTATTAATTAAAAACTTCGCCATAATTATTCCGCTTTCAATCACAAAATCTAGGAGTTCGAGGAAGCGGACATAATAAATCTCAACATATCAATAAGAAATAAGTGAAGAGACAAACGCTAACCAAGTTGTCTGAATTTAATTGTATGGCTTCTTCGACTGATGGAATAGATAAAACGCAACACGCATTTACTACTGTCAGCAAAATCGATCGCTGTTCGAGCATTTTTGCTCATTTTTCGATTTCCCAGTATTAATTACTTTGAACATTTTTACCGGTGTAAATTGTGGTGCTAAGAAGTTTTCTCAAAATATCAATTTAAGACACTATGGCTGGAAATGAAGCTCAGAAGCTTGGGGCATATATATTAATTAGTAAGAATTTAAAATAAAATAAGAAACATATATATATATATATATATATATATATATATATATATATATATATATATATATATAACATTGATAGCTTAATTAAGCAATAATTGAAAATAAAAAAACAATGAATTTGTACAAATTGCAACATAAAGATTTTATTTCACTCAAATTACATCTGACAATCTACAGATCACTGATAGCAAAACATTCAGATGTGTATTAGTCGTCAGTATCATATACCAGCCTGACAAGCCGACATAGAGTATTTTTACGAGTAAAAAGATGCCGAAGCCCTTTATGAGATGATTAAATAAATAATCCCAACAGAAGTTCTAACTCTGACAACATTTATTTCCGGCTCAATACACGATATTTGAAATCAGTTCAAAATTAAATAAAGAAATATAATTGTTTTCCAGCCATTGAAAAACTTGAAGAAGGAATCAAATAAACACATATATCTGAGCTACTTTTATGGAAGTTGATATTATAAGCAAAATATAATATATTTACAGCCGTAAAGAACCAAATGAGAAACAGCTAAACATCTTATAAACATAAACAATGGAAAAAATTGCATATTCGCTATGTTTGTATCTTATATGATACTAATATGTGAATATTACATGCATTATTATTGGATATAGTTATGTAAAATATCAGTTTTTATCAAAATCATGTTTGTTTTAAATACAGTTGTAATTTTTGACTAACATAAATGGATATATGGTTTGGTCAACATCGTAGTCAGAGCCAGCAGTACATACGCTAATTTTATATCTCGTATATGATGCGACCCCCTTAAAATTAGCTACAAAATTAAGTCTTCAAATGTCGTATGACACGTGAGTATATACGATAGATAAAAAAGCGGGGAAAGGAAAAAGTGGAAAAAGCGACAAATGTTTGTTGAGTATTTTGGTTCCGTTCACATGGGGACTGTAACCCGTACACTTGAAATAAAGATGACTTCTCTTTTGATCAAAGCAGACGATTTCAAATTTGCAACTTCTCAGACATCTCTTTCTATTTCTATAGCAAGGATGGCCAAACTTGCTTAATGTAAGAGCCAGACACGATAAAATTCAGATGTTTCAGACCCGCTAGACATGAACAAAATTTACACATACGTTTTTTTATTAAATACACGTGACACTTCTCATTCCCCCGGTGAACCAAACTCTGTAATCTCCTTAACCATAACCTCAGTGTTCTGATATTCCTCTGTGACACTTGCTGACCGGAAATTTCTTTAATCTCTCTGCCTCTCACCATTCCTTCCCTCAGCATTAAAGAACAACGCCTCACTCAGACCAAGCAGTAAAATTAAGATTTAAATTCAAAAATATTTTTAATAACTATGAACATTAACCTTTCGTTTTTATCCAATGCGGTCTCAATTCATTCCCAGTAATTAATTAAAAATCTTGAATTTTTTCTTATTTAACCTTTTATATTACACTTTGTACATTATTCTGACTATTGTCCTCATCTTTGTTGCAATGTTTATCACAGCGTTTCGGCCGTTGTACTAGCGTAAATGGATGTATAGTTTGGTCAACATCGTAGTCAAGGCCAGCAGTACATACGCTAATTTTATATCTCGTGTGTAATGCGACCCCCTTAAAATTAGCTTCAAAATTAAGTCTTCAAATGTCGCGTGATACGCGAGTATATACGGTAGATAAAAAAGGCGAGTAATGAGTAAGCATATATATGAGTAATGGAGTAAGCATATAGTTAGATAGTGCAGCCGACATGCCGTCTTGCCCGAGCATAGGCGCTCCTCTTACGGCCATGGCAAATTGATATCAAAGGAAACTGATTTAAATCATAACTCATATCAGTAAGAAAGAACTTTTTCAATTCGACTCTTATTGTCCTTTTTATTATTTTCGCATCAACTCTATTTGAAATAAAAAAGATTTCAAGTGATTTAAGATTACAAGTCGAATTAATACAAAATAGTTTTCTTCTTTATACACGCAAAAAAAACCCACTGCAATGCATTTCCCTTTATTCAAAATGTTTATATATCTAAAGAGCATAAATTATGTAGCTAAATAAATTTCTTTACTATATGATGATGTAATTAATTTTTTCATGTTTTTGTCATTCAGCTACAAATACTCGAAAATGGCTTCCACAATTCCAATGAATCACTCAATGCACTTGTTTAACCAAAAGATTAATTGAAACCTTTCGTTACTATGTCCTGTTTTATCGTCGCCATGTGGTCTTTTGTATTTAAGAGACGATAACTTTTTCCCGCCAAATTCAGCTTTAGGTTTACAACGCCACCGCCCTCTCTGAGCTCATACTGCACCGAGACGTGGCCTCCCAGAAAGACCCTCGCCTCCGGCATCCATAGCTTCCAGTTTCGCACACTCGGGGACATCGAGGGAATGTACTGGTCCGATGTTGTGTCCAGTGAGGAGCTCCACCGGAGAACCAGCCAGCTGAGCTCGCTGGCTCGGTCACGTCCTTCGACGACCTGATGACCACCCTACCAGAGTCATCTACCAGATCGACATACCATCTACAAACTAGAAACGATCTCGTGGCTGACCACGCAGCCACTGTAAGGACGTTTCCTGTCAGGATCTCCCGCAAATAAATCTGACGCTGGAGGAAGTTCTGACGCTCTTCCAAGACCATGATAGCTGGAGGGACAAAGTGGCTATCTGCAGCAGTAGTAGCCGGAGCGATGGAAGTAAATATTTGCTGGATTTATAAAATAAGTTCGCAACTATTAAATTTTTAAGAATTTAACATCGTCAGCCACTCACAAAATTGAACAAAGCATTAAGAAATTAATATGAAAACCTTTTCCAAAAAACAGTAACATAATTTAAATTAAAAAGATAAACTGGCAGAAATTCCCACTACACCGAATTGAAAAAGTTTGCAATAAACAATAACAAGAGAAAGAAAAGAACAGGGCAAAAATAATAATGATGAAACAATATATATAAGGCAAAGCAACAGCAATAGAGCAAAGCAACAGCAATAAGGCAAAGCAACAGCAGTAAGGCAAAAAAAAACACAGTAATAAACCAAAAAGACCATGGCAAAAATAATATTTAGCAAGCAAACAATATATGCAGGGCAAAAAAGCAACAGCAATAAACCAAAGCAACACCAATAAGGCAAAGCAGCAGCAATAAGGCAAAGCAGTAGCAATAAGGTACAGAAATAGTAATAAACCAAAAAGACCATGGCAAAAATAATATTTAGCAAGCAAACAATATATGCAGGGCAAGGCAACACTAATAAGGGAAAAGGTTCACGAACTAAAAATGGTTTTAACACGCAAAAAGACATAAAGACGTCATCACACTGTTCTGGCTTCAAGACAAGAAAGGAGAGAAATATGGCGGATGAGGCACATATTATTAGCTTGAGAAATCCCAGCATACATTTGTCTACTTCTGCCTATAAATTGGAGAGGGAAAAGTATTTAGCAATCATTCCCAATTCGGATAAACAAACGTTGCAAGGCAAGACAGACCGGGACAATCTTATTGGCTAAAAAGAAATCTCAGTATGCATCTGTATGTTTTGTCTGTACATTTGGAGAGTGGATATTTTTGCAGGCATTCCAATCAACATTGGAACCCTGTCCTGGGTAAGACGATAAACTACGTCCAGCAGCAAGGCTTCTGATCAGGAGGTTTTGAGGAGCGTGGAACCGCCTATTAATTGCTGGTGTTCCCAGGTCCACCCTGACCCGGGGTGGTAGCACCTGTTAGGGACCCAGCTATGGGCTAATAGTTAACCCTGAAACTGGGGTAAAAATGGGTTTTAGTACCAGCAATACTTAGTAAAATACTTATTATCAGCAATAAATTTTTGAAAAAAAAAAAAAAACTATTACCAGCAATTCATTTTTGAAAACATATTACCAACAATGTTTTTAAAAAAATAAATATTACTAGCAATACATTTTTGAAAAAAAACTATTACCAGCAATACATTTTTGAAAAAAAAAATATTACCAAAAATAAGTTTTTGAAAAAATATTACCAGCAATACATTTTTCGAAAAAAATATTACGTTATACATTTTTCAGGAAAAAAATATTACCAGCAATACTTTTTTTAAGGAAAAATTATTACCTGAAATAGATTTTTGACAAAACAAAATATTACCAGCAATAAAAACTTAAATAACCCATGGAGATTGATATACCGTAAAAGAAAACAAAGCAAACCAGAGTAGCAATAGAAATCTTGTCGGCATTAAATAACCCATTGAGGTTGATATGCCGTTGTCGGAGTTAGCTCCTCCTTGGCTCCTTAAACCGGAAGAGAACAGGTCATTTCGACCTTTACCTTTCGGTTGTGCTCCCTACACGCCGTTAACCTGAGGTTGAGACTAGCAAGTTACCTTTTCAGTTTAGTTATATTACGAACCTAGTTGTAATATACTTCTAGGCATTTTTAGGCCTTGGTTTTCTTTTAGCTAAGCTCTCCTCATTTTTATAGATAGACTTTACTGCGTTAGCTTACTCAATTCTCTTGCTAGTCTCCCTTACCACAAGACAGTGACTTCTCACTAAAGTTAGGGTCGGCGACTGAAACGGTCGGTACGCAGGCTCCGTGGCCAGGACGTCGATCACCGGGCTGTGTATTAAGTTACGCTCCCATTTCTTTTTGACTACCAACTTGACGATAGTTGGAAACTTTGCTTTCTCTCTCTACTTCGCCCCTTACTTCTGGCTCCTTGCCAATTCTCGGCATTCCGTCCCTACTGGCTGCCTGCACGTCGTCCATAACCTTTCCTGTACACTACGTTTGTATTTATTACGGGAGGTTACTAATATCGGACTCGACCGGCAGACACGCAACGCCTGCACTGGACCTTTGACATGCCCGAACAACATCGCAACGCCAGCTCCTCTTTTCCTTCCCAACACGTCAAGTTGGCATCCTGGAAACGATCAACCTGAAACTACAATGACCAGCAGCGATTATCTGCAACGACCAACATCAACTTCAACTACAGCGATCATCTGCAGCGACTACCTGCATGACCAGCAGCGATCACCTGTAACGACACCTGTAACAACCAACCTCGACCATCAATGCCTGCACCGGAACATCTGTATCTCTACCGTTCCGACCACCTTTATTCCTTTATTACTTTTCTAGAATAAATTACCTTATATCATATATATCCTCGTTCTGTCGTCTATGTTGTTTCTCCTTGTCAGATTTAACGTCTTCGGAAATGATAACGGTGACGTCATCACCTTCTTGCGATACGGAGGCGCTCGAGGGGTCCGCTACACCGTAAAACAAAACAAACCAAACCAAACCATCAATAAAAATCTTGTCGGCATTAAATAACCCATTGAAGTTGATATGCCGTAAAACAAAGCAAACCAAACCATCAATAAAAATCTTGTCGGCATTAAATAACCCATTGAAGTTGATATGCCGTAAAACAAAACAAAGCAAACCAAACCAGCAATAAAAATCTTGTCGGCATTAAATGACCCATTGAGGTTGATATGCCGTAAAACACAACAAACCAAACCAACATTGGAACCAATAGATTCAAAAAATGATTTATTATACACACAGCATGAAAAATCACATATACAAAATTGCATTCACTTTTCTCCCTTACTGGATGTTATGAGACAAACACAGTCACTATTTTCGCTGTAAGTACAGATCAGATTTCTCCGATTTTTGTCATTTTCAAACGTTTGCCACAATGTGCATTAAGAGGTATTCGTGCAAAGCTTTTGTAAAAACTTGATAAAACAATGTGATAAATATGTTTTACACACGCAACAGAATAATCCTTCATGATTTTTCTTCCCTGGCGAAACTTGATTTTGTTGAAAAATGAAAGTGTTTAAATGCGAATAAAAGCGCCTAATGGATAAGTGATGATGGCATTAATTGCTGAGGGACAGTGATGCGCCTACGTATGTAAAACATGGCACGTGCCCAGGGGTGCCACTTAATCCACTAATCAATTTCTGTTAAAGTCAGATAAATCATCTTCGGATAGGCATACAAAAAGTATATAAATATTTTTAAATACATCAGATGTATACCCTTCTACAAATTAATTGAAACAACTGTATTAGTTTCCTTTCTTTCAACTTACGGTCAGTTTTAGACCCATTGGAGTGACAGGATGTAATCGATTTCTATTTTTCCTCAGATTAGGTCATTTACAGTGGTGTACAGTCATATGAATCAATTTTCGGGGCATATGATGAAATTTGTTTGACCTTGAAAAATATTGCGTCATCCGTGATTGAATCAGATTTTCATCACGTCCAGACACTATTATCTCGACTGTCGATTAGTTGTTCTACGGCCATTGTCTGCAATGGGCGTTACTGCAAGGTAGCGTACGAAAATTGTAACGCTGCACGAACACAATGGCAAGCCTTACCAGTGAGCATATCAAAGTAATATAGACTGGCTTGGAAACTCTCCTGATTTAAATCCAATCGAGAATCTGTGGTCAATCTGCAAGGAACGACATACAAAGTATTAACATGTGCACTGGGTCATGTTTCATTGGAAAAATGCAAAAAAAGTAAATAATTACGGAATTATTCGTTTTGTTTCAATTAATTTGCACAAGGGAGTAGGTGATCATGGCCCTCCATATTTTCCTGTATAACTAATTTGCACAAGGGTGTGTGGTAGGTTTCCATTTATCTCACGATATAAGGGAAGTGTTCTGTTTGTTCAAAATTCAGTCCTTTGCTAATGAAACCGGAAAGACCTTTCCAGGTCTGGGCGATAGTATATCAAGGCCGTATTCTGTCCAGACCTCACAGACGTACCGAAAACAATCCAAAGGAATACAGGACATTACATTTGGGGACGGATTGGCTGAAGATGTTGCCGGAAGTTTGTCGGTGTTGACAGCCAACATCTTTCGGAGCTCCACTCCAGGTTTTTTGTCTGGATATACTTTCATAGCCTTTTCCATGTTTGGATATGAGCGCAATGCAGCGGATGTTTTAAATCAGGGTTTTCTTGACCTAGATGAACTTACTGGGCTGTCGAGCTCCAGCGACCTGAAGAGGCTGGTTATGAGGCGCCAGTTTTCCGCCTTCAGCTATTTACCGGCTTGGTGTTGAACTTAGCACGAAACCATTTTATAGACAATGGGATCTTGTCCCACTATTCCACCCGGCTATGGAAATCTTGGAACATATATAATGTAAGTATATAAACATTATATACTGTACGTGTTTTAGAATATTTGACGAATTTTAATTATAATGTCTGAGAATCACTAGGCTGGTTAAATTATTAAATCAGTTAATATAATTTATTATTATAAAAATCCATGGGTCAAGGGAGACTCTTTGAACCTCCTTTGATTACCATGTGTAAGAAGCATTAGGGTGATCAGATTGTTAAGCACATATATTTGGTTGACCAGAAAGTCCTGACTCACTTAGGAAGCGGAAAGAAAACAACAAATCTTGATCTCTGTCTGGTGGAATTTCCAAGGAGTACTGCATTTCGGTCTTATTCCACAGAGTCGCGTCTTCAACACTAAACTCTATTGCCAGCAGCTAGACCCGCCGTACGACAAACTAAAGAAGGAGAATCCTGCTTTGGTCAAACGAGGTCGGGCTTTGTTTCAGCAAAACAATGCCAGGTTGACTAAGGAGAAGTTCAAACAAATAGACAGTGTTGAGATTCTTCCACATCCACCATTCAGTCCCAATGCTGCACCGAGTGACTATGGTCTATTCGGCTCAATGACACACTTTCTAGGCGACCAGTGACTGAACACTTTTGATGAAGTGAAGGAAGTGTGTGTGTACAGTTTTCTGATTCAAAGCCAGAGAACTGGTGTCTGGGGCAGATTCGGATGCTAGCTGTTCGGTAGAATCATGGACTTTACTTTGTGCAATAAATTTTTATTGTTTTCTTTCTGTTTCATAAATGAGTCATGGCTTTCTGGTCAATTCAATACACACACACGCGCGCGCGCGCACATACACACACACACACACACATACATATATATATATATATATATATATATATATATATATATATATATATATATATATGTATGTATGTATATATATTAGGTTATCCAGAAAGTCCTGGCAAACATAGGAAGCGAAAAGAAAACAACAAATCTTTATCTCTGTCTTGTAGAATTTCCAAGGAGTTCGAGTTCCACATGATCGCGCCGTCAACCCTAAATAGTATTGCCAGATGCTAGACCGCGTGTACGACAAACTAAAGAAGGAGTATCCTGCTTTGGTCAAACGCGGTCAGGCTTTGTTTCAGCAAGACAATGCGAGGCCACAAACTGCCAGGTTGACTAAGAAGTTCGAACATATTGAATAGTGTTGCGATTCTTCCACATCCACTGTTAAGTCCCGATGCTGCTCCAAGTGACTATGGCCCGATTCCGTTCAATGGCACACTTCCTTCGCGACCAGTGATTCAACACTTTTGATGAAGGGAAGTGTGTTTACAGTTTTCTGATTTAAAGCCAGCGAACTGGTATCTGGGGTAGATTGAGATACTGGTTGGTCGCTGGCAGAAGATCGTCGAGAATGTTGGACTTTATTTTAAAGAATAAATCTTGGTGTTGCTCCATAACATTTTATTGTTTTCTTTCCGCTTTCTAAGTGAGTCCGGACTTTCTGGTCAACATAATAGATTATAAAAAGCCATGACACGTTGAATCGGGTTGTTGTATGGCCGTAAGAGGAGGCAGTAAGTACCAATTTTGAGGATATGTAGGATAGTTAATGGTTGACTCTAAAATTGATTATAGTGATCGAGGAATAATCTACCTGGGATTATGTTCCACAAAATATTGTGAAGCTGTCTGAGTGGAACTTCCTCCTTACCAATGAAATACAAAGGAAATGGGGATGATTCAACCCTATGTACATGGCATGGCGAGTGAGTCCTAAATTTGAAGGTCCAAACTGGTAGAACTGAAGAATGTAGCGCATCTCAACATTTACTATAAAAACAGTGATAATGTAACCACAGGCTCGCATCGTTTTGTCAGTGGACAAAGGGTCTGTAAGTTTGAAGATAATTCATGGCCAACAAGGCCTTGTAAGCGCTTTTAAACTCTGTCAAGGCTGGAAAGTGTGCATTGGGCAGTTTCAACAATACTCCATTTTTACTTTAATCTAACTCTTGTAAAGCCAGCGTTAGATCCTTGGCACAACACAAAGACCTGGCTATTTGTCCGGCATCTTTAGCGATGGCGTTGGGGTGAACTTCGAAATAGACTTTCAAGCCAAAGTGTATCATTAAGAATACAACTGTTCACTGGAGGGTTCGTTGTGTGATTCTGGAAAGTTACTAGGTTGGGTTTCGGAATTATTGAGTGTTACAGGCCAATTCCTCCCTGTGAGAGCGAGGTCAGAAGAAGGTTAACGGTTGTAATATAGCTTTCATTTGTTTGAAAGGATACAAATATCTATCTATCTATCTATCTATCTATATATATATATATATATATATGTGTGTGTGTGTGTGTGTGTGTGTGTGTGTGCATTCTTATCTATCCATATATGTATTCTCTCCATATCTATATATATATATATAATACTAATAATCTTATAAGTATAAGCAACTATACTCGTCCGGCAAAACCATAGGTGTTTACGCGTGTAAATGAACAAACTAATACCCAAGGGTATAAAAAGGGTAAAAAAGAAAGAAGAACATGTGTTTCCAGCGAAAATAATCGTCTAGAATCAAAGTTCAATGTCCGAAAAAAACTCCGACACGTGTAAAGTAAAAATAACTAAGCAAAGGGTTCAGTACGCTAAGTAGAGCAAACTAAGTAAACCTAAAGAGACAGGCAAACCTACCTAGGTTTCACCTACGCGGATCGTCAAGGTAAAGGTTATATATATATATATATATATATATATATATATATATATATATATATATATATATAGTTTATGAAAAACTAGGTAATCCGTATGGGTAAACCTAAGGAGTATAATATATATATATATATATATATATATATATATATATATATATATATATATATATATATAATTTTTATATTTCTCATATAAAATAAATTATGTCTTCGTATCTATCTATCTATCTGTATTTCTCATCTCTTCACACTTACATGTATCACTTTGTTCATATCTCTCTATTCTGACCTCTACATACCAATCTATCTTATCCTGTCATATTAGGTTCGTGCAAAAATAATATCGTTTTTTGACGTATTTTTTAAAGTCAAAAACGACATTATTTTTGCATCAACCTAATATTTATGTTTGTTTATATTCAGCTGTGTCTCTAGGCAGTCTGTTTATATCTTACTATTCCCGTCTCTTCGTATCTATCTATCTATCTATTTCTGTTCATATCTATCTATCTATCTGCTACATTGTATAAAGAGTAGCAGTTTAACATGTTTTGAGACTTTAAAATTAACTATTTTAATAATTAGTTTTCTTTTTTTAATTGGTCTTATAACGCCGCTCTACACAGAGCTATGATACATAGATAGATAGATAGATAGATAGATAGATAGATAGATAGATAGAAGATAATGGGCCGACAACAATAGATAGATAGAGAGAGAGAGATAATCAAAAGACTGCAATAGATAGATAGATAGATAGATAGATAGATAGATAGATAGATAGATAGATAGATAGATAATGGACAGACAGCAATAGAGAGAGAGATAATCAACAGACAGCAATAGAGAGAGAGATAATCAACAGACTGCAATAGATAGATAGATAGATAGATAGATAGATAGATAGATAGATAGATAGATAGACAGACAGATAGATAGATAGATAAATATGAAGAAACAAAAATAATAAACGTTTGACAATAAAAAGTGGTTTGCGTGCTTCAAACCATTGATATTGATGTTGTCACCGCCAGTTCCATTCAGGGATCCTTTTGTCCTTCTTGGTTTGTTTTTATTGAATTTAAAATTTAGTTCCGTAGAAAATGCTAAGCAGCTTGGAATAGATATGAAAATAAAATGTGAACAGACTTGCATAGATCATAACAAAAGCAACTAGATAGATATTATCAGACTTCGTGTAAATTTCCGATAAGCGCCTACAGTATGAAGTTAATCGATTACCTGCTTGCAAATGTTGTCCTTTTCCGTGTCCACATGCAAACATGAAAAACAGATCGATGACATCAATTTCTTATGACGTTAAATTACATCCCACTCCCCAACTTCCATCTTTCCCTCTCGACCATTATTCGTCTCTTCAGCAATTGAATGTTGTTGTACAAATCATAGCGAACGTTCTCTATTCTTGGCTACTATTGTTTGCTAACTGAATGTCTGCTGAGCGTGAATCGGGAAATTATTCCTCGGTGAAACGAAAACAACTGATCATCTGACAAGTCATGATTCTTTCTTCTTCTTCTTCTTCTTCTTCTTCTTCTTCTTCTTCTTCTTCTTCTTGTTTTACAAAGACTTTGGCAAAAGAGCAAGCTTTTGTTGTTGTTGTTGATATTGTTTTAGCAATAAGAAAACTCGACCTCAACTGCTATAGAAAACGCTTTTAAGACTGTCATATTGCGAAAATAACATTTTCAGCACATCGTCGGTGCTGTTTTCATTATCTTGGATAATTTCCGCCTACAATAGGAGTACATTTAAAAGAAGATTTCAACAAAGAAATGGCTCACTGTAAAAATAAACTTAAAATCATTGTGCTGTAGTCTCGTATCTTCATATCTTTCTATCTGTATTCCGCACCTCTTCCCACCTGTTTATATATATATATATATATATATATATATATATATATATATATATATATACGACATTATAAAGAAATGCACTACCCCAATTGGCCCGAATAAAAAAAAATCAAATTAATTATCTATTATAAAAAATTTAAGACAGCTAACCGTATCCTCAAAAATAACAACACCCCAACTAAGTCAAAATTACAAAGAACGAACATTACCTATGAGTTCAAATGCCCCTTAAGGAACTGTGTTTCTGATCAAACCGGACTCATAAATAATTACATCGGTTACACAACTACATGGTTATCCAGACGTTTTGCGTTACATCTATCTCATCACAGCTTCATTAGAAACCCATTTAAATACACACACAATCTTACCAGACTCCATTAGAAACATATTAGTAGAAAACACAAATATAATAACTTCATCCACTTGTAAAA
Organism: Acanthosepion lycidas; assembly: GCA_963932145.1. Lineage (NCBI taxonomy): Eukaryota > Metazoa > Mollusca > Cephalopoda > Sepiida > Sepiidae > Acanthosepion > Acanthosepion lycidas. Next base: position 7,564,423 of record OZ010600.1, read on the forward strand.
AAAAGATTAAAAATAAAGAAAGCTTTAATAATAAAAAAAAAGCCAAATCTTAACAATATTAACTACGAACAAGGCCACAATGTGCTGACCGTATTCGGAAATTAAAAACATCTCTACAACACACTAAAACATACACATAATGCACCCGCTCAATTAAGATGAAAAATTGAATCATCCTTGATAATGGCTAAAAGTATAGCCGAAAGCGCTCGGAATTATTAAACATTTGGGCCGTTTTTACACACTCTTTGTCCAGAAAAGAAAGCTCTTGTCAGAACACAAGAAAAATTAAATAAAAAAACTTAATCGTAGTACCTTGTTTTTAATGAAAAATATATATATATATATATATATATATATATATATATATATATATATATATATATATATATAGATAGATAGAGAGAGAGAGATGAACAAATATATATGAATTCAGGTTGGTTCTATTCGGTGGGAGATTACTGCTTAACCTAGAAAATATTTAGTATTCATAAGGTTTTTTTCCTCTTCCTTTAAGTTTCCCCCTTATATTACAACTTGGTAATCTATTGTTTTTACCATCGATCGATGATAATAATTTTTCTTATCAACTTCTTTGTTTTATTCTGCCGATGATTATTTTTTTTTGAAGAAGTGTCGGCCGAAAGGCGCCTTAAATCCACCATTTTTTTCTTAAACGAGATACTTTTCTATCTATTTTAATAATAAAATGGGAAATATGATCCTTATATTTAAATCATTATATATATATATATATATATATATATATATATATATATATTCATATCTGTCTATCAAAACTAAATATATAAATATCTATGTAACCCAACTAAATATGTTCCTGTCTATCTATCTAAACTAAATATATCCATATCTATCTATCAATATATCTAAACTAAATATATTATAGTGTAAATTACTCTAAGTAATTTCTACTCTTTATTTATCATCTCTCAGTTGCGTCTCTGTCCTTGGACAGAGTGCGCTCAGGGGCGACTCCGTCAAAGGACAGAGTCACAACTGAGGAAAATTATACTGAGAGGTGCCTGGCCCTGGGAAACAGCTGCCCGAGGCCACCCTTCTCATTGCACTAGAGAGAAGGATCGGTGCACACACTGAGGCCAGCGCAACCGACGGTTGTCGGGGCTCGGGGAATTTTTGTTTCTTGCCCGGATGCACACGCTCGGGCTCCCCACATTAAACCGACCTTGTGTCACAACCTGACCTCGTGGGGGGTCAAGTAAATACCGTCTAAACTAAATATATTTATCTATCTATCTATCTATCTATCTATAGTAAATATATCCATATCTATCTATCTATTTATCTATCTATCTATCTAAACTAAATATATCCATATCTTTCTATCTATCTAAATGAAATATATCTATCTATCTATTTAAACATAATATAACCACAGGGAACCAACTTTCCTAGCTGTAGACCTAGAACTCATTCCAAATAACTGTTTCACTTCATGTCAGTGGAGAACGTGTGACCGAGGAGGCGCAATAAGTTACTTTCCTGGGGTTTAGCATCAACCATGATGGAAGGGAAGCAAGGTTCTCTAAGACGATTAAAAGAGAGCAGTTTCGATTTGGAGCATCAAAATAAACAAGATTAATAAACTTAATTTTATTAAACTTATAACAAAGGTATAAAACAAGGATAACTCCACGACAATTAAACACACAACCATAAAACGTCGATTTAAAGTTCGTATCTTTGTGTTCGATTATTTTAATGTGTATTATGACATGCGGCTACATTACTGATGTTGTCTGTATACAGACTTTCAAATTTTTCCATAGCTCAAATCGTGTATCTCCCTACTCGTCTCCCTATTAAATCCGAGCAACAGGCTTCTTTACTTGATTTGTTCCTTACCTCTTCTCCAAGCTCTTGCCGAGATTAGCAACACTGTCCTCTTGGCAATTCAGGATCACGCTGCAGTATCTGTTGATACTTTGTTTCAATCATCAATTAGACAAGAACCTCCTGTTCATAAGATCTCTTTTCATTACCAGCATGCTGATTGGGATTCCCTCACTGATTTTCTTCAAGACTTGCTTTAAAAAAAATAACGAATATCGAATTTAAGGAACCACTCATGGATCACAAGGGACATAACGAACAAACTTTTTTGTTTCTACCGAACAAAGTTAGATAAATGCCAGAAAAAAAATTGAATCCGTGTTAAGTCACTAGGAAGATGTCAACCTCGTTATCTATCAATGTTGATAGAAATGAAAAATTTCAGCTATTTTTAATGACAATCTTTGGCAAACTTGTACTGCCCACAATGTATTGGTTTGTATCAATCATTCACCGATCCCTCAAATGTTTTAATGGTTTTCTGTTTGGTTTGGATTGGTTTGGTTTGGTTTGGTTTTGGTTTCGTTTTTGGTTTCGTTTGGTTTCGTTTACGGCATATCAACCTCAATGGATTATTTAATGCCGACAAAATGTTTTATTGCTGGTAATATATTTTTTTCAAAAAATATATTGCTGGTAATATTTTTTTTCAAAAATGTATTGTTGGTAATAAGGTATTTTGGGCAATATTTTTTACACAAAAGTATTACTGATATTAAAACCTATTTTTACACTTTCATCGTGTTTTGACCCCAGTTTAGGTGGCTAAAACCGCACAAACCGTGACATTCCCAAACGATTAGGACGTATTAAATATTTATTATAAATTAGTCAGTTATATTACCTTGTCAAATCCCACAAACCGTGACATTTCCAATCGACTAGGACGTATGGCATGCTTATTATCAACTAGTAATTCATATTTCCCTTACAAAACCCTCAAACCTTGACATTCACAAAAGACTAGGTCGTATTATATGATTATTATAAACTAGTAATTTATATTACTGTTACAAGCCTCTCAAACCGTGGCATTCCCAAAAGACTAGGACGTATTATATGCTTATAATAAATTAATAATTTATCACCAAACAAGCCCCTCAAGCCTGGCATTCCCAAATAAGCGTTACGTATGGTAGACTTATTATAAACGTTTTCCTTATGTCTTCTGAAACTGGCGCTGTTATCGTCTTTATTATGAGTACAAAATCTATAGCACCATTTCGAAATATTCTCTGTGCAGGGAAACGTTTGTTTTATTTGATATTTCAGACAGTTTTACGTAACGTTGGTAATTTGCGTGCTGACTGGCTACAAAGAACACCTTTTCCTGTCAATTTGTCCAACATACTACCTGCCAAAATCGATTTGATTATTTACGTATTAAGCATATACAGGACTGGTTTTATTCTTATAAAGTGGGCGATATACAGGATTTAAGGAAATATCAAATTTCAGGAACACACCCTCGCATCACTTCTTTAAGTCGAAGTTCTACTGGATAGTCATATTGGTCAGGCTAGTGATGTAACCGTTGATCAAAAACAGTGTTTCTCAATCATTGTTCAAGCATCTTTTTCCCCATACAGTCAAACCTCTCATCTATAGACTTCGGATGCAACGAACAAAACCTGCAGGCACAATAAAAAAAATAAAAAAATCTGCCGATAAAAAAAAATTCCATATCGTCATCGATGAATTTCAAAATTTGCGGGCTTAGCGAAACAAGCATTAGTTCTCAAAGTGACCGCTTGGTGGCGGTAACTGGCATTTCACTTGTAAACAAAGACGGATGTTCAGTATATGAAGTACGATATATTAGCGCGTGCGTGAGAAAGTAGCTGTGAGAAATCTGTTATTTTTGTTATTTCCATTAATATATTAATTGTTCTGCCCTGATCATGGCATCGAAACAAAAGGAAAATGTAAAAAGGAAGCGTACAAACTTACTTATACTGTATATAATATATATACAGCGTACATATAATGTATGTAATATATATATATATGTATAGCATACATATATTGTATATAAATATATACATATATATATATATATAAAGACATTTTTTATGTTTATACGTTCTTTTTATAGATACAAATATTTAAGCAAATCCTCTGTTTGTAATAAACAGTATTAACGACATTTACGGGCCTGAATATCTGAGAAATTCTCATAAAGATATGCGTCCTTCGACAGGAATCGAACCTGTATCCAATACGGAACCATCATATAGCCTGACGTGTTTTACCGATTGAGCCACAGAGGAGCGTTTCGGTTAGCAAGGTCGATTTTACTGTTTTTAAACTACAATGTCGTTATCAACAGACAGAATATGCCAGTTTGTGGCTCTAATCCCACCATTGAAGCCTTATAATTCACTCGAGGCAGGGTGAATTGGTCCCTAGGCAGGAGGCGTTAAGCACTTCTATCTTCCCTGCTTTCTTTCTTTCTGTCTTTCATTTTCTCACTGAAACCAAGTAGCGTTGCATTGCTCACCGATGATGCAGCTGAAGCATGACTATTCAATAAACCATCAATAAATCCAGTAAATCTCATGGGGTTTTAAAATAAAGACTTTTCTGTTTCATTTCAAAGAGATTTTATTATTCAACCGTGTTTATCAAAAACTCAGTCCAGTTTTAAAGCATAACTTTCCTATTTTCGCTATACGTAAGCCAGGTGAAGTAATGTATAACGGCTCGAACTGAGGAATCGGAGTTCGAATCCAAGTCGAGTTCATTACATTCCCTTTACCCGTCGGAAAGTTATGAATCTATTTCTTCCCTCCAGCTATGGTTAAATAGCAGGGTAGATTGGGCCCTATAGCCTTGGTTGGCACCCAGTCTGAATTGACATACTGAAGGCAGTTGACAATAGTCCGCATATGAATGGAATTGGAAATGGGGGACACTCTGAATTTAAAGCTCTGTCAGGCTGTCTTGCCCATGAAACACCGCTTTTGGTGTGGCTGGAGTAGGTGTGATACCCCAAATGCCCTAGGGGTGACGGGAATCGTGATCGTGGTGAAGATTGAAAAAAAGAACTCTAAGCGTCTGAATAATGTGAGGAATGTTAATGACTCTTCTCAAAGTTATTGACGATATTCAGCCGCCCCCCCCCCGACCACGAGGGCGTCATGTGGCACAAGGCCTTTTTAACGTGGGCATTCCGAGCCCGTGGGCTCGGCCAAAAATATAAACGGGTTCAGGGCCGGTCTACCTCCCCGAAGGAGACTCCGCCCTTCGGCGTAGCCTCCCTCGGGTTCCTCCCGTCCGTAGGAAGAGAGTACAACCGTGCAGTCGTCCAAAAGTTATTGACAAATACAATTACAGTCAATACGAACCTGAATTAAGTATAAAATGGCGACAGAGCTACGTAGATTCACGCGTTTTGACTGTTCTAGTTCCACGTGCCATGTCTAATGGATGTCAGTTATCTTCCCTCTCCAAGCTTTCCACTACCTTAACCAGGTATTGAACTCACACAATTTGGGTCCTGTCACCGGATCTAACTAACGTCTTAATTCACTATGCCATGTGTCCTTGAAGACATCTGTGTATGAATTTCTGGGATATGCAATATGAGCAGAGATATCCTCAAGAAGACATGGCACAGTGGATAAAGGCGTTAGTTAGATCCAGTGTCAGGACTCAAAGAGCGTAAGTTCAATACCTGGTTAAGGCGGTGGAGAACTTGGGGAGGGAATAAACAGGAGATAACTGATAACTGACATCCATTAGACATGGCACGTGGAACTAGAACAGTCTACCCCAGCGAGCGAAATAAAGAGTTCAGTTCGATATTCCAACCACCTGAAGAAGGCCGAAGCGTACAACGGCCGAAACGTTGTGATAAATATGGCAACAAAGGTACGGACGATAGTCAAAAAAATGCAAATAAAAACTTTGTTCTTATTAATGGAATACAAAAAGAATGGGAATGGTTCGTTCCAGTGTATGTAACATGGCGTATCTTTGCTGTGAAGATCAGAACTGTTGCCGAAATCAGGACTGCATTTGGTCATTTTCAAGGAAAGAATTTTTTTTTAAAAATGGAGATAGTCAGTATAGCGTTTATGTTGTTCAGTCCTTAAATACGTTTTATTAGATAGTCGAAACGGCTTGGAACATAGCACACAATTTCGTCAGGTTCCTTTTTAAATTTCCATCTGACATCAAACCACTTTAGAGCAGAAGAAACTCACCAGTCGGCTGAACAGACATTCTTTGACTGTTCTATTTAATTTTAATAAAAAATTTTTAAACGAAAAACTGAACACAATAAGAAAAATGAAATATGACGTTCCTAACTCAGGAAAAAACTTGGACGTTCAAAAATTAACAACGACAACACGACTAGATATCTGAAAGTCAAATGGCAACAATTGAAAGAAAGAAGAAATAGAGAAAACAAAATAAAAGATTAAGGAGTGCGTGCAAAGTGAAAAAAAGACGACGTAAAGGACAAATAATCCCAACACTTTACGCGTATGCACATACGCGCAGACGGATGAACGCAAACACACTATGCAAAAAGAAAAAAGAAAAAGAAAAAAAAGAAAAAAGAAAAAGAAAGAAAAGAAAAACTTAGTGAAAAATGCATATAAAAAAAGAAAAATCGAGAAGTATAAGCAGTGAATGGGTGATAACCCGTGAGGAGTGGACAGTACAATTCCCAGAGTTCCGCCTATGAAACTCTAGACACGGAATGCTGAAGGTAATATCAATCAACTAAGGGACAAACCTATTATTTATATTAGATAGATAGATAGATAGATAGATAGATAGATAGATAGATAGATAGATAGATAGATAGATAGATAGATAATGGACAGACAGCAATAGATAAAGAGAGAGAGAGAGAGAGATAATCAACAGACTGCAATAGATAGATAGATAGATAGATAGATAGATAGATAGATAGGTAGATAGATAGATAATGGACAGACAGCAATAGATAGAGAGAGAGAGAGGGATAATCAACAGACTGCAATAGATAGATAGATAGATAGATAGATAGATAGATAGATAGATAGATAGATAGATAGATAGATAATGGACAGACAGCAATAGATAGAGAGAGATAGAGGGGGGATAATCAACAGACTGCAATAGATAGATAGATAGATACATAGATAGATAGATAGATATGTGATTTAGTGGGTTAGATTACTAAATATATGTTCGGGTGACCTCGTTAGTATCTGTCCGTCGAAAACATTTATAATCAAAATATGAAAGCAGGCTAAAGAGAAGTCAGAAGAGGGTAAATTAACTTTTTTCACTGGAAAGTGAACATGTAGAAATGTGTAGGTATGCCTTCTCTCCAACTCTGAAAATGTAAACTCGTCGATGCAAACTTTATACTCACACGTACGGTAAATCATTTGACAAATGCTGTGTCTACTCACGGATCGAGAATGCATTTCTCTCTTCGGAGTCTACGAAAAGACCATAGCCCTGTAATGATCTGTTGACATTTATTGGTCACGTGAGCGGCCAAACGTGGTGCATATTAACTGGAGAAAACGTTAGAACGTTATCCCAATACACACACACACACACACTTCATATATATATATATATATATATATATATATATATATATATATATATATATATGTATGATACAATATGTTTACCCTTACGCGCCTTATTGAAATAATTTCTTCAGTCGTTTCTGTAGTAATTAATTTTACGAATGAATATGCTTATAAAGCTACGTAAATTTCAAGATTAGTTATTCCAAAAATTTCGCTTGAAGATGAAACAGAGCTTGATATTTTAATTCAATTTAATTTTTATAATTAAATTGAAGTTTTTATCTCCTGTTTTCGAAACATGAGAACTCTTATGTAGCGAAGGAATCATATTTTTAAAAAGAATTATTATAATTTAGGCTCTACTTATGTATTGAGCACTGTTTTTTAAAAATAAAAAAACAAAAATACTAAAGTACTTCGGATTATTAACCTAACGTGTTCTTTCCTATATTTCTACATATTTGCACACATATATATATATATATATATATATATATGTGTGTGTGTGTGTGTGTGCGCGTGTGTGTGCGTGTGTGTGTGCAAATATATAGAATATATATATATATATATATATATATATATATATATATATATATATATATATATATATATGAGATAGCGATATATATTTTTTATATATCAAGAACAATATTGGGGCAAAATGTATGACTAAGTGGAAAAAGGTTTCCGCGCTTCGTCCTTTAGGACATCATCGAACTAAATTTATGTTGGTGTGACTACGCATGCGCACGAACGAGGAATGCTGGGAATTTTTATTTAAGTTTATCCGATTTTCATTCCGTACTTTTTTGGTGATAATGGATGTTCTGTCAGGAATGGCGGAATGTTGTAAGAGACAGGGCGCAAATTTACTGTGGATGAGCTTTCGGTCAAGGAACTCTAGACATTTTCGTCTTAATCAATTGTTTTCTTCTTTGATCAGTGTAGGATTTTTATGTCAAAATTCTGGTCAGTATCGTTACGGTGGGCAACCAACGCATTTGATGCATTGCCACTTTTGTGTTCCGATAATCTCTTACTTAGATTCCTTGAGGTTTCTTCAATGAAAAAATACTATAAAAATAAGTTGATACAATATGTATATATTATTCAATGAAACAGGTTTGAATGAGGATATATGCCTCTCTCTCTCTCTCATTCTCTCTCTCTCTCTCTCTCTCTCTCTCTATATATATATATATATATATATATATATATATATATATATATATATATATATGAAGAAAAATATACGGAAAAACAAACAAAAATCCTTATATGCAATTATGCTGTTTTAATGTTAATATAATGTCAATGTCCGACGTTGACATTATATTAACATTAAAACAGCATAATTGCATATGAGGATTTTTGTTTGTTTTTCCGTATATTTTTCTTAATACTGTCGGATCTATTAGGTTGGTGCAAAAATAATGACGTAATAATGTCGTTTTTTGACGTATTTTTAACGTCAAAAAACGACATTATTACGTCATTATTTTTGCACCAACCTAATATATCCATATATTTGCTTACATATATATATATATATATATATATATATATATATATATATATATATATATATATATATGTAGAAATATAGTTTTAAGGTGTGCTATATTAATGGAATAAAGTGCTCAATATCAGAGATAGAGTGTATGTAAATATAAAAGTGAACATAGAAGTCAACACTTAGAGGCGACAGTCTATTTCATGCTAGACGCAATCGTCAGGCCACGAGTCCTGACGATTGCGTCTAGCGTGAAACAGATTGTTGCCTCTAAGTGTTGACTTCAATGTTCACTTTATATATATATATATATATATGTGTGTGTGTGTGTGTGTGTGTGTGTGTGTGTGTAGGCAGATCATTTAAACAATAATGTTAATTATTTATTAAAAAAAATGTAAAAAACGAAATGCGACTTCCCTACCCCCCCCCAAAAAAAAAATAAATAAATAAGAAACAGAATGCCCATAGAATAAAAATATATAAAAATAAAAATCGGTCACATCTTTAGAGACGGAACAAACCCGGACAAATTCAGCAACAGTCGGAAAAAGAAAAAAGAAAGAAGGCTAAATGAGCGAGTGTAAAGTGAAGAAACAGAGCAAAATGATCACGACTTCCTACACGTAAGCACATCCACGCGTGTATTTATTCCAGACATCACGAGATTAATACAATTTACCTTTGGACTCGACAATCACAACACAAAGTGGTGGCCTTTAGCTTCCAGACATTTATTAGTATGGCGAACTACTGTTTTGGAAACGTTAGCCAAAGTGTCTAGTGAGATTGCTGCACTTGCATTTTCAATTTCTTGACTTCTTACATCTTAATGTAATGCCATCTGTTGAGAAAATATAAAACTACGAAAGACAAGTTGTTGTTTTTTATTTCCGGAAATGTGTATACTTTTTACGGACTCTCTCTCTCTCTCTCTCTCTCTCTCTCTCTCTCTCTCTCTCTCGATATATATATATATATATATATATATATATATATATATATATATACAGTTGTATGGATATTAGTTTGTGACACTGGGTTTCACGCTTTTGCTGTCATCAGACAAACTGTTTTTTTTTTAAATGGGTCTATTTCTGCTTATTTGTGTTTGATTATGTTTGGTGGTAGGAGGGAGAATTTTCTTCTGTCTTTGATTGAGATGACACTCTCACACACATAGACACCCATACATACAGTTGTACGCATTTTAATTCACAAAAACACACCCATATAAACAATCCAAGGTTAGGCGCAAATACACAACCATGCGTTCGAGCATCGAAATGACAATTACGTATATATTTATGCTCGAACGCATGGATATGTATCTGTGCCTAACCTGGAACTGTTTATATGGGTGCGTTTTTGTGAGCTAAAATGCTTACACCTGTACCTATGTGTGTCTATGTGTGTGAGAGTGTCATCTCAAATAAACACAGAAGAAAATTTCCCCTAAACACCACCGAGCATAATCAAACACAAATAAACCTAAATAAATCCAAATTTAAAAAATAAACTTGTTTGCCTGATGATCTCAAAAGCGTGAAACCCAGGCTCACAAACTAATATCATACAACTGAATATGTTAGCTCTATCACTGATATAGTTTCATGTCTCGCACTTCCTGTTTTTGGAACTCCATTCCTCTTAATTGCTTCCCTGAGAGCTATAATTTTCAACTATTCAAATGCAATGTCAATCGACATCTCTAGATGCCTTGATCTATTCCCCGTCCTTCTCTTCATTATTTCCTCTATCACGCCTCTTTACTCTTGCTCCCACTCTCTGCAACCCCTTGCATGCTAATGGCACTCCCGCCTTGCTTGGGATGAAATCTTAAAAAATACTTTCCACTAAGTACTGTGCATATAAAATTATATATATATATATATATATATATATATATATATATAGTCATTTACAGAGAGGCTGTTTCGCTGTATCACAGCTCATCAATGTGGCTAGACGTCCGGTTGCCTGTAGCTAGGATCGAAACCCGACTGAATTGGCAAAGACGAAGGTGAATTTAAGCGTATTTATTTTTAGATAAACACACAGTGACTGAGAGAACTCGATTCGATGTACCGAAGAGTCTTGCATTATTAGCCGTAATAGTCACTGTTTACAAACCCACACTTCCTCCCCAGAGAGCTCAACCAAAATAAATTTTTCAGCAGCATATATATATATATATATATATATATATATATATATATATATATATATATATAACATAATAATAATAATAATAATAATAATAATAATAATAATAAAGAAGATTAAGACGAAAAAATATATATACAAAATGGACGCCTACTTGATGTAGGCTAATATTTACCCAGACGCCTTAGACTACGTAACTGAATAATACTTAAATATTAAATGCAAATGAATCGGAGATTTTTATAAGTCGTCAAATACAGTATTTTAATCATTATTAAGGAAAATATTTGTATGGACATGCTATGAAATTCACATATCGTATTATAAATCATAATGCATGGTATTGGCGGAAGCGTGATATTTGGATAAGCCCAGGCATTTGTACATGGGCGGGAACCATATTTTATTTGTTCTTTTCTGGTCATAATAAACACGTCTCCTTAATGACTTTCTATGCTGCAAGCATTTGGCTTCATATCATCAATGCAAACAACTTTTGTTTACGTTTGTTTTGATATTACCATGACATCTTTTAAACATTCTATCACCAGCGGATAAAAACCCAGAGTTTATATCTGCTAAGATCAAACTTTGAAAGAATCAAGTAATTATTTTATCATAAATAAAACAATTTATACATTACACCACACACGCACATATGTACAGGCATATACATGCATCCTTAAGGCTAGAAGGTAGCTCCTACCGTTAACCTCCCTTGGCCCTGGGGGGCGCAGATTCAAATCCTGCCGGAGTGAACAAATTTTTCTTTTAATACGTTCTCGAACTTTCAGGCTGATAGACGAAAATAAATAAAAAATACTATCCAATAAGTAAACGGTGCGTTTCCTCAAATATGGTTATTCATTAAAAATAATAAGTGAAAAAAAAATCTGTCGTATGATTAAAAAATCCATTCTAAAATACGAAGCAATCTCAGTTCTCGAACGTCTCACCTGTCGAACAAATCGGTTTTCGAACTGAAAATTCAAGATGAAAATACCTCGGTTATCGAACAAAATTTCGTTTCTCGAAGAATATTGCCGAAATGAGTTAACCCAAACGGAGTAATTTCTGAGTCGACTGCCATTTTGTATACAGTCGTGTCTTTTCCAATGTTATTGCACTGTAACTTTTTTTCTCTACATTGATTCCTATTGGAAAAATAGTTTCGATTTACGAACATTTTGGGTTACGAACGGCCTTCAGGAACGAATTAAATTCGTGAACTGAGGTTCCACTGTATATATAAGAATGCTAGGAATTTAAAATTTTAAAATTTATTTTATGTCAAAATTGTAGTCAGTCTCGTTACGAGAGTGCCTGGATCGCAAGGTCATCTACAATAAATTTGCGCTCAAGATTTTACAACATTTCACCATTCCTGACAGAACTTCTATTCTTAGAGTCTGGGATATATACTAAAAAAATGATGGAAAGAAAAAGAAAAAAAATCGAAATGAAATCGGCTAGATTTAAAAAAGATTAAATTTAAAATACCCAGCATTCCTTGTACGTGCGCATGCGTAGTCGCACCAAAGTAACAAATTTAGTTCGATGAACGTGACGCGTCACAATAAAAAATTTTCCACTCTGTCATATGTATATATATATATATATATATATATATATATATATATATATATATATATATATATATATATATGTATATATATATGTATATATATATATATATATATATATATATATATATATATATATATATTGTCCTGAAGAAGGTTTATTAAACCGAAACGTCAGACGTTGACATTTCATTCATATTAAAACAACATAATTGCATTTAAGGATTTTTGTTTGTTTTTTCCAAATATTTTTCTCCATATATACATATATATATATATATATATATATATATATATATATATATATATATATATATATGTATGTATGTATGTATGTATGTATGTATTCAGTCTGTCTGAAATTATACAATCACATATGTGTGTGTGTGTCTTTGTAAAAGAGAGACAGAGAAATAATCTACCAGCTGACTACATCGTTCTTGAGAAGTGTATAACGTAAATTTAATAATTAGTCAGGTCCATGCTGCCAGAAATTATTTTCAACCATAAATAATGCCGAAAAAATAAGAAATAAAATAAAAAAAATAAAAAATCTAATAGAAGAGAGAAAAAGATATAAACTAAAAGAATAAAGTAATAAGTAAAAAATAACCGACTTGTAAAATATACGAATATTTGTATGGAATCTTTTTTCATTTTCACTTGTAAAATATACGAATATTTGTATGGAATCTTTTTTCATTTTCACTTGTAAAATATACGAATATTTGTATGGAATCTTTTTTCATTTCTTTTTTTTTTGTTGTTTTTTTCTTCCTTATATATATATTTTTCTTCATTTTTCGGGGATTTTTTTAAAAAAAAAAAAAATTTAGATTTATTCCTTCCAATTAGGACATCGTACCAGTAAAAGAAAAATATCTTGTTTAAGTTTCATTCCCTTACACGGTATCAATCAAAAGTATTAAGGTGTTCGAAAACTAATTACGCATTTCACTGCTATCAATTATTGCTCAACCAACCAAGGTTAAATGGTAGGAAACTGCCTACAACTAGTTTATCACTTCTAATCCAAGATATTGTCTTGTTTATTGTGCATTTCAGAATTTAATTGAGAAAACTTACAAAGATGAATTTTCGATTCCTCGTGACCTTTCCACTGAATACACAACGTTCCATCATCTGCGACACATGATTTCTAAGCAGGAATGCCAACCTTTCAGCATTGTTACAGGTGATGGAAAATGTATTTTTATGTCAAGAGAAGATGAAAAAATACACTAAATGAGAAGCCATCATTAAAATAGAACTTCATCCACAGAAATCCTTGCCTTGTGTCTAGTGGAATGTGAAAATGAGAGCCACAATGGAGTAATGGATAGTGGCTCGGATTGAGTAATAAGAGAACCGAGTTCGAATTCCAATCGAATGCACTTACGTGCTAATACCCTTGTGAAAAGTATGGATCCTCTTCTTCTCCTTCCCCAGCTATGGGCAAATATCAGGACGGATCGGGTTCTATAGCCTTGGATGGCAACTGGTCTACCGCAGAAAGAAATGGCAGGGAAAAAAAATCTGCCTCGTCAGTCATGTATCGAAAGATACATGATCGCCTAAGCGTATATTACGCATGGCACATTAACTGAGTGAGGAGGCAAGGTGGATTAATGGATAGCGGCTCGAATGTAGGAATCGGAGTGCCTAGTTCGAATTCCAGTCGAATTCATTACATTAACTTACGTACTAATCCCCTTGGGAAAGGTATAAATCTTCTTCTTCTCCACCCCAGCTATGGGTAAATAGCAGGAGAGACCTGATTCTGTAGTCTTGGATGGCAACTAGTTTACCAGTTGCCAGCCAAGCAGAAAGAAATTGCATCCTACTGCGGGGAAAAATCTGCCTCATCATATTCTCAATCATGTATCGAAAGATTCATGATCGCTTAAGCGTGTATTAAGCATGGCACATAACTGACTATCTCCCTCATTACGAGCTTCTGAGACATGGAAGGACCATCATTGAAGATATTTATCACTTGCAACTTGACTGAGTAGCCGAAACCTTACGTCGAATATATTACTTTGATAAATGGAGAAACTGTCATTATACAACATGAAAGGTTACACTCTGTAAAATAAAAACAAGAAAAAAGGATGGGAGGTGTGATAACATCCTCTATACACACCAGATTTGGCACGTACGAGCTTTTTATTTGTTTCGATCACTAGAAGAACTTTTTATAAGCGGCAGAAAATTCAGAAACAAAATACTTAAAAACAATCTTTTAAATATTTTAAAGAGAAAAACCGAGGTTTATTTAAAAGTGGAATTGAAAATTTACTTTCTCGTTGAGCTGCAGTCGTTGAAAATCAAGTTGATAAAATTTAGTGATGAGAAGAAATATTTAAGCGAATCTAATTTATATTAGTTTTTATATCCTTTTTTTGTAAAATGTAATTGCATTCTGAAAACCGTAATATTTAAATAACTTTAATTTACATTTATTTTATTATCATTTCTGATAAAACGTTATTACTTTCCGAACACCATAATATTTAAATAAATTTAATTTACATTTGTTTTTATATCCTTTCCGATAAAACGTTATTACTTTCCGAACACCCTAATATTTGCTGTCTTTACTTCATACTACTCCTTATCTCTATAAAGCAGACATCACCAGCCGGTGATCGATTTCATATTCAAAAGAACAGTGAGTATTTTCCTATTTATTCTCTTCAAACCGAAACGAAGATATAATATTTAAAAGTGTGCTAATCCAACGCAACTTGCTTCAGATTTAAATGCTGATACGAAAATACTAATCGGATTAACAAGTATCATTTAGTAACTTTTCCTGGTTAACATCATATTTTTACTAAGAGATGTCAAAAACTACTGAATTTATACGGTTTGCTTTTGTTGGTAATACAAAGTTTGGGCCGAATTATTTTCCAGCCTTCTTCTGGTGTACACTACGTATGGATAGAAAAAAGACATTTTTGACAGCAACAGATAAATAAATGATCAAAATGATAGCTACGTTACCAACCGGATAGTTTAATTCCCAGCAACGCGATTCAAGACGACGCTTCTTAGCAGTCTGTGTAACACTGATGTTTTCCATATTTATACAAGAGAATGATCTCCAATACTCTTCTTGTGGTAAAAGATAACCTAAGCACACTGTGCCGAAATCTCCATTGACCTAATTTACGTATCCACCCGACGGGGCATCCGCAGCTTTCTCGAACTTTCTGATTTGCCTGCAGTAATGTCTCTTCTCAGTTATAATCAGTATCTCTCATATCTGTTACTAATCACAAATTTTCGTCTGGATATATGCTTCTTTAGCCCATTATAGTAAAGTAGATGTAGGTAGAATTTTATAATTGATACCTGATATTTATAAACCTATAATTAATACAAGATTTTTTTAGTAAAAGATTGAAAGTCACCTACGTTGGATAGAATCATTTTTTAAAGAATGCTGCGTTCTTTCAGGCCGGAAGCGACCACTTTTCTCTGCAGCTTCCGCATATGTGTGACTCGCCGTAATTTCTTGGGAAAGAAGTGGCTTCCTGTTGCTTTATCCACAGTACTGAATCGAAGGCAGTCCTTCTAGATTACTGCTATCCAATGCTAAATAGCCCACTCTAGCCTGTTATTTCATACATAACAGGAGGAAATATACAGAGTACGAAGGTAGATTGCCGGTATTTGCGCATGCGCGTTGTTTGTTTTTGATTTTGTCGACTGCAGAGTACAGTGGGTTAGTTCGGCAGCGTCTGTAAGAACGAAGAGCACCATGACGCAGTTCCCTCTGCCAAAAACTTGCAAATAACATGTTGTATTGCTTGGCATTCGTACCGGAAGCTCCAACGAACATTTCACAGTGTTTGGGTGTCAATCGGAGGACAGTGCAGAAGATTCGGAAAGAGTTGGATGAGTCTAATGGTGATTACGAAGATACAGTAGCTCAGAAAACTCACTCTGATCGTTTTGATGAGAAAAGAACTTCTGAATGTGTTGGTGAGGGCCTCAGACTCAACACGGAGGCCTACATCAAGTGTCTTGAGGAAGTGGGGCTGCCCTGTGGCAAGTAGGTGGCTGCTGGAAGATACCATATCTGGCAACAGGACTCTGCACCATGACACACAAGCAGAAGAACCGAGTCGTGGCTGTCAGACAATTTCTGTGACCACATCACCCATTATATCTGGCCACCTAACTCTCCAGACTACAACCCCCTTGATTATTATGTGTGGGGTGCAGTTGAGCGAGAGACCAACAAAACTCTTTGTGACGACAAAGATGAACTAAAGGCAAGGATCATAGCAGCATTCGCCAAGTTAAACAAAGAGACCGTCCAGACAAGTTGCAGCAGATTCCGAAGTCGTCACTCCATGAATTTAAGCGTGCTACTAGATTGGCAATTAGGTTTTATCGTTTTACTGTTGAACTAGCTAGATGCAACCGTTACCTCTACTCCAACGGTTTCTTTGCTCGCACCTACCACCTGTGGATCTCCCGATTTCTTGCTTCCCTGATAGCTATAATCTTCACAAATTTAAATGCAACACCAATTACCATTTTCTGTTTTCTTGAAAACTGTTCTTTTTGGCTATTACTCAATCTTCTCCAATCTAAGTCTTCCCATTCTCATGCTCTTTTAATTGGTATTATCGCCTTGCATGGGGTGTAAACATAAAATAAAATACAATAATATACTGAAAATACAAAATAAAATTCTCATAAAGTTGAGATTTTTGAAGAGTTAAAAAAAAATCATTTCATAGCAAGTGGAAGCAATGAATATTAAAAAAAAAAAACAAAAAAAAATGGTAGGAAAATGGAAGAACCGGAAGCTTACCTGCCTGCCTGTCTTGCCTGCCTGTCTTGCCTGCCTGTCTTGCCTGCCCCTGTCTTGCCTGCCCCTGTCTTGCCTGCCTGTCTTGCCTGCCCGTCTTGCCTGCTTGTCTTGCCTGCCTGTCTTGCCTGCCCCTGTCTTGCCTGCCTGTCTTGCCTGCCCCAGTCTTGCCTGCCCCTGTCTTGCCTGCCCCTGTCTTACCTGCCTGTCTTGCCTGCCCCTGTCTTGCCTACCTGTCTTGCCTACCTGTCTTGCCTGCCTGTCTTGCCTGCCCCTGTCTTGCCTGCCTGTCTTACCTGCCTGTCTTTCTGCCTGTCTTGCCTGCCCCTGTCTTGCCTGCCTGTCTTGCCTGCCCCTGTCTTGCCTGCCTGTCTTACCTGCCTGTCTTGCCTGCCTGTCTTGCCTGCCCCTGTCTTGCCTGCCTGTCTTACCTGCCTGTCTTGCCTGCCTGTCTTGCCTGCCCCTGTCTTGCCTGCCTGTCTTGCCTGCCTGTCTTGCCTGCCTG
This sequence comes from Acanthosepion lycidas, assembly GCA_963932145.1. Lineage (NCBI taxonomy): Eukaryota > Metazoa > Mollusca > Cephalopoda > Sepiida > Sepiidae > Acanthosepion > Acanthosepion lycidas. The sequence continues at coordinate 7,582,442 of OZ010600.1, forward strand.
TCTTGCCTGCCCCTGTCTTACCTGCCTGTCTTGCCTGCCTGTCTTGCCTGTCTGTCTTACCTGCCTGTCTTGCCTGCCTGTCTTGCCTGCCCCTGTCTTGCCTACCTGTCTTGCCTGCCTGTCTTGCCTGCCCCTGTCTTGCCTGCCTGTCTTGCCTGCCTGTCTTACCTGCCTGTCTTGCCTGCCTGTCTTGCCTGCCCCTGTCTTGCCTACCTGTCTTGCCTGCCCCTGTCTTGCCTGCCCCTGTCTTGCCTGCCTGTCTTGCCTGCCCCTGTCTTGCCTGCCTGTCTTGCCTGCCCATGTCTTGCCTGTCTGTCTTGCCTGTCTGTCTTACCTGCCTGTCTTGCCTGCCTGTCTTGCCTGCCTGTCTTGGACATCAGAATTCGAATTCCTGCGAATTGTAGATATTCTCGAATTACCAGTGGGGAAAATATGCAATTCACTCTTGAAGAACTGTGGATTCGTAGCTATAGGAGTTGCGCATTTCTGGTTGGCATTCAAGCAACAACAACAACAAAAAAAAAATTCGAACACCGATTTTCAAGGCTGGCAGACGTTGGTTTTTTCACTGAAGGGATTAACGCGATACTATTTCTTGAACCTGTTAACTTTTTGTACTTACGTTATATCGAACTTTTCTTCCATCAAGCAAAGTTGAAATTTATATTAAAATCATGTTCCCCCAGACAGTACCTCACCTTCGGGATGGTGCTAGGGTCATTATCCGGCGTCCTCAATAAGGGGTAGTGACGAGGGGGATTTGACCAATTTTTTCACGATATCCCATTTTAAATTGACCTTGTGTCGCTTTCGTTGCAACGTAGGTGCACTGAAAATACACTTTATACAGCCTACGCCTACAACCACACAACGCAAAGTTGTACTACTGTTCGTTTTACGGAGTGGAGTTGCTCGCCTCACGCCAAACTAGTTTTGAATTCAAAAATATCCTTTTCCTTGACTTGTGTCAGAGAGTACCTTAGGTACCTCCACTTTTTTGCGGAAAAAACAGCATAGAATGATGAAAACAGGCCCATAAAAGTCAATAAAAACAAAGCTTTGTCATCAAAATGTTTATGTTATTATTAAGAGGAAAGACCAAAGTGTTGTTTTATTATTTTCTTAATGTTTTTATCCTTTCTAGCACGTTGGAGATTGTTTTGTTTACGTCAGTGACCGACCTAACGATAAAGGTTTTTTTTGTTTTTTTTTCCGGTTAAGCACATTCATTTGTAAATTCTTACAAAACTAAAATATTTGTCTAATTTTAATGAAATTTCTGGACTTTTTAATTTACAGAAATTAATGCAATTATTTTTGAAATTTTTTTTTTTAGAAAATCTGGGTAAAAAATATTTTTTTACATATGCTGTCACCCACTTAATTTCATGAAATTTTGAAAAATTTAATTTTTAGAGCGGAAATTTGTTATTAGTTAAAAGCATGACTCATTGGAGAAAGTAAATCATCAATTCATTTTAAATCTTAGTTATCGAAAATTCAGTGTAGGTACCTAGAGTACCCAATCTAGATAGCCCAGGAGGAGAGACGGATTCATACCTTCTCCAAGGGCATTTGTGCAAGTGAACTTTGCCGAAATTTGAACTCCGGTCGTCTATACTAAACTTCTTGCTGATAACTGATAACATTGTACTATAATGCGATATAACGTACTGTACTAAGCTAGATTTAATAAATACAATGATTGAAAAGTATTTTATTCGGCACTGACCTTTCACTTTGGACCCTCACATTGTGTTCACTAGTCTTTACTTTTTCTTTTTTTTATTTACGTGCTGCCGATATATGTCGCATACTTGAACGCTTCCGTAGACTTAAAATCAATACTTTGCTCTATATTCAGAAATGGGTCCTCAAAAAAACACGCCCAGAGATGATATAGATGTTACTTCTCTAAAGGTCGATTCACTACTTGTCTTCCTGTCTTCTACTTCGTCTCCCCCCACTTCTCTTTCCCCCTCTCTCTCCCACTCTCTCTCTCTCTCTCACTCTCACTCTCTCTCTTCTTTTCTCTCTCTCTTTCACACTCACTCACCACTCCATACATTGTCCGTCTGACACGATTCATACAGATGTCGAGTGAGTTCATTCAACTGATACCTTGTTGCTTACGATTTCAAACAGTCGCACTGAGTGACCGCAAGCCTTCTTGGATTGACATTTGTTGACAGTTTATATTAGAAGTATACAAAATGTTTCCAGATATCTCTCTCTCTCTTCATATATATGTATGTATATATATATATATATATATATATATATTTAGTAAGGGTAATAAATCCGTTGGTAAATAATCCAAGTGGATCCTAGTAATATAAAATATTAAAACTGATTCACAAAGAGCACAATGTATCTATTATTACAGAGTAAATGATTAATACACAATAAAAGTCAAAATCAACTCATATGGGGAATAAGCTTATTTCGGCAGACGAAAATATGTTGTCTGTCTTATAAACCCCGGGGTTTATAAGATAGATTTCTGTAGTTTACTGTTACCAGCAAGTAGAAATATTTCTTCTCCCGATGATGGGCATTTTGGCCGAAACTAGTCGAGGAATCTAAATGAAATAATAATAAAAAAACGAAAGAATATTAATCTACAACCCAGTGTGTCTGAATATTTTAATTTTTTAATATTTTTTATTGTTCAATATATATATATATTTAATATTTATTTCCCCCTACTGTATATATATATATATATATATATATATATATATATATATATATATATATATATATATATATATACAGTAGGGGGAAATAAATATTAGTACACATGAAAAATTGTATTTTTTATAAATGTAAAAGCCTTAACTAAAACAAATTTTGATACATTTTATGTGTAAAGATTTTATTAAAAAATAGTAATAAACTTAATTCTTATTCTAACAGAAATTAAGGCATTTTTTTCATTTTAACTGATGAAAAAAGTATTCGTACAAAACAGAAAAAGCATATTAACTTAATTTAATACTTTGTGGAATATCCTTTATTGAGTTCAACAGCTACCAGTCTATTCCTGTACGTCTCAACTAATGATTTGCACACATTGAGTGGTATTTTGTCCCATTCTTCTTGGCATATTGTCTTCAAATTCTTGATATTTGCTGGTGCTCTTTTCCCAATTTGAATTTTCAAATATCGCCATAAATTCTCGATTCGGTTCAAGTCTGGGGACTGACTTGGCCATTGCAAGACATCAACGTTACTTTCAGCTAACCATTTCCTTGTAGATCTAGCGGTATGCTTAGGATCATTATCCAGTTGGAAAACCCAATCAGGAGGTAGCCGAAGTCTCTCAACAGAACGCATTGAATTGTCTTGCAGGATTTTCTGGTATCTTTCGGCATTCATCTTGCCATCTATTATTGATATTCTGCCAACACCTTTTGCAGAAAAACAGCCCAAGATCATGATACTGCCACCACCAAACTTTACAGTTGGCAACGTGTTCTTTGGTAAGTAGGCTCCATCGTCCTTCCTCCACACATGATTTCGATAATTATGACCTAACAACTCTATTTTAGTTTCATCTGTCCATAGAACCTTTTCCCAAAACGAATATTCTTTATCCTTATGCTCTCTAACGAATTTTAGCCTAGCATCTCTGTGTCGTTTCAAGAGGAGTGGAGTCTTCCTTGGGATGCGTGATTTCAGACTGTTTTTGTGTAGTTTATTACTTACGAACGACGAACCTCCTAATGTAGCCCTCTACCACAAGTGGGCCCAGGATCTTGTACAGGATGAACTTTACTGTAAAAAATAAAAATACACTCACAGGACGTATCGAAGGCATGAGGAACAGTGCGGAATAGTGAGTAACCTAAGTTTGAGCAAATAGATTACAGAACACGAAGTGGATGGATATTAAAAAGACAAACCTTGCTAAGCTCTTTTTTCTTCTTTTTATTTGGAGATTCTTCTGAACTCTATCAAAACTCGAAAGTGAAGACTGGGTAGCTCCTGCCCAAATATGGCAGCAGTCATCATCATCTTCAGATCGAGAATTCTTCTCTGATTCTCTTGACTCTTTCCTTCCAGCCATTTCTGCCAGACATCGCTGTCAGCATGTCCTCCAGATGGCATCCAGGGTCATCTACAAGTTGCTCAATGTAGGTGTGATGAGGTCTTCCAAATGATCTTTTGCGTTGCAATGGTTTCCATAGGAGGGTTTCACTCACAAGTTCTGACTTACTTCTTCAGGAGTGACAAGCTAGCCGAAGCCTTCTTTCTCTCTCAGCGAAACTGAGATAGGAGGAAGGTGTCCATACAAGCGTTTCTTTGTTGGGTGTTTCCTCCAGCTGATGTCCTATGCAACTCGTAATATCCTCGTGTATGTTCCGTCAAGTGAAGTGATGACAGTAGTACTCCATTTTCAGCCTAACCTGCTTCTTATAAAGGTAGAGGATAGAATGAGGAGTCAGGTACTTACTGGAACGGTACAGGTAGCCGATCATTTTACCTGCATCTTTAGCGATGGATCGTATATAAGAGTTCCTCTTGAGGTCGGGTGTGAGTCTGAGGCCCAATATTCTCTCGAGGCACGGTGACTTCTTGTTCATTGTGACTGGTGCTAGCTCGGGGTCTGATCGGCGGTGATGGAATGCGACCAGTTTGCTTTTCGAGACATTGAATGTAACCAGCCAGTTTTTACCCCATTGGGAAGTTAGTATTAGATCGTAAGAGATGTTAGCTACCAATCTCTGATCGTCAAGAATTTTAGAGATGCGCCCGTATACAAAGGATAGGAAGTTGTGGAGAGCTATGATCATCCACGTCGGGAAAGGAAACAGCACCTTGAAGAATAGCTGTGGAATGTCAGAGTAGTTACGATGAAAAGCAATTAAAAGTAAGATGAAAGAAATAAAAATACAAAATTTAATACTGTGTGTGTGTTAAGTAATTTTTAGTATTTTTATATTTTCTCTCATTTTAAGTGTTTTAAATTTAGCTGAATTGTTTGTCGTATATTTTGAGCTTTCATACATTTTTTTTCTGACATTATATTTTTGTACATTTCTCTATTGATTTTTGAAATGCTGTCCTTATAGTTGAGTTGACTAAGTGTATAAAGCCGTACATGTTTACATTGTAACGAATTTTTGTTCTTTCTATCCACGTCTATATTCAAAACGAAATAAACATTTGTCTGATTTTTCATGGCGTCTTCCAAAAATAACGGAAAAGTGCCTCGTCGTGATATAATGGCCAGCAAGATGGACTCATAGATTTTTTTTTACAATGATGGTCACCCTGTACAAGGCCCAAAAGCCACTCGAGGTAGAGGGCTGTTGAGTAAGCGGCATCACCACAATCAAGGTGATAATGCCACTAAGGCACAAAAGGCCACCGGAAGTGAAAGAGAAAAAAATATACTTTAGAAGGAGCGAAAAACCCAAACAAAAACAAGGGATGAACCTGCTCAAAAGACCCTGGAGGAGTATGAACCGGATGATAGACTTAAAGTAAATAAAAGTTAAGAGTTTCAGGCGGAGACGTTAGAAGTATAGAATTGCAATAGACTTTAGAAGGAACCGCCAAGTTTGATCCTCACTGGGTGCTCTGTAATTATAGCCTTGTTCCAAACTAAGCTTAGTAGATAACAACTGTAGAAGCGTTGGTGTGTCGACGTTGGGTAATTGTTTGCGAGCTAAGTTGCTCGGCCATAAGTCTTGAGTTCGATACACACTGGATGCTCCATACATAAAAAGGATTGCTCGGTTTAGAGTAATGGTTAAAGAGCTAGTTTGGTTGGTTATTACTACTGAGTAGTGAGTTTCATCATCACTGGCTGCCTCCTACTTATAGCCTTGTACCAAAACTAAATTAAGCTTAGTAAGTAAAAAGAACCTCTTAGTTTGGAGTAATGGTTAATGAGCTAGTCGTGTTAACAATTACTACTGAATAATGTTCGATCCTCACTGGGTGTCATATAATTGTAACTCTGTATCATAATTTTGATAAGCTTAGTAAACAAAAAGGGTTTGCTCCGTGCGGAGTAATGGTTAACGAGCTAATCTTGTTGATCATTACTATTGAGTAGTGCGTTCAACCCTCACTGAGTGTCCCGTACTTGTAGCCGTGTACCAAAACTAAGATACACTTTTTTTACGTGTCGCGCCCTTACAAAAAGTGGGCGAACCTGGCTCTACACAACTTCGTTTGTAGCGCTTAATAAATTTTAACTTTTTGCTATCTCCTAAATATTCTGTTCTACCAATCATTTTCGCAAACTCGTTAGATTGATCATGCGCTGTTTTCCTCTGTCCATCTTACCTTCTATCTCTCCTGTGAGTGTCAAATTTTCCAAACTGTCTTTCCCCATTATGTGCCCTAGAAATTGTCTTTATCTTATGGTACATATGAGTGTCCTTTTTGTTTGGAATTTCTCTAAAACTTCCTCGTCGCTCGCGCGTTCAACTCAGCATCCTTAGATAGAACTACATCCCTGTAGCCCCGACCTTCTCCTTCATCTGTGATGAGATGGTCCATATTCTGATATTACACAACTGTTCAGTACTTTTTGCTTTGTTTACAATGAAATTTTCTTAATACTTTGCTTAACTTTAGGAAGACATCTTTTGCTATCCCAATACGCCTTCGGATTTCGGAGTCGCATTTTTCATCCTTTGTTAAAACACTTCCAAGATATTTAAATTTATGCACTTGTTTCATTTTGTTTTTTGCTATTTGTAATTCGTATATCGGGCAGTTTCTTTTGCTGACAACCCGACATGTTACCTTCTTATAATTTTACATGCTTATTCCTTTCTTTTGACTTTACTTTGCTATCTTCTGTGGGAATTTCTGTAGTTACCTTTTTATGTCTGCTATCAACACGGTGTCATCTTCTAATGTTGTTAAGATTTTGACCACTAATAATGAATCCTGCTAGGACTTCTATTTCTCTCAGGATTGCTTCACTGTAAAAGTTGAATATAAGCTTAGTAAATACAAAAGGGTGCCTCTGCGTGGCGGGGTTAATGGTCAGAGAGCTATTTTGATCGAACCATTACTACTGAGTAGCAAGTTCGATCTTTATGTTCTGTGTGCTCAATGGCTGTAGCCTTGTGCCAAGCAAAGCAAAATTTAGTAATTATAACAGAGAGACAGATGGAATGCTACGCGTGAATAAACATTGGAAGTATCAGGTTTACTCTCACGTTCGGAATAGACGGACCTGCCCGGCTACTGGAACTTTTATGTTTTTTACAACTAACCAAGTTTTTTCTAGACCTCCAGTCTATTTCATTTTACTCTTTTTTTTCTAACGTGTAATTTTATTCCAAACTCTTTTCCTATTTATTTTGTTTCGAAAAAAGTTTGAATGAATTTTCCAACCTACACTTTTATTCTTCTTTTCCTGACTTTGAAATTTTATTCTTCTGTTCCTGACTTTGAAATTTTATTCTTCTGTTCCTGACTTTGAAATTTTATTCTTCTATTCCTGACTTTGAAATTTTATTCTTCTATTCCTGACTTTGAAATTTTATTCTTCTATTCCTGACTTTGAAATTGTATTCCATTCCTGACTTCTAAATTTTATTCTTCTATTCCTGACTTTGAAATTTTATTCTTCTATTCCTGACTTTGAAATTTTATTCTTCTATTCCTGACTTTGAAATTTTATTCTTCTATTCCTGACTTTGAAATATTATTCCATTCCTGACTTCGAATTTTATTCTTCTATTCCTGACTTCTAAATTTTATTCTTCTATTCCTGACTTTGAAATTTTATTCCATTCCTGACTTCGAAATTTTTGTACTTGCTGTATTTTGGTATTGTCATTTCATAGTTCGCATCTTGAGTTTTTCCTTTTGAAAACAAATTACATGTTCTGTGTGCTCAATGGCTGTTGCCTTGTGCCAAGCAAAGCAAAATTTAGTAATAAAAACAGAGAGACAGATGGAATGCTACGTTTTAATAAACACTGGAAGTATTATGATTACTCTCACCACTGGAATAGACGGACCTGCCCGGCTATTGGAATTTTTTTACAATCCCACATTTTTTTCTAGATCTCCAGTCTATTTCATTTTCTACTTTTTTTTTCAAACTGTAAGTTTATTCCAACCTACACTGATACTTATTTTGTTTCGGTAAAAGTTTCAATGAATTTTCCAAACTACACTTTTAATTAACCTACGCTTCTATTCCTGACTTCGAAGAATCACAGTTGTAAATTCTGAGAGGTTTTGACGACGTTTGATAAAAGAATTCTTCTATATCTGATAAGATGGTTACGCAGGAAGATTGCATTTGTGTTGCTAAAATTTAAGAGCTGTCCCTCAAGAAATCAATGTTAGACTAAATGCGTCTTCAATTCTTTTCATTATCCACAAAGTTTCTCTATTCGCTTATGTCCTTTCTTTATGCTTCAGTCTTTAAAAAAAAGTGTCCGATATAATAAAACCATAAGTAAAATGTCGAAAATTAATTTACTCAATTTTTTTATCGGTATCACCCACTGCAAGGCAGTACAGCCACTGAGACTCAAGGGGTTACAGAGTGTGGAAGAATTAGGATCAGAAACATTAATAATGAGCAGAAAGAAAAAAGAGTAATCAGTGTCACCCCATGCAAGGCAATAGAGCCACTAAGAACAAACGGGTTACAGAGTGTGGAAGAATTAGGAACAGAAACATTAATAATGAGCAGAAAGATAAAAGAGTAATCAGTGTCACTCCATGCAAGGCAGTAGAGCCACTAAGACTCAAGGGGTTACAGAGTGTGGAGGAATTAGGAACGGAAAGATTAATAATGTGCAGAAAGAAAAAAGAGTAATCAGTGTCACCCCAAGCAAGGCAGTACAGCCACTAAGACACAAGGGGTTACAGAGTGTGGAAGAATTAGGAACAGAAACATTAATAATGAGCAGAAAGAAAAAAGAGTAATCAGTGTCACCCCATGCAAGGCAATACAGCCACTCAGACCCAACGGGTTACAGAGTGTGGAAGATTTAGGAACAGAAACATTAAGTATGAGCAGAAAGAAAAAAGAGTAATCAGTGTCACCCCATGCAAGGTAATACAGCCACTAAGACCCAACGGGTTACAGAGTGTGGAAGAATTAGGAAGAGAAATATTAATAATGAGCAGAAAGAAAAAAGAGTAATCAGTGTCGCCCCATGCAAGGCAATACAGCCACTAACACCCAACGGGTTACAGAGTGTGGAAGAATTAGGAAGAGAAACATTAATAATCAGCAGGAAGAAAAAAGAGTAATCAGTGTCACCCCATGCAAGGCAGTACAGCCACTAAGACCCAAGGGGTTGCTGAGTCTGGAAGAATTAGGAAGAGAAAATTTAATAATGAGCAGAAAGAAAAAAGAGTAATCAATGTCACCCCATGCAAGGCAATACAGCCAATAAGACCCAAGGGGTTACTGAGTGTGGAAGAATTAGGAACAGAAACATTAATAATGAGCAGGAAGAAAAAAGAGTAATCAGTGTCAACCCATGCAAGGCAGTACAGCGACTAAGACCCAAGGGTTTACTGAGTGTGGAAGAATTAGGAAGGGAAACATTAATAATCAGCAGGAAGAAAAAAGAGTAATCAGTGTCACCCCAAGCAAGGCAGTACAGCCACTAAGACCCAAGGGGTTACTGAGTGTGGAAGAAATAGGAAGAGAAAAATTAATAATGAGCAGAAAAAAAAAGAGTAATCAGTGTCACCCCATGCAAGGCAATACAGACACTAAGACCCAAGGGTTTACTGAGTGTGGAAGAATTAGGAAGAGAAACATTAATAATGAGCAGGAAGAAAAAAGATTAATCAGTGTCACCCCATGCAAGCCAATACAGCCACTAAGTCCCAAGGGGTTAATGAGTGTGGAAGAATTAGGAAGAGAAACATTAATAATGAGCAGGAAGACAAAAGAGTAATCAGTGTAACCCCATGCAAGGCAGTACAGCCAGTAAGACTCAAGGGGTTACAGAGTGTGGAAGAATTAGGAACAGAAACATTAATAATATGCAGGAAGTAGAAACAGTGAACAGGAGAACTGTCAATAGCGATTGACTCTGTATTTAATTTTTTGCAGATTAAAGTTGTCTGAAAGACATAACTCTAGAAGGGAGAAAAAAAAACGCGAGAAAAAAAAAACTGTTACTATAGAATTTACGGCTACATCTAACCAGCTCAACTGTAAATTAATGAGATCGAAACGCCAATCTAGTACTGAATTTAAATTCATAAAGTGTAGATACTGTAGCGAAGATCTCAGCTAAACCATTACTATGAAATTATTTATAGAAAAGACACCGAGAAGCAACCTTACGGCGGTAGGAAAGTGACTGAACCAAGCGGCCAGATCAGGAACAATAACTGATTTTTCTTTGGATTCTATCAAGGAGCTCATGGTAAACAGTATGGACACTGAACCATATATGGCAGCAATATTCTATGCGTGGACGTAATTTTAGTAATATTATATCATTTCCATTTTATTAAATCCCAAACAGACGCACATTCTCTCTTACACTCACAATACGAACAGCCCTAAAATCACGGACACATTTTTACCTTTGGAAAATAACTCATATTTTTTTAAATTCTCGATATTAAAAGTCATAGTACGACTACTTCTACTGCTAATGTATTCTTTCTTCTACTTTTAATGACAACATATCACTTCAAGACGTTGGCGGTCATGGCCCTCCACAACTTCCATTTTTGTATTGTTCTAAATAACATTTTAAAGTCATATCGCCTACAAGTAAGGCGATAAAGCAACTAAGGCGGTAGAGGTTACTGAGAGTAAAGGAAACTGAGAAAATGAATACAAAATAAAAGAACAGGTTTCAAAAGATGGAAATGAAGTTGCCTTAAAATCTTTGAAGGTCGGAGTTGAGAGGAAAGCAAGACGTGTACTCCACAGGCAAGAAGTGGAAGGGAAGAAAATACTAGAATAGAACTAGCAATTACATCGAGTAATTTCAACATTAAAATGATGAGACCTAACTGTTAATCTAGTACTGCGCTTGAATTCCTGAATTCGAGGCATCAAAAGGGAAATTGCATTATAACAACAGCATGAAAATATTTATAGAAAGGGCACAGGGAAGGCACGTTACGGTTTAGTTTGGTTTATTTTACGGCATATCAACCTCAACGGGTTATTTAATGCCAACAATATTTTTAGGATAGATTCGTATGGATAGAATATGTATTCTTTTGTTTAGATTGGTTTGGTTTATTTTGTTTTACGGCATATCAACCTCAATGGGTTATTTAATGCCAACAACACTTTTAGGATAGATTCGTATGAATAGAATATGTGTTCTTTGGTTTACATTGGTTTGGTTTGTTTTCTTTTACGGCATATCAACCTCAATGGGTTATTTAATGTCAACAACTTTTTTAGGATAGATTCGTATGACTAGAATATGTATTCTTTGGTTTACATTGGTTTTGTTTATTTTCTTTTATGGATTATCAACCTCATTTGGTTATTTAATGTCAAGAACATTTTTAGGATAGATTTGTATGACTAAAATATGTATTCTATGGTTTACATTGGTTTAGTTTATTTTGTTTTACGGCATATCAACCTCAATGGGTTATTTAATGCCAACAACACTTTTAGGATAGATTCGTATGACTAGAATATGTATTCTTTGGTTTACATTGGTTTGGTTTATTTTGTTTTACGGCATATCAACCTCAAGGGGTTATTTAATGCCAACAACACTTTTAGGATAGGATCGTATGAATAGAATATGTATTCTTTGGTTTAGATTGGTTTGGTTTATTTTGTTTTACGGCATATCAACCTCAATGGGTTGTTTAATGCCAACAACATTTATAGGAGACATTCGTAAGGCTAGAATATGTATTCTTTGGTTTACATTTGTTTGGTTTATTTTCTTTTACGGCATATCAACCTCTATAGGTTATTTAATGCCAACAACATTTTTAGGATAGATTCGTATCAATAGAAATACGTATTCTTTGGTTTACATTGGTTTATTTTTTTTTTCTTTTACGGCATATCAACCTCAATGGGTTATTTAATGCCAAGAACACTTGTAGGATAGATTCGTATGAATAGAATATGTATTCTTTAGTTTACATTGGTTTAGTTTATTTTCTTTTCCGGCATATCAACCTGAATGGGTTATTTAATGCCGACAATATTTTTAGGATAGATTCGTATGAATAGAATATGTATTCTTTGGTTTAGATTGGTTTGGTTTATTTTGTTTTACGGCATATCAACCTCAATGGGTTGTTTAATGCCAATAAAATTTATAGGAGACATTCGTAAGACTAGAATATGTATTCTTTGGTTTACATTGGTTTGGTTTATTTTCTTTTACGGCATATCAACCTCAATGGGTTATTTAATCCCAACAACATTTTTAGGATAGATTCGTTTGACAAGAATATGTATTCTTTGGTTTATATTGGTTTGGTTTATTTTCTTTTACGGATTATCAACCTCAATGGGTTATTTAATGCCAACAACACGTTTAGGATAGATTCGTATGAATAGAATATGTATTCTTTGGTTTACATTGGTTTAGTTTATTTTCTTTTACGGCATATCAACCTCAATCGGTTATTTAAGGCCAACATCATTTTTAGTATAGATTCGTTTGAATAGAATATGTATTCTTTGGTTTACATTGGTTTGGTTTATTTTCATTTAAGGCATATCAACCTCAATGGGTTATTTAATGACAACAACACTTTTAGGATAGATTCGTATGAATGGAATATGTATTCTTTGGTTTACATTGGTTTAGTTTATTTTCTTTTTCGGCATATCAACCTCAATGGTTTATTTAATGCCAACAACATTTTTAGGATGGATTGATATGAATAGAATATGTATTCTTTGGTTTATATTGGTTTGTTTTATTTTGTTTTACGGCATATCAACCTCAATGGGTTATTTAATGCCAACAACACTTTTAGGATAGATTCGTATGAATAGAATATGTATTCTTTGGTTTACATTGGTTTAGTTTATTTTGTTTTACGGCATATCAACCTCAATGGGTTATTTAATGCCAACAACACTTTTAGGATAGATTCGTATAAATAGAATATGTATCCTTTGGATTACATTGGTTTGGTTTATTTTCTTTTACGGCATATAAACCTCAATTGGTTATTTAATGCCAGCAACACTTTTAGGATAGATTCGTATGAATAGAATATGTATTCTTTGGTTTACATTGGTTTGGTTTATTTTGTTTTAAGGCATATCAATCTCAATGGGTTATTTAATGCCAACAACATTTCTAGGATAGATTTCTATGACTAGAATATGTATTCTTTGGTTTGAATTGGTTCAGTTTATTTTCTTTTACGGAATTTCAACCTCAATGGGTTATTTAATGCCAACAACACATTTAGGATAGATTCGTATGACTAGAATATGTATTCTTTGGTTTACATTGGTTTGGTTTATTTTGTTTTACGGCATATCAAGCTCAATGGGTTATTTAATGCCAACAACATTTTTAGGATAGATTCGTAGGAATAGAATATGTATTCTTTGGCTTACATTGGTTAGGTTTATTTTCTTTTACGGCATATCAACCTCAATGGGTTATTTAATGCCAACAACACTTTTAGGATAGATTCGTATGACTAGAATATGTATTCTTTGGTTTACATTGGTTTGGTTTATTTTGTTTTACGGCATATCAACTTTAATGGGTTATTTAATGCCAACAACATTTTTAGGATAGATTCGTATGAATAGAATATGTATTCTTTGGTTTACATTGGTTTGGTTTATTTTGTTTTACGGCATATCAACCTCAATGGGTTATTTAATGCCAACAACATTTTTAGGATGGATTCGTATGAATAGAATATGTATTCTTTGGTTTACTTTGGTTTGGTTTAATTTCTTTTACGGCATATCAACCTCAATGGGTTATTTAATGCCAACAACACTTTTAGGATAGATTCGTATGAATAGAATATGTATTCTTTGGTTTACATTGGTTTGGTTTATTTTCTTTTATGGCATATCAACCTCAATGAATTATTTAATGCCAACAACACTTTTAGGATAGATTTGTATGAATAGAACATGTATTCTTTGGTTTACATTGGTTTGGTTTATTTTCTTCTACGGCATATCAACCTCAATGTGTTATTTAATGCCAACAACACTTTTAGGATAGATTCGTATAAATAGAATATGTATTCTTTGGTTTACATTGGTTTAGTTGATTTTCTTTTATGGCATATCAACCCCAATGGGTTATTTAATGCCAACAACACTTTTAGGATAGGTTCGTATGAATAGAATATGTATTCTTTGGTTTACATTGGTTTACTTTATTTTGTTTTACGGCATATCAACCTCAATGGGTTATTTAATGCCAACAACACTTTTAGGATATATTCGTATGAATAGAATATGTATTCTTTGGTTTACATTGGTTTAGTTTATTTTGTTTTACGGCATATCAAACTCAATGGGTTATTTAAAACCAACAACATTTTTAGGATAGATTCGTATGACTTGAATATGTATTCTTTGGTTTACATTGGTTTGGTTTATTTTGTTTTACGGCATATCAACCTCAATGGGTTATTTAATGCCAACAACACTTTTAGGATAGATTCGTATGAATAGAATATGTGTTCTTTGGTTTACATTGGTTTGATTTGTTTTCTTTTACGGCATATCAACCTCAATGGGTTATTTAATGTCAACAACTTTTTTAGGATAGATTCGTATGACTAGAATATGTATTCTTTGGTTTACATTGGTTTTGTTTATTTTCTTTTATGGATTATCAACCTCAATGGGTTATTTAATGCCAACAACACTTTTAGGATAGGTTTGTATGAATAGAATATGTATTCTTTGGTTTACATTGGTTTACTTTATTTTGTTTTACGGCATATCAACCTGAATGGGTTATTTAATGCCAACAACACTTTTCGGATAGATTCGTATGAATAGAATATGTATTCTTTGGTTTACATTGGTTTAGTTTATTTTGTTTTACGGCATATCAACCTCAATGGGTTATTTAATGCCAACAACACTTTTAGGATAGATTCGTATGAATAGAATATGTATTCTTTGGTTTACATTGGTTTAGTTTATTTTGTTTTACGGCATATCAACCTCAATGGGTTATTTAATGCCAACAACACTTTTAGGATAGATTCGTATGAATAGAATATGTATTCTTTGGTTTACATTGGTTTGGTTTATTTTGTTTTACGGCATATCAACCTCAGTGGGTTATTTAATGCCAACAACACTTTTGGGATAGATTCGTATGAATAGAATATGTATTCTTTGGTTTACATTGGTTTGGTTTATTTTGTTTTACGGCATATCAACCTCAATGGGTTATTTAATGCCAACAACACTTTTAGGATAGATTCGTATGACTAGAATATGTATTCTTTTGTTTACATTGGTTTGGTTTATTTTGTTTTACGGCATATCAACCTCAATGAGGTATTTAATGCCAACAACACTTTTAGGATAGATTCGTATAAATAGAATATGTAATCTTTGCTTTACATTGGTTTAGCTTATTTTCTTTTCCGGTATATCAACCTCAATGGGTTTTTTAAAACCAACAACATTTTTAGGATAGATTCTTATGAATAGAATATGTATTCTTTGGTTTACATTTGTTTGGTTTATTTTCTTTTACGGGATATCAATATCGATGGGTTATTTAATGCCAACAACATTTGTAGGATAGATTCGTATGAATAGAATATGTATTCTTTTGTTTACATTGGTTTGGTTTATTTTGTTTTACGGCATATCAACCTCAATGGGTTATTTAATGCCAACAACAATTTTAGGATAGATTCGTATAAATAGAATATGTATTCTTTGGTTTAGATTGGTTTGGTTTATTTTGTTTTACGGCATATCAACCTCAATGGATTATTTAATGCCAACAACAATTTTAGGATAGATTCGTATGAATAGAATATGTATTCTTTGGTTTACATTGGTTTAGTTTATTTTCTTTTACGGCATATCAACCTCAATGCGTTATTTAATGCCAGCAACACTTTTAGGATAGATTCGTATGAATAGAATATGTATTCTTTGGATTACATTGGTTTGGTTTATTTTGTTTTACGGCATATCAACCTCAATGGGTTATTTAACACCAACAACATTTTTAGGATAGATTCGTATGACTTGAATATGTATTCTTTGGTTTACATTGGTTTGGTTTATTTTGTTTTACGGCATATCAACCTCAATGGGTTATTTAATGCCAACAACATTGTTAGGATAGATTCTTATGAATAGAATATGTATTCTTTGGTTTACATTTGTTTGGTTTATTTTCTTCTACGGCATATCAAACTCAATGGGTTATTTAATGCCAGCAACACTTTTAAGATAGATTCGTATAAATAGAATATGTATTCTTTTGTTTACATTGGTTTGGTTTATTTTCTTTTCCGGCATATCAACCTCAATGGGTTTTTTAAAACCAACAACATTTTTAGGATAGATTCGTCTGACTAGAATATGTATTCTTTGGTTTACATTGGTTTGGTTTGTTTTGTTTTACGGCATATCAACCTCAATGGGTTATTTAATGCCAACAACATTTTTAGGATAGATTCTTATGAATAGAATATGTATTCTTTGGTTTACATTTGTTTGGTTTATTTTCTTTTACGGCATATCAACCTCAATGGGTTATTTAATGCCAACAACACTTTTAGGATAGATTCGTATAAATAGAATATGTATTCTTTTGTTTACATTGGTTTGGTTTATTTTGTTTTACGGCATATCAACCTCAATGGGTTATTTAATGCCAACAACACTTTTAGGATAGATTCGTATGAATAGAACATGTATTCTTTGGTTTACTTTGGTTTGGTTTATTTTCTTTTACGGCGTATCAACCTCAATGGGTTATTTAATGCCAACAACATTTTTAGGATCGATTAGTATGACTAGAATATGTATTCTTTGGTTTACATTGGTTTAGTTTATTTTCTTTTATGGCATATCAAGCTCAATGGGTTATTTAATGCTAACAACACTTTTAGGATAGGTTCGTATGAATAGAATATGTATTCTTTGGTTTACATTTGTTTGGTTTATTTTCTTTAACGGCATATCAACCTTTATGGGTTATTTAATGCCAACAACATTTTTAGGATCGATTCGTATGACTAGAATATGTATTCTTTGGTTTACATATGTTTGGTTTGTTTGTTTTTTTTTACGGCATATCAACCTCAATGGGTTATTTAATGCCAACAACATTTTTAGGATAGATTTGTATGAATAGAACATGTATTCTTTGGTTTACTTTGGTTTGGTTTATTTTCTTTTACGGCGTATCAACCTCAATGGGTTATTTAATGCCAACAACATTTTTAGGATCGATTAGTATGACTAGAATATGTATTCTTTGGTTTACATTGGTTTGGTTTTTTTTTTTTTACGGCATATCAACCACAATGGGTTATTTAATGCCAACAACATTTTTAGGATAGATTTGTATGAATAGAACATGTATTCTTTGGTTTACTTTGGTTTGGTTTATTTTCTTTTACGGCGTATCAACCTCAATGGGTTATTTAATGCCAACAACATTTTTAGGATCGATTAGTATGACTAGAATATGTATTCTTTGGTTTACATTGGTTTGGTTTTTTTTTTTTTACGGCATATCAACCACAATGGGTTATTTAATGCCAACAACATTTTTAGGATCGATTAGTATGACTAGAGTATGTATTCTTTGGTTTACATTGGTTTAGTTTATTTTCTTTTACGGCATATCAACCTGAATGGGTTATTTAATGCCAACAACACTTTTAGGATAGATTCGTATGAATAGAATATGTATTCTTTGGTTTACATTGGTTTGGTTTATTTTCTTTTACGGCATATCAACCTCAATGGGTTATTTAATGCCAACAACACTTTTAGGATACACTCCTATGAATAGAATATCTATTCTTTGGTTTACATTGGTTTGGTATATTTTCTTTTACGGCATATCAACCTCAATTTGTTATTTAATGCCAACAACACTTTTAGGATAGATTTGTATGAATAGAACATGTATTGTTTGGTTTACTTTGGTTTGGTTTATTTTCTTTTACGGCGTATCAACCTCAATGGTTTATTTAATGCCAACAACACTTTTAGGATAGATTCGTATGAATAGAATATGTATTCTTTGGTTTACATTGGTTTGGTTTATTATCTTCTACGGCATATCAAACTCAATGTGTGATTTAATGCCAACAACACTTTTAGGATAGATTCCTATAAATAGAATATGTAATCTTTGCTTTACATTGGTTTTGTTTATTTTCTTTTCCGGCATATCAACCTCAATGGGTTATTTAAAACCAACAACATTTTTAGGATAGGTTCGGATGACTAGAATATGTATTCTTTGGTTTACATTGGTTTGGTTTATTTTGTTTTACGGCATATCAACCTCAATGGGTTATTTAATGCCAACAACATTTTTAGGATAGATTCTTATGAATAGAATATGTATTCTTTGGTTTACATTTGTTTGGTTTATTTTCTTTTACGGCATATCAACCTCAATGGGTTATTTAATGCCAACAACACTTTTAGGATAGATTCGTATGAATAGAAAATGTATTCTTTTGTTTACATTGGTTTGGTTTATTTTGTTTTACGGCATATCAACCTCAATGGGTTATTTAATGCCAACAACACTTTTAGGATAGATCCGTATGAATAGAATATGTATTCTTTGGTTTACATTGGTTTAGTTTATTTTCTTTTACGGCATATCAACCTCAATGGGTTATTTAATGCCAACAACACTTTTAGGATAGGTTCGTATCAATAGAATATGTATTCTTTGGTTTACATTGGTTTGGTTTATTTTCTTTAACGGCATATCAACCTCAATGGGTTATTTAATGCCAACAACACTTTTAGGGTAGATTCGTATGAATAGAATATGTATTCTTTGGTTTACATTGGTTTATTTTCTTTTCTTTTACGGCATATCAACCTCAATCGGTTATTTAATGCCAACAACATTTTTAGGATAGATTCGTATGAATAGAATATGTATTTTTTGATTTAGATTGGTTTGGTTTATTTTTTTTTATGGCATATCAACCTGAATGGGTTATTTAATGCCGACAATATTTTAAGATAGATTCGTCTGAATAGAATATGTATTTTTTGATTTAGATTGGTTTGGTTTATTTTCTTTTACCGCATATCAACCTCAATGGTTTATTTAATGCCGACAACATTTTTAGGATAGATTCGTATGAATAATATATGTATTTTTTGATTTAGCTTGGTTTGGTTTATTTTCTTTTACGGCATATCAACCTCAATGGGTTATTTAATGCCGACAACATTTTTCGGATATATCCGTATGAATAGAATATGTATTCTTTGGTTTACATTGGTTTAGTTTATTTTCTTTTACGGCATATAATCCTCAATGTGTTATTTTATGCCAAGAACATTTTTAGGATAGATTCGTATGACTAGAATATGTATTCTTTGGTTTAGATTGGTTTCGTTTATTTTGTTTTACGGCATATCAACCTCAATGGGTTATTTAATGCCGACAAAATTTTTTATTGCTGGTAATATTTTGTTTTGTCAAAAATCTGTTTCTGGTAATATTTTTCCTTCAAAATTGTATTGCTGGTAATAATTTTTTCAAAAAAGTATTGCTGGTAATAGTTGACTATTTTCCCATAGATTGGACCCTAACAGGTCCTACCACCCCGTGCCAGGGCGGACCTGGGAACATCAGCAATTAAGATTGGCTTCACGCTCCTCTAAACCTCCCGATCAGAGGCCTTCCTGCTGGACGTAGTTTATCTTTTTACGCAGGACACGGATGTAGTTTAAAGTCTTACCCAGGACGAGGCATATTACGGTGGTGGGGAAGTGACTGAAGCCGATATGTCATGTCGGGACCGATAACATAGCAGATTCTTTTTTGGTTTCTGTCAAGAATCTCCATATACATTGCAGAAGACCCAAACCAGAGGTGACAGCGTATTCAAAACACTGGCGAATGGTAGACTTACAAAGGTGTAAGATAATGGCGAGAAAGATTGTCTAGAACATCAGTGAACCAATTTTTGATCCTTTACCATCCCTTTTTGTATTCGTTTTACCATCCGTCCGGGTTCGAATCTCACCATGGTCGATTTGTCAGGAAGGGGACTTCCTGGTGTTATCGGATTGGAGGGGTCGATCCCAGCGTGCGGCACGACTGGAAAGTGCCTGAAAACCATTCCACAGGTTGACCCACGCCTTGTGATTGAAATTGGGTAAACGGTGGAGGCGGTGGAGAACTTTGAGAGAGGAATTAACAGGAGATAACTGACATCCATTAGTCATGGCACGTGGAACTAGAACAGTCTACCCCAGTGAGCAAAATAAAGGGTTCAGTTCGATATTCCAACCACCTGAAGAAGACCGGAGCGTACAACGGCCGAAACATTGTAATAAACATGGCAACAAAGATGAGGACAATAGTTCGAATAATGTAAATAGAGTGGCCAACTATATATATATATATACCCTACAAAAATTGATAACCCTTTATGAAGTCGTCAAATAACAAACGTTACGGCCTTTTTATATACACAAATCCCTTTCATAAAGAGATATAATAAAAGAATAAAATTAAAATAAATAAATAAATCTCCGCAGACGCTCAAACCAGACTATGCGAAAACTTCCTCCGTCGTAAATTTAGCCACCCTCACCTTACCCTGACCCGGCATCTATGAAAGTAACTCTATACTGATACAAATTATTAACACCCCACCCCTGCCGATTCTAAACAATCCGCCCTTGATGTTACCATGGAAATTTTTGATTTCAATTCTGACCATACTATTAAAACTCGTAAATTTCAGAAATAAGTCATTCAACAAAAGATTTCGCTTGAAGATGGAACAGCCTACTTTAACTCAAGTTAATTCAAATATTATTTTGAAGTTTTCGGCTCTTGTTTTGAAACATGAGACCTCTTATGTAGCGAGTTGGAATCATATTTTTAAATAAATAATTATATTTATGCTCTACTTTCGTATCGAGCACTATTTTTTAAAAATAATTACAAAAATACTAAGGAACTTTGGATTATTTACCAAACCAGTTTCCTTCCTATTTTATACAATATTTTCACACACACACACACACACACACACACACACACACACACATATATATATATATATATATATATATATATATATATATATATATATACTATCCGTCCGCACAAACACGTTAAAAAGATTACTCGCTGTTCTAACCTGATTCCTGTGCTTTTCTTTCTCCATTATCATCGGGAAAATTATCCGATGCAGCCTTTGTATTAGGTTGGTGCAAAAATAATTTCGTTTTTTAACATATGTTACTATGTGAGAAAACGAAATTATTTTTGCACCAACCTAATAATATATTAAATATCTAAATTTAACATGTTGATAAAAATCAAGTTGATGCAGGCGTAGTTTTGGAACAGCACACTATGTTCAAATAACTACAAATCATTTTTAATCTCCATAGACATATGTAAATGATTTCTAATTTGCATATATAAATTGAGATATTCCTGCATGGGACAAACATATACACTAAAAAATATTATTAGAAATCATTTCACTTACTTACATTCGGACAATATGCTCATCTTTGATGTTATTATCACGTCGTTTCAGCCGTTGTTCTCTCCGGCCTTCTCCCGGTGTTTGTCGATCCGGGTAACCTTAAAGGATCGACAGACACCTGAAGAAGGTTGGAGAGTAGAAGGACCTAAACTTTGTGATAATAATATCAAAGATGAGGACGTTAGTTCGAATGTAAATGATGTTAATAATGATAACTCCTTAACATGTTAACAGACTAGTCAACTGGCTAAGATGGTTCTGCATATCAACGAAAAGGTGCTGAAATATTCTCAGCACGAACTCCTTCCCAAAATCTGAACAAATGTCAAAAAATCAGAATATTTTTTTTTATTCAGACAGAAATTCATTTGAAATTAAATTTGAACAGAGTCTCCTTTTTCAATTTGTCAAATCTCGCACCTCGATCCACACTCTTATATGTCAGCGAAGGGTGGACAACCTCCGCACAGATTAGGAGAAAACTGAAGACAGTAGAAATATGGTCCTATAGACGGATACTGGGAATTCCATGGGCGGAGTGAGATAGCAGGGTTTGGAAAACTTAACACTTATGGGGCATTTTGGGAGAAGGACAGATTGAGGAAAGCAGTGAGCCATATCTGACGAGCTTGTGTGGTTGGATGGTAGAACGGAGAGCAAGAGTCTTGGCAAAGGGAAAAACAACTATGAGCCAAGGAAGTTGTGGAGAGCTCTGATCCCCTAGCACGGTACACATACAAAAAGAAGCAACTCAGATGACGAATTTAAAATCTGAAATATAAATTATCCATTCTTACCAAAAATTCCAGAAAAGCGCAAAAAATATTGTCTAACATTTCTTGCATTTTGAATCATTTCACCCTGACCAAGGCAATAAAGCCACTAAAACGCAAGGAATTCTTAAATGTGAATAATATGAGGAAAATACATTATTAAAGAGAAAGAACGATAAATGAACATGAATTAAGACAACAAAAGATTGCGATTGCTATTGCATTTTTGATGATCAAAGTTGGCTGTAAAACAAAAGGTCGGAAGAAAGTTCCATAAGCGAGAAGTTTGGGAGAAGAAACTGCTGACATAGAACTTACGGTTACATCTAATCATTTCAACGGTAAAATTATGAAGGTTATCTTCCAATATAGTACTGAGCATAAATTTCTTAAAGTCAAGATACCAAATATGAACGCTCCTCAGATCAATTATTATGAAAATATTTTTATAGAAAAGGCATAGTGGGAAGGGACTGAAGCCGAGATAGCAGGTCAGGACCAATAACATTGCAGATTCTTCTTTGTGTTTCACCAGGAATCTCTAATTACATAGCAGAATGTGACGGCAATAGTCAGTGCATGGACCAATGGTAGAATTATAAACGTGTAAGACAGATTCTGTCGAGAGAAATTCTCTAGCATGATACAGTGAACCAACCTTTCTAACAGCAGACCTAGGAATTTACTTATTAATATATAGGGATTACTTTCAGTTTCCTTGGTTTGTTTTTTTGTTGTTTTTTTTTTACTCTTACTCCCTTTCCTTATAACGAGAATCTTCATAACTTTTTTATTTTTTTATTTCGATTTTTTTTTCAGAATAATTCATTGTGTACGAATGTAAGTCACACTAATTAGACACTTCGTCCTCTGATACTAATACTGATTTGTAGTAAAAGCAAAGCAAAAATGATATTATTGCTCGGACGATGACGGTTTTATATTTAGTTATCCTCCTGACACAGGGAATTGGCCGTAAAAATGATTCTGTATTAACAGCAGCAGCCAGCGCCGAGTCGCAGCAGCCAGCCGGCGCCTATCTAAACTCTTGCTGTCAAAGAAACTCTTTCTTTCTTTTCCGCATAAAACATTTCCCTAAAGCTGATAATATAATAGTTTTCTTGCTTCAAATCTAGGCATGTGGACTCTCTGGTCAATGAAAGGCATACCTTTCTACAATAAAAACTTTGCTATCTTATTCCGTACTTTCTTTTTATGTGCTTTCAGGACGTAGGCGATCATGGTTCCCCACTTCCCTCTATCCCTTGCAGCTCTCAACAAGTTCCTTCTATCTGCTTCCTCCCCCAAGACCACGTTCTGTCACCCACTTGCTTAAACACGCCAGGTATGTCACACATTGTTTTCTCTTGTCTCTCTTTCTCTCTATTCGACCCGTGAGTATCAGATTCTCCAGGCCCCCCTTCTTCATTATGTGTCCCAGAAACTTCAGCTGTCTCTTCCGGATGTTAAGTATAAGCCTCCTCCTTGTTTGCATCTTCTTTAAGACCTTATCGTTGCTCACAAGCTCGGTCCATGATATCCTAAGCATCCTTCTGTAGAATCACATCTCCGTCGCCTTGAGTCTCTTCTTCATCTTCTAACATTCGCTGCCGTAAAGAAAAGTTTTTCTTTGTTACAAAGAAATCCTCCTGTCTCGCAATACTCTGCCCAGCTTTTGGAATGCGTCCTTGGCCATCCCAATACGGATCTCAGTGTCGCACTTGCCTTCTTCTGTCAAGACGCTTCCCAGATATTTAAACTTCCGTGTCTGCTTGATTCTAGTGATCCCGACCTTCAAATCGCATTCCGGGCTCATGATTTTTACTGAAAACCATGCATTCTGTCTTCTTGTAGTTTATGCTTAGTCCCTTCTTCTCCCTATCCGTCGCTACATTCTGTAGGAGAAATGCTTTATAAAATTTCAGCCTGTCTTCATTGTACTTTCGTTCTGTATCGTTTTGTTGAAAACATATCGAGTGGCAGTGATACTTCCTCGCGAGTTAAAAATATCAATTCATTATTGAATTCGTAGCATGCAATGAGTTTGATATTTTCTCTGGGTTAATTCCGTTTTTCGTTGCTGTTTAGATAAGAGTAAATAATTTGAGGAAGAGACACAAAAAGACGTTGAAAGACTATAACCAGATGTAAGTGAATTATAGAAAAAAAGTACCGTTGAGATTTGAATGTTAAATCGATAAAAACACAACGCTCAAGTATAGGAATAGACTGATTGGACACAAGTTCTTTTTTAAACGTTTATGGTTCAGATTGTTTTGGGGGAAGGGGTTCGACCATTAGTGCTTTTGTGTAATCTATGAAGGTTTTTTTTTTTTTTTTTTTAAATAAAACCTTTTTAATGTGAACATTGATTTTAAACAACTACGATGAACACAAATACTGATGAGCCTTGAAGAAAAGGTGAATTTTAAAGGAAACGAATATTATCACAGTGATATTACAGGCGATGTTATTATCACCGTACGGACATATGTTAATCTCTTCACTTTTTTAAACACAATTTTACATTTTAAACACAATTCTATGCCTTTAACTACAGATGGTTTGTACATAATTTTATACTTTAATGGTAAACATGTTCTATAGATATATAGTTTGGTATGGCCGAGAGGTTAGAAAGTTCGCATGAGACCCGGGTTCGAATCTCACCATAGTCGAAGGGAAGTCAATCCCAGCGTGAAGCACCTTTGAACAGTGTCTGAAAACCGTACCACGGGTTGACCCAAGCGAGTTATGAGTCATGGAGTCGTCGATAGAGCGTGTTGGCCTTATATATCTTCAACTAAATATATTTCGAACGCAATTATATGCCGTCAGCTATACATAAAATGTATTGTTGCTAATTTTGCTATAAACAGGTATTGCTCGAAATTCTACTATAAAATGTATTTTGCTAATTTTACTATAAAAAGGTATTGTTGGAAATTCTACTATAAAATGTATTGTTGCTAATTTTAATATAAATAGGTATTGTTGAAAATTCTACTATCAAATTTATTGTTGCTAATTTTACTATAAATAGGTATTGTTGGAAATTCTATTATAAAATCTATTGTTTCTAATTTTACTATATATAAGTATTGTTGAAAATTCTATGAAATGTATTGTTGCTAATTTTACTATAAATATGTACTGTTAGAAATTCTACTATAAAACGAATTGTTGCTAATTTTATTATAAATAGGTACTGTTGGTAATTTTACTATAAATAAGTATCGTTAGTAATGCTACTATGAAAATGTATTTTTATACATTCATAGTGATTTGTTTTTGCTTGTGGTTTCACTATTAGCCCATATCTGGGACCTTAATGATACCACCCCGGATCAGGATAGACCTGGAAACAATAGCAATTGAAAGCCGGTTCTACGCTCCTCAAAACCTCCAATCTCCCGATCAAAGACCTTGCTGCCGATGGAAGGGAACGCATTGAAAGAAGAATTTCGAGAGTTTTGTTTATCACTCAAGCAGACAGTAAAGAAGTTAGCGAATTACTTCGGGGACAGTGTTTTATAAACAACCCCACCCCTCCAGCCTCCTGCCACTGCTGTGGAATAAGTTCCAGATTATCCTTTTCCAACTAACCAAAGCAACATGGATGAAGAAGACTTACGTAGACGTTCACTGTACGGTGATCGTACACACAGTCTTTTATAAAATAACTTAAAAATACCGGGAAAATTATCATCACCAAACAGTGTTGTGGGGCTCTCCCCTTTTCACAAAAGATGGACTCGTACAAAGTATACTTATACTGACAGAGAGAATACCTGCTGTTGAGATACGTTGCGATACAGTCTCGAACTCTCTGCTTTGGCAGAGAGGAACCCGGACGAAGCTTTGCCGAAGGGCAAAGTTTCGTCCGGGGATACGGGCTCGGAGAAACCCACTTTAAATTCGGCCTTGTGCCACATATATTCCTCGTGGGTGAGCTATTAAATACTGAGATACGTCGAGATACAGTCTCTGGCTGTGTGCGACGTCTGTCGAACTCTCTGCTTTGGCAGAGAGGAACCCGGACGAGGCTTTGCTGAAGGGTAAAGTTTCGTCCGGGGAGGTAGACAGTTTCCGAACCCACTTATGCGGGTTCAAAGGGGATATTTTTTGGCTGAGCCTACGGGCTCGAAGAAACCCACTTTAAACTCGGCCTTGTGCCGCATATATTCCTCGTGGGTGGAATGTTAAATATCGAGATACGTTGAGATACGTTGAGATACGTGGAGATACGTTGAGACAGGTTGAGAGATACGGAGACAGACACAGGGTGTTCTCAGAGAGTTATACAAGAGTCCAGAGAGAGAGAGAGGATTACGGCTTTACTTACAGAGACTTGTACATATACTTTCAAACTAACCCGCATTCCTGGACTACTAATCTTCACTTCAAGTCTGTATTTTTACGCTTAATACACTTATTTTTCTATCTCAATTACTGGCGTTGTTTATTTATTTGTGCAGGATTCCATGCACGGAATCCACAACATAACGCCATTGTTCTTTTTTCACTATAATGAGATATGTAATACCATTGTATGGTGAAGATACTTCTTTTTCTTCTTTTATGTTCCGTGTCTCTTCAGGGCGTAGGGGATTATGGCCCTCCAAATCTTCCTGTCCCTTTTAGTTCTTAATGAACGGCGTAAAGGGGACAAAACTCATCGGAACCGATTCCTCGCTTGGTAAGGTGACATCTGACCAGCGACTGTCTGCACCAAACAAAAAATAATTCTCGGGTCATGGAATGTTAGAACGTTAAACAACTGTGGCCAGTTAGAAAATATAAAACAGAAGAAGATTAGGTTAAATGTCAACATTTTAGGAGTTTGTGAAACTAGCTGGCCAGACAACGGAGATTTTGTCAGTAACAAACACAGGTGATAATACGCACAGCCTAATTTTAAATAAAAATAATTAAGAACTAATGAATTAGCAGATTCAAAGAAAAAACATTTTAACAAACCGACTACCTGGTCGTCCTTGGTATGACGAGAAACTACATCCACGTCCTGGGTATGACGATAAACAACATCCGACAACAATGCCTTTCAACAAGTGGTTTTGAGGAGCGTGAAACCACCTCATAATTGCTGGCGTTCCCAGGTCTACCCTAACCCGGGGTGGTAGCACCTGTCAGGGTCCCAAGTATGAGCAAATAGTTAACTCCCCTCTCTAAAAGGGAGTCAAAACACTATGAAAGTATAAAAATAGGTTTTTATACCAACAATACATTTTTGAAAAAATTATTGCCAATAATACATTATTACCAGAAAAGAGAAAAAAATATTATTAGTAATACATTTTTGGAAAAATATTATAGCAGTACATTTCTGGAAAAATATTACCAGCAATATATTTTTGGAAAGGAATATTACCAGCAATACATATTTGGAAAAATATTATCAGCAATATATTTTTAGAAAAAAATATTACCAGTAATACATTTTGGGAGAAATATTACCAACAATGCATTTTTTAAAAAAATATTACCAGCAGTAAAAATCTTTTCGGCATCCATTAAGGTTGATATGCCGTAAAACAAACCAAACCAAACCAAACTGGCTGGTTAGCATTTTCATTCGTCTCCGAGAGAGTACTGAAAATAATTCAAGAACCTTTCCGCTATCCCTCTTTTATATATGTGCAAATGTTCCCAGTCTCTCCCTTTTGAAAACTTGAAAGTGAATGCACAATACAAAACCGTTAAAAAAAAAAAGGTGGAAACTACGCCTAGTTGAACATTTTCATTTCTGTTTTACACACATACATGATGGGGTCTCCCTCGTTCTAGAGCATAGCCATCGCCTGAAGCACTTCGAGATGAATTTCATCTATGAACATCACAGAGACGTGATTTTTCAAGCCTGCCCCTATCACATATACATGATTGCCTCCGGCAACAGGAGCTACTTGTTGATGACCAAATATTCCCATGCGTCGCTTCAGACCACTAGCTGATTGGCAAATCTTGCTGCATCCAAGTCAACTCTCTATACGTGGATTCTTTTATGACTTTTCAATCCTGCTGTATTGAAGCAGACTCTTCCATATTCATCACACGAAAACTCCCTCCGCTCACCCACATGTCCTGGCAATATCACCTCCACATCCTTTCTAGTATCCCTCTTTAAGTTTTCGTGATTTCTTCCAACAATTTCTCTCTTCCGTCATATACTGCTTTCCTCCGATCAGTTACAGCTTCTTTCGGGATGTTATCTTTACTTCAAGAATGTTTCTACTGTTTCTACGCAATACTTGAATCTCATGGTATGTTTATGAGGTGAACGCTTTTTATCCATTAGTCCACCGTAATAGAAACTACTTCGGAGTCCTACAGGCCACCGTATTCATTAATTAACTCAACAACCACAGATGGCGGTGCAAAATAATCGACTCATTACTTCGGTTTCGACTTCTTTCAAGAACCTCAACATCATTCACATACATACATACAGATTTTTGTCATGTTGCACGGCTTCGCTTGTCACTTTTGTTATGTCAAGCGAAAGCTCGTTATCACTTCAAAAAACGCTCGTTATATTCGAAACTCTATAAACCCCAGTGCTAGTAGTAAGGCCTTTCAATAATATACGCACAAGTAATACTTGTTCAAGTAGTAATTGCCAAATAGAAGAGAACTGTAATCCGTATAGTAGTAGAGTAGAGAGAGTGGACGTATACAAATTGAGTGAGTAGACAAGAAGAGAAAACACTGATCGTAATAGTCATCATGCTACTTCCTATTTATTCAATTCCTTTATGATCACGTGATCTATTTAATAATGGAATCCCCCGTGTTACTCACAGGCGATCTAGTTTCAAATCACAGTGTCGGCAAACGACACTTACTCTTTTACAATACAGATCAAATATGGGTCGGAATCCGACAGAATGATAAGAGAAATAACAAATAGGAAACATTTATCAATCTAACATTTTTCACTTACATATATATTGTAAATATATTGGCCTGGACCAGCTATGACAAGCCAAGACCAGCTATGACTAGCTTAGTCCAGCTCTGACCAGCTTGGACAAGCTACGACCAGCTAAGACCTGCTTGGACCAGCGGCCCGAGTGAAAACACTCGGGTCCCCACGTTAAAACCGACCTTGTGTCACAACCTGACTCATAGGGGAGTCAAGTAAATATCCATATATATTGTAAATATATATCTATTTACCTGTATAGGATTACCTGTAGAGGGTTAATACAAATAAAATCTGTCACTTAGCTGATTGATTTTATATTCAGTACCTTGGCTCTAGCATTTCGTAGATAAACCCTTTTGCAATTGCTCAATCCACCCTTCAGGAGGTTTAAGCAGTTAACTCCCCTTTTTCTCATTTTGTGGGGTTTTTATACTAATTTTGATGATGTAATTACTTTATGTGTTAGTTTAAATTTAGACTGCAAATTGGACCAGGTTACTTGTAATACAATTGACAAAATTGAATACTGAATACTGAACCTATTGTTAACTGGAAGGCACATCCTTCAATATCACTGGGCGGGTCACGTGTCCATTCGACTTCAACGTATCATCCTGTTTGGAGCGGCAAGAGGTTACGCGGAGGCCCAGAACGATGCTTCAAGGATCAGTTATAATCAGCCCAGGTAGTTGAAAATAGCACACGTGTTTCGTAGACTCCAACAAAACGTTACCTTGTAACGTTGCAAATTACATTGCCTTGTATAGTTATATTAACAGAAAATGGATAATAAATTCCAGGAATATATTAGTAGTTGGATTCATCATTTAAATTCGAGATTTTCTTTAAAAAAAAAATACGAAAAGAAATTGTCGACCTACTTACAATACATTCAAATAAATTTAAATAAATGAAAACATTCCACTCAACAAAATGACTTTTGTTACAATTTTTTTAAACGTTACACAGAGGTTGCAAAAACCTTTTTCATAGAATCCCACACAACGAGTCTTCAACGTTACCTTGTAAAGAAACAAATGCATTGCCTTGTTACACTAACAAAAACCGGATAATAAAGTCTAGTAAGATATTAAAAATTTCATTCATCATCTAAATTAGTGATTCGCATTTTTTCTTTAAGCACGAAAAGAAATTGCCGACCATTTTGTTAAATAAAGAAAAACTATTCTGATCTTAATGCGAAAAGTTTAAGCTACAGAAGTTCGCATGGTGACCATAACGTTGTGACAACGATGGGGACGAGCTGTGAGTTTTGGGGTCAAGAAAATAGTGGATTGTAATGTTACAGTAACATCACCACAACGTTACATATTTCTCAACCAAGCTGCAAAAACATTCAAGAGAAAGAGAGAGGTGGGGAGAGAGAAAGAGTGAGAGGGGGAGAAAGAGTGAGAGGGGAGAAAGAAAGAGAGAGGGGGAGAGAGAAACAGTGAGTGGGGGAGAGAAAGAAACAGTGAGAGGGGTGGTAACGGTT
This sequence comes from Acanthosepion lycidas, assembly GCA_963932145.1. NCBI lineage: Eukaryota > Metazoa > Mollusca > Cephalopoda > Sepiida > Sepiidae > Acanthosepion > Acanthosepion lycidas. Next base: position 7,613,328 of record OZ010600.1, read on the forward strand.
GTCGTAGAGAAAAAGGTGATCGGTAGAACATATTCTGGTGGAAATAGTCGCGTTCATATATGGCCTTGGGGAAAGAGATGAATTTATTTTGTTCTACTCCCAGTTATTGGTTAAATAAAAAGCGTAGTGGGGTTTTTCGCTTTGGGAGTAGGATAAAGGAAATCTCTGCATTCAAACTCCTTCTAAACTATTAGACGACATATGTCTGAGAGACTAGTGTAAGACTTAGCACTTGCACTGAACTGAAAAAAACTGTTGATATAAATAGATCGTATATATATATATATATATATATATATATATATATATATATATATATATATATATATATATAATTAATATGAGTAAAAGTATGTGACTTAGCTGGTCGATGTTACCTTCAGCATCCCGACGCTAGAGTTTCGTACACTGAACTGTTTGCCCACTCCTCAGGAGTATCAGCAATTTAGTGCTTATATTTTTCGTTGTTTTTTTTTCTCTCTCTTTTATATAATTATCATTTGTGCAAGTTTTCCCGTATTGTTTGTGTTCGTGTGTGCGTGCGTTTTTTTTTTGTTTTTTTTTTTCACTTTATACTCGCTCTTTAGCTTTTTCTCTTTTATTCCGTTTTCTTCTTTTCTTTCCACACACACAAACAAACACACACACATATATACATACATACACACACACACACACACACACACACACACACACACACATATATATATATATATATATATATATATATATATATATATATATGTAAGCAAATATATGGATATAGATCCGACAGTATGAAGAAAAATATACGGAAAAAAAACAAACAAAAATCCTTATATGCAATTATGCTGTTCTAATGTTAATATAATGTCAACGTCGGACGTTTCGGTCCAATAAACCATCTTCAGGACATATATTAACATTATCAATTGAACATGACAAAGACGATGGATATAAGAACAAGAATTATCCAAACATCCACTTATAAAACTTTCAGTTATCTGTTTGGATAAGTCTTGTTCTTATGCCCATCGTCTTTGTCATGTTGAATTGATAATGTTAATTATATTTTATGAATATGTCCTGAAGATGGTTTATTGGACCGAAACGTCCGATGTTGACATTATATTAACATTAAAACAGCATAATTGCATATAAGGATTTTTGTTTGTTTTTTCCGTATATTTCTCTCTCTCTCTCTCTCTCTCTCTCTATCTATCTATCTATCTATCTATATATATATATATATATATATATATATCCAAATGAAATGAGAACGAATCTGATATAAATTCAAACGTTCACAACATTAATTTAAAACAGGGCTCAATACAGTAGCAGAGGAGTATTCTTTATTATAGGATATTACATTCGAACATATGTAAGAGAGCTACATAAATGCATTCATGTTTCGATGCATATCATCGCATCTCATACTACCGCGTGATGAGATGCGATAATATGCATCGAAACATGAATGCATTCATGTAACAGTCTTATATATGTTCGGATTTAATATCTTATAATAAAGTATATATATATATATATATATATATATATATATATATATATAATGTGTGTGTGTACATGGTTATATTCCTCTGCCTATTTTAATTACTGTTTTCCCACCATGTATATGCATCCATATAGATATTTATTGTATATTTACTTAAGGGATTTTTTTTTTATTTTTCTCTTTTTCATTACTACCACATGTTGAGAATCTTTTATTGAAATTCTTGGGGCCCGAAGTGCTTCAGTTTTCAGATTCTTTTTTTTTTCTTCTGATTTTGGGATACAGACTATTTAATTTGTCTATAACACCTATAAAACAAATGGAGATCATCATTTTTTTGCTCAGTGCAGTGTTTTTCTATTTTCTATTAAAGTCTGTTCATCACTTTCAGCATAAAACTTAAACAATTTCTCCATCCGTTTCCTCAGTTCGTATAGGGTGGTTGTCCCAACGCCAAACTCCTCAGTCAGATGCTTCATACTGACACCTCTGTCTAGTTTTTTTTTTTTTCCAACAGTTTGACTTTCTGTGATACTGATGAACATAAATGCTTTCTTTTTCTTCTTTCAGTTCTCATATATGTATCTGCAGGACTTTTTGGCATTTTGAATAATATCTTTACTGAGCACGAAACACCAGGTAAGTAATCAACGAATTATTTGAAGATTGCTAACAAAATACTGACACCAACGTAGGCTACGTAGCTGGGCTGGAGAACTTCCACCCAGGGAAAATGAGGCCACTTACAACAGCTGCACATCACCCTTTTTTTTTCTTTTTCTTTTTTTTAAATGTTCCATTTGTGGCAAGTCATGTCAGCACCAGACAAAAACTATCGGATTTTTTAGGTTTTCGGGTAAAGAATACTCAACCTGTACTATTATTGTTATTATTATTATTATTATTATTATTATTATTATTATTATTATTAACATTTCTTTTTGTCCTGCATTTGTTTCATAATCACATGATGGGGTCATAACCTATGACCTCGAGCAAGTGAAGGATGGGATTTTCGTTTTTTTTTTTTTGTTTTTTTTTTTTGTGATGTCAACGGACACTCGCTTGACACTTTTGTAATGTCAACGAATACTCGTTGTCACTTTCGTAATGCTCGTTGTAGTAGAGACTTTGTAAATCACAGATACAACTGTAGTAACGCCGTTGAACAATACTGGTGTCAGACGCCTTCGAATAACACTTGCGCTAATAGTACTTGCTCGATAATACTCACTCGAATAGTAGCCACCGAATAGTGATCCGAATAGAGAAATAGTACAATGAATAGCGTAGAATGAGAGATCTTTATATAGTAATAGAGGATAGAGTAGAAACAGAGATCCGAATAGTAACAGAGGATAGAATAGAAATACAGATCAATTAGACATACGCTACCTCCCATATATGCGTTTCCTCTATGGTCACGTGGTCTACTTAATTCAATAATGGGATCGCCTGTGTTTACTCACTGGTGATCTATGTTCAAACTCAAGTGCCGTCAGTGACATAAATGGATAAAGCTCTTCGCAGGATATAAGCTGTGCTTGTTAGAAATATATATATATATATATATTTTATTTACTGGAGGGATGGTACACCATGGATTTTCTTGATTTGCTGTTGAGTTCCTTTCTTTATCAGATCCAAAGCACAAACCACAACAGGAACAGTTTTAGTTTTTAAGTGCCACATTTTTTTCTATTTACATCTTCAGGTCTTTGTATTTGCTTAGTTATTTTAAAAAAGCTTTGCATGGGTCTTTTGTCACTTGGTACCCTCATGTCAAACAGTGAGCAAACTTATTTTTCTGTCCTTGATAATAATATCTGGACGATTTGCTTCTATTGTTCGATCTTTGTTGATAGGAAAATCCGAGGGATGCTGACATGTTCCCTCAACTACAGATTCATGATTATGTTCATGCCAGTTTACAGCTGGGTTTTTTTTTATCCCATAATAATGATTTCTCTTTCAATGCAGATATTGACCTACCCTGTCATGCCGATTTTTCTACTCGTTGGGAGTGTCTATTGAGTATCCTGAGATAAAGTGATCAATAATTTCAACCCACACTTTGGGTCCGTACTATTATGCAAGATATTAGCTTAGTTGTTGCGTGTAAGCAGGCTCTGATCCTGTGCAGCAAGAAGAAATCTTTTAGTCTAACACTTAAGTCCTGAACTCTTTAGCCACCGGTGAGCAGCGAATTGATCCAACATCAGCATTTTCATTTTGGAGAAGGAACTGGCTATGGAGAGGCTTTTGACTTCAGCTTTATTCTATTCGATTTTGGGACTAGTTTTTTCGCTTCCTGTTTCAGTTTTCTTTCTGATTTTTTGGGCAGTTGTTACTATTTTGAAGATTCTCTTGTAAATTGATGGATTTCTTTTGATACAGAATAAGGCCTTTTATTTTCTTCATGCTCCATTACGAGTTGTAACATCCAATCTTGTATAGCTACAAGATACTTATAAAGTTCCATCATTTCTTATATAGTTGCATGATACTTCTAAAATCCCAGTTAATTATTATTATTTGTTGTAACCTAGAAAGGGTTACTGAATGAGGAATAACCAAAACGGAGGTTGGAGATGAAATGGTAATCTTTATAACATCGACAAAATACATTACTCGCCAGCGGCGTGAAGTAGGTAAACCACTGCTAGTGATGGACTACTTAAACAACATATTACTCCACTTACAATATTGTCCAACATATTCATGAGAATTGGGACATACACATTAATGTTCATAGGTGTATAATACTATTATTTTTCTATAGCTATAGATAATATCTCCAATACTTGCATGTCCCCATTGATAACATCATTGCTATTATTATGCCAGTTATTATTAATATTTAATACTTTCTGTCCCAACTTGGTGGCGGGAGGTCTGTAGTAACAAAACCAACGCAGTTTCGACTAAAGCCTTCCATCCACCGAAGTGATATGCAGCTCTTTTACTCACACACAAACAATATGGCCGACACAGTACTTCTGTGTCTGAACAATAGATGAAACGGCGCTTCCGTTTCCTTAGTTTCCGGTTACAACACTTTCCATCTGATATTCTCGCATATACATTCTTATCAACACACTAATAAGACAAAATAAAAAAATGAAAATTATCAGCCATGAACCTACCCTCTTATAGTCGGTTTTATTTGACCGCAGTGAAAGACAGGCCAATATGAGGTAAAAGGATGAGGAAGATGCAAAAAAAAAAAAAAATTATCAGGTGCTGCGGCTAAAAAGTATTGATTCTTGCACTATGGTTGTGGAATCTTCCACAACACAACCAGCCTTACCTCTTTTTTTAGGAAATGCACTCTTCCTATCTGATAAGCAAAATTCTACTTTCATACAATATAACAAGTATTCATTGGTCATTCACCTCCAATCTGGCTTGCTGATTGGTCAGTTCCGACCAATCAAACCGCCTGCACACGACCAATCTGTTTTCCTGCTCATGTGCTGGGAGCCACTTGACCAGTATAAAAGCAAAAACACGTGTGAACTTTTTAGAGAGAGAAAGGATTAGTAATTTTCATTCATCTCTCTCGCACGTCTCAAGATGTTCGCCAACTTCCGTCTTAGTCATTGCTGACAAGACGTTTTTCAGACAATTACCAATATTCATGAACTCTGAAATCACTCCTGAACTTTTACCAACTTTAGAACTCACAATTCCAAACTTTATTCTTCTGAATTACAAGTTCAATATTACAGTAAAAGGTAAATTACTTCTTAAGAATTTTCTGTTTAAAAGACACTTAATATTAAGAACTTTAATATCAACATTAACGAACGATTACAAGAAAGACATTCTGAAACCTAAAACATCATACATATTTGCCAACATAACATATAGCAAATATTCTGCTTGTACATTGTTTTGAATGTTTTATTAGTTTCTAATTAAATATGTCTTGTTCGTAATATGAACTCTGGTACAAATATTTCCAAATCAAAGGGACACGACTCTGTCCTACCTTTTCTTTGCATGTTATACACCAACCTAAATAAATCTAATTGTTACGCTTTAAAACAATTCAGTTGAATTTTGTATTTTATTTTGATGTTAGTGAAAATAGTTAATTGACACGCAACTTATTCTCAACAAATATTACCACATAATTAACCCATCCACTACAAGGTCATTAATGTCTGCTGGATTTTCAATTTAGCCTAGTTCAAAAAACACTGTTCAATATCAAACACTGATGCATACTGCAGGAATAACCGGAGATTTTTGGTATTTCCCCAAAGCTTTATCGCGCTCTCACATGTCCGAGAAATTCAGGCCGGTAAATGTTGTTTAATACTGTTTATTATAAACAGAGCATTTAATTAAATATTTGTATCTATAAAAAGAATGTATAAACATAAAAATGTCTTAAAATAATTGACGGAATTTGTCCATTTCATAATGTGTGACGTCATTTGTTTACATTTGATACGCCATGAGCAGATATGAATGTACGTGAGAGATTCATGGATGATTGAAGTTTAAAAGCAGTAAAATCCACTTTGCGAACCGAACGATCCTCTGTGGGCGAATCGGTTAAAAGGGATGTCAGGCTATATGACAGTTCTGTATAGGATACAGGTTCGAATCCTGTCGGAGGACGAATATTTTCTATGACAATTTCTCGGATATTCAGGCCGTTAAATGTTGTTTAATACTGTTTATTATAAGCAGGGCATTTACTTAAATATTTGTATCTATAAAAAGAATGTATAAACATAAAAATGTCTTTATATATAAATGCCTGGATTCGAAAATTCGGGTTTACAGAGCTGCTGTCCTTGCCATCCTTTTGTACGGCTCAGAGTCGTGGACTCCATACAAGTACCATATACGCCAGCTGAATGTTTTCCATAAAAGCTGTCTGCGTGCCATCTGTGGAATTAACCTTCAAGATAGGACATCTAACGTAGACCTGTTTAACAGGTGTAATATTGGAGGAATCGAGACTTTTCTCATACAGTCTCAGTTACGGTGGACTGGTCATGTCTTGAGAATGTCTGATGACAGGATACCCAAGATCCTAATGTACAGCCAGTTAGATCAGGGCTGCAGGAATGTAGGACGCCTATGGCTAAGATACAAAGACATGCTGAGGAGCAACTTGTCAGCTGTCAATATACCACATAATAATCTTGAGCGCTTAGTCTTGGAGCGAGTAGAATGGAGATCAACGTGTTTTAGTGGACTCAGTAGTTTTCAATCTTCTTGTCTGAATCATCTTCAATAAGCGGGAGCAAGATCTAAAAGCTCAGCCAATCTAACAGTGATCTCATCTCACAATCCTCACTCTTACTCCATATGTGGCCTCCTTTGTAAATCACTAGCGGGTCTTAAGTGCAACTTCAGATTATATCACAAAATTAATTAAGAATCAATTAATTAAGAATCTATTAAGCTGTCAGATCCTCCTATGTCGAAACCGACGGGAGAGTCCATGATATATATATATATATATATATATATATATATATATATATATATATATATATATATATATTGTACAGTCAGTAAATCCGTTGATATATAATCAAAGTGAATCCTAGTAATATCAATTATTAAAACTGATCCACAAAAAGAGCTCAATGTATTTATTATAACAGAGCATATAAATTACACAACAGATCTATTTTCACCAGAAAGAAGTACGTTAGTCTTATTCAACCCCGATGTATGGACTGTGTTCTCTAATACCAACACTGAGCACAGTCCATAAACCGGGAGTGAATAAGACTAACGTATTTCGCGTTGGTTGAAATAGATTTATACTACTTATGTGAGGTAATTTTTGGACTTTGTTAGGGTAATATATATGTAAGACTTAGAGGCTGACGAAAGCCGTTGAAGAACAGTTTGAAATAGTCTATCCCTATGTTGAGGTAATTTTTGTTTTGTTTTTTGTTTTTTTTGGGTGTTTTTTTGTGGGGTGGGGGTGCTGTAAAAAATTACATATGCTATGTTAAAATAAAAACATCGAGCTCTCGGTGGATCAGTTTTAATAATTAATATTAATAGGATCCATCCGGATTATATACCAACAGATCGATTACATGTACTATATATATATATATATATATATATATATATATATATATACACACAAGAGATCGATTACATGTACTATATATATATATATATACACACACACACACGCGCGCATATGTGTTTGTGTGAGTGTGTGTCTGAGATAGAGAGAGAGAAAGAGAGAGTTAAGGAACAAGAATGTGAACAAATTAGGGAGAGAGTATCAAGAGGCTTAACCTGACTTCAATCAACATTTTACAGATAAACTTTGAACATTACTCGTGCTTCTCATGTTCCTCAAGTGTCAACCCATTTCGACGCAGAAGTGAAATTACGGATTGCCAAATTTTGACTGCTAAACTCTGACCTTTGTCAGCTTTCCAATTCGGTGCACTTTTATTTGTGCCCGAGGCTCAAGCAAATATCAATTGTGGCCAAAACCTTTGAGCACTTATCAAATGTAACACTTGCACACGTCGATATCGACCAAACTTCACTAAGCCTGGCATGAGGCCACTATTGTTGAGCCCCTTCAAACGTACTAGCAATAACTAGTTAACTTTTGTCAACGAACGTCCCTCGGGGCCCTGTTTGTATAGAATTTTATTTAGTAGTTGACAAAAACACTCACAAAAAATAAAAGTATATTCGATAAAATTATTAAACAGTAGTTAAAAACCAAGTGTTATATAAATTCTGGGATACTTTATTTATAGATATTAACTAAGCACTATTCACTTCTGTGCGAAATAGGGCTGGATATGGCATAGAAAGACTGTGCTGAGCCAATCTTCCTGAACATTCGAAATCCTGAATTTTTTACCGGAGATTTGAACAAGTTGAGGACTCGCTCGTGTGTGAAAAGATATATAAAATTATGTAAAATATTAACCATTATTCTTATATAGTGCGCTAGCAGCATGGCCCGGCGTTACCCGTGCTTGATTCAAAAATAGTACGACTCATACAGCAATCGCTATCACTTGGCTTAAAATATTTTTGCCCTTCCTTGCCTTTAAAGGAGTGCCCTTTGCCGTGCTGATGTTGCTAAATGCCTTACTTCTTGCCTATCTCACATTGCGAATGTTTTCTAAGCTCTATACTAAACATTAAATCTGTTACGTAAAAAGAACTAAACAAAATGAACACAAAACGATCAGCTTTAAAAAAGGACTCGTAACTGGAAAAACCAAATGAAAAAAAGAATGTTAACAAATACTTTTTCACATCCAACCCAGTTCTGCGGAATCAGAATCAACGTTGAGTTTAAGCAATCGAATGAGCCAACTGGAGTAAAGTGCCATGGAGATTTAAATTTTTCCCACTTGTGACGAATGCAGCTATCGATTTTTTTGCATGCTAGCATGCTAGTTAACATTCGTGTCGGTCAGCTGTTGGCTCTCATGCTGGCCAATAGAATCTTCCTGCCTATTCGTGGCAGCCAGCTATAGGCTCTCACTCTGGCCAGTAGAAAATGGCCGCAAACTACATGAAAACTGCCGTAGAAGCATGAAAATGGATTATTTCCACTATCGATGGGAGTTGGGAAATGCAATGTTGGTCTTGGCCTTCCCACTAACTTGGGGCATGTGCATGTCAATTTTGGTGAAAATCCGTCGAAAATTGCGGCCGTGTATTCATTAAACACACACACACACACACATCCTGTCTTTTATAGATAGAGATTATCTCACATGTTAAAACTTTCTGACAAAGTATGTATAAATTTTAGAAAAAGCCCGATTCGCACATGCATGAAGCAGCAAAGATATTCAAGTATAGTGATTTTCCAAGTGTAGATTAGATGTGGCATAAGGCTGATGGATATTTTCTAAGCGTATCTTAGATGTAGTGCGAGGCCGAAAATATGGGGCATCTAGTGAGGATCGAACTCACTTTTCAGTCGCAACTAATCTAGCGAGACAAACTTGCTAACCATTGTACCTCGCCGTGTTGTCCAAAGATATTTAAATATATGTCCAAGTTAGAATAAATATAAGAATATATAAGCGAATATATAAATGTATATGTACATTCAATAAAACTGCCTTCGGCTTCGGGGACAGGCCCGGAAGCGACTGAATAGACAAATCAGGATCTTCTCGTTCTTGTCTGTTATCACATCTATGATAACAGCCTTCAACGAGCAGTTGGTTGATCTTCCTCCCAGCGGCACCTCAGGCAGGGGATTCAAATGAGGAGAGTTCGACATGATTATCAAAAATCTCCGGCCTCCCATACGTGGGTCATGTAGAAAGAGGCAAAGACTTGCTGGAACACCTACGGTCGCACCTTTGATCTACGGCCTTAAAAACGCTGAGAGCCCTACGAACCATCACAGATGGCATGGAATTGGTACACATCCATTGACACGTTTAAAGTTCCATGTCGTTCCGTTTGAACAATTTTAAGAATCTCGCTTCTTGCCGAGTCGCTGTGGTTGATGGTTAATGCCGTAAGCAAGGCGGCCAATTTCATTTCCTGTATCAGATGGGAAGCTCTAAATTTAATTCTCTCGTACCTGTCTATATTTCTGAGATGAGGTATTATGTACACTATTTACATTATTCGGACTATTGTCCTCATCTTTGTTGCCATATTTATTACAACGTCTCGGCCTTTCAGTATCTGTCTATATTTCTGAGATGAGGTATTATGTACACTATTTACATTATTCGGACTATTGTCCTCATCTTTGTTGCCATATTTATTACAACGTTTCGGCCCTCCAGTATCTGTCTATATTTCTGAGATGAGGTATTGTGTACACTATTTACATTATTCGGACTATTGTCCTCATGTTTGTTGCCATATTTAACACAACGTTTTGGCCGATGTACGCTCCGGCCTTCTTCAGGTGGTTGGAATGTCGAACTGTACCCTTTATTTCGCTCGCTGGGGTAGACTCTTCTAGTTCCACGTGATATGTCTAATGAATGTCAGTTATCAGTTATCTCCTGTTAATTCCCCTTTCCAAGTTCTCCACTGCCTTAACCAGGTATTGAACTCACAAATCTTTGGGCTTTGTCATTGAATCTAATCAACGCCTGTGCCATGGAAAGGGGAATTAACAGGAGATAACTGATAACTGACCTCACTATGCTCATGATCAAAACAATCGATCTTCATGAATTATTTTGAATAAAACTTCAATTTTATTGGTGAAGAATGATTTTCATTATCGGTTTGTTGAAGTTGAAGGATTTTATTGGTAGAAAATTTAAACTATTTCATCGAAGAAGTAATAAGGGTTTTTTTTTTTGGGGGGGGGGTTACGTTTTGTTTCCTAACAATTATTTTTTGCTTGGGTGTTTACAAAAATTATTTCTACTAATGTAGTGGTGTTTGCCTAAAGACAAATATTTTGTCGATAGTTTGTTTTGCCTTCTGTCTGTGAAAATCAATGAGAAATTCAGTTTGGTGTAGCGTACTGGAAAATTCAGTCGACCAGAACGAGCGACATATACTTTACGCCAGCCACTACCGCCCTACAGTCGCCAATCTATTGGAATAATGGCCTTTCTTTATAAATCGAATAAATCTCTTTCCAGATATTATATGCGTTTTCCATTATACTAGTATCAGAATGTGTTTTTTTTCGTAAACTTCGCCATTAGAAGGGAAAAGAATAAAAAAAGGTTTTAAAAAGATTTCCAGTTAAAGTTAATATCCTTAGTTTTGATTGGACTGAATATCGTTTTTGTCGATAATTATAAATTAACTTTATTTAACCAGAACATATTTAACCATTACATTAAAGACGCCCTGTTCGTCACACTTCCTGGTACGATGACCACTACCCGGACATTAACTAAAACCCTGAAGTCTAAGCTTGATGTAACCTACACTCGGATGCTGAGAGTTATACTTAACATCTCCTGGAAACAACATCCAACTAAGTCATAGCTCTATGAACCCATCCATGATATTTCTATAGTGTTACGCGAACGCCGAATGCACTTTGCGGGACAGCGCTGGCGAGCAAAACAAGAACTCACGAGTGATCTACTGTTCTGGTCACCTATCTACAAAGCAAGACGAGTCGGTCGCTCAGCAAACACCTACATTGACAAGCTATGTTATGACACAAAATACCTCCCTAATGATCGTCCGACCTTGATGCAGGACAGTGGTGGTTGGCGTGATAGACTCGTGAATGTCCGAGCTAACTCAACCGAATAAAAATTGATAAGTATACCTCGGGTTACGTCGTTTCGAGTTGCTGTTTCGATTATACGTCGTTTGTCAAAAAATATACGGAAAAATAAAAATCAAGTTTAAGTCATTTTATTCGACTTTAGGTCTGTCCGCCACAAATATTGAAGTCGTGATATCACTAGAAAAGCATTAAAAGCACATAAAATCATGTTACTGTACAATAAATAAGAATAAAAAGTATATAAAATCATATTAAAATCTGTACATTTACAGTAAATGTTAATATAATCATCATAAATCCTAGAGAACGAAATATGAAAACATCTGTGGCTCTGTGTTGTTGTCTTATTTAGCGGTCTTTAAGAGCTCAATATTAGTGTTTTCCACAGTAGTTCCAATATCTACCGTTTGGCGTCGTTGTCAGCGCCTCTCGTGATTCCCGCGAAATTGAAATCCAGTTTAATTTAGACATACACACAGTATACGTCTGCTTATTGCCTACTCTCTCGTTCTCATTTATTTGTGACTTTATATTTTCCCCCACTGACTCCCAAGAAAAAATAAATACTGTAATTTACAATGGGGAGTGCTTATTTGCGGTTTATAATGTGGTTATTTCGACTTAAGTCGTTTTTCGGCATAAGCCATAACCTGTAGAAACAATTAATGACGTAGGTTGAGTTATACCTGTAAACAAATAAACATAACTTGTAAAGTTTTATATTGGCAACACCAAAAATACTTTCAAAGATCGTTGGTATAAACACCTATCCTCTTTTACTAATGCTACTTATAGAAATAGTACTTAACTTTCAAAATACTTTTGGAAATTGAAAGACGAAAATAAAACCCCTAAAGTTATATGGAAAATTTTAAAACTGGCAAGAACTTGCAGATCCTTATACGAACCTTGTTTTCTTTGTTTAGAGGAAAAAAATGAAGATAAACAGATTTTTAAATAGGGACCATTTCTTAAATCAAAGATTCGAATTAACGGTCATTTGTAAGCATATTCTACCTTGACCCTGGAATCTTGCTAAACTTTAAAATTTAACAATCGCTTCTTCTAATATCTTAAATAACCTTGTGGCAAACATCTAAAACTTATCTTTAGTAAATTAGATCTTTCGATGTAGTATAGTTTGTGCTTTATTCTAACATTATTAGTAATATTTTATCTAGCTAGAGGTATATTTTATCTAGCTAGAGGTATATTTTATCTAGCTAGAGGTATATTTTATCTAGCTAGAGGTATATACGTTTGGCGGACATTTTAACCTCATCTATTGATTTGTTTTATTAATTCCATATATAAAACCCTTTACTTAATAGATGCATTCCATTGAGTATAATTTATATAATTTATAATTTTATTATTTTATATGATCTATATATTAAAAGTTTTGTTTACTCCTTTTATTTAAATATTATTTTGTTTTATTTTTCACATTTCGTTATTTTGTTAAATATTTTTCTTGCCTTTTCCTTCTTTTATTTCTTAAAGAGCCATATTATTTACCTATTATAAAATTTTGTTAAATTACGTTTCTGCTTCAGAGAAAATGTGAGCCGCCCGACGTCAAATTTATAGCTATAATTTTGTTTCAAATATTACATATGTATTCGTTGTAATTTTAAATCTGTGTTTCATGACATCTTAGCATAAGTGATTTTGATTGGTTGAACCGATTATCAACATTACATGTCTGGCTATGCTTTCTTTATATGTTATTTGCTTTTTCTCTTTTTCCTTTTCTCTGTACAAGAGATTATATCTTGGGTCTTTCTTTCTTTCTTTCTTGCTCTTCTTTTATTCTTTTTTTCGCGAGAAAAGAGGTTGTTTGTAAGTAAATTCTAATAATTGCAATAATGCTCATTTATTACCGCCTGATGTGATGTGATCATACACATCGAAATATGAGTGCATTCATGTAGCGGTTTTATACATGTTCCAAGGTAATATATATATATATATATATATATATATATATATATATATATATATATACAGTTGGATTGATGTGAGTTTGTGACCCTGGGTTTCACGCTATTTGCGATCGTCAGACAAACTGATTAATTTTTAAATTTTGAATTTATATATGGTTGCGTATATCGGTGTTTTTATGGTAGCAGTAGGAAAAATTGTCATCGGAACGCCACTCATAGGTACGCAAACATACATACACGCACGTTCACGCATTGCAGCTCACACAAACATAAACATATATGAACAGTGTGGGACTGGGCGTATATGCGCATCCATGCGTTGGTCGCTGTATTCAATGTTGGATTGTATAGCGAACTTCTTTCGTAAGTTGCAGTGTCAACGCACTGACCTTTCGTTTATTTTGTCCGTGGAATAATGTTTTCTCGCACACAGATATATACGTATGCACGCGCGTTCACACATCCTATATGAGTCTGTTTTTTTGTTTTTTTAATTAATCAGTATCTGACGATCGCAAATAGCGTGAAACTCGTGATCACAAACTCATATAAATCCAACTAAATATGTTTGCTCTGTCACTGATATTGAGCGCTTTCCAATAAGTGCCGCTCATATATAATATATAAATAATATTTATAAAATTGCATATATATATATATATATATATATATATATAAATCCCCTTCCTTGACATATTGATAAACACAAATAATAACAAATTTACTATTTCGCCATACAAAAAACCTACAAGCATAAATTCATGTACACTTAACTACAAGAGCGAATGCCCATATTACTACAAAATAGCAATTATAAAGAATCTAATACATCGTGCAGAAACTAATTCATCCACAAAACAGATTTTTTACAGTGAACTAAAGAATATAAAACAGACACTTATTAATAATAGCTTTCCAAACTATATAGTTGATGAACAAATAAGATGTTTTCTTAGAAATCTCAATACTAAGCAAATTGGACATAATACTGCTTCTACTGATCTCAAATATATTAATCTCCTATATCGTAATCAAATGCATACTAATTATAAACAAGATGAAAATATACTAAAAAAATTAGTAAATTCTAATATATCAACTACAGATCCTAGCAAAAAAATTAAATTAATCATATACTACACTAATTCTAGTATATCCAACTTAATACTTCGCAATGATTCTTCTCCCCCGGTTAGCGATTTGCAAAAAACCAACATAGTTTATAAATTCAAGTGCCCTTTGGGAGAGTGTATCTCCAACGAATTAAATAATATTTATGTTGGTTACACAACAAACTCGCTTTCCCGACGCTTGACACTACATTTAAATGAAAACTCTAACATTTTTAGGCATTTAAAACAATATGCTTGCCCACACACACAATTCTGTAAAATACTTGTCGAAAACACAATTATACTTCGACATGAAAACAATAGACAAAAACTAAAAATCCTTGAAGCATTATACATCAAACAGTTGAAACCCAACCTAAACAAAATCAATTATGGCATCTCTACAAATATTCTTAAATGTCTATAATTAGTAACAGAAGCCATTGGTTTATACCAACGGATTACCATACTTTATACTTCTCAATTCACTCTCGTGTGGTCATGTGTGACGTCATGAGATGCGGTGCGATTTATGCACGTGTTTATCGTTGCTTAGAAATCTTCTATGTAAACAATGACAGACTATCATCACTGTCTTGTCCGTATATTGTTTAATATGTTGTAATTGACATCTTTAATAATGGCTTATGTAAGCCGAAAGCTTAGATTGTATTAAAAAAAAAAATATGTATCAATATTGTCAATTTATTTCTTCGTTCAACGATAATGTTATTAAACTTATCAGATGTTACGAAAATAATTTACATAAAATAGATAACACTTGTCTATAATATTTAATGAAACGTGTATCAATATATATATATATATATATATATGTGTGTGTGTCTGTCTGTCTGTCTGTCTGTGTGTAGTTTTAAGTTGTGCTATATTTATGGGATAATGTGCTCAATATCAGAGATAGAGCGTGTGTAAATATAAAAGCGAACATTGAAGTCAATACTCACAGTCCACATTCTGTTTCATGCTAGATGCAATCGTCAGGACGATTGCGTCTAGCATGAAACAGACTGTCGCCTCTAAGTGTTGACATCAATGTTCACTTTTATATATATAAATAGAAATTGAAGTCAACACCTTCACTGTCAGTAGAAAACCTTACTCCGAAAAGTTGCAATGAGTCAGTTTCATATATATATATATATATATATATATATATATATATATATATATATATATATATATAAAAGTGAACATTGAAGTCAATAGTCAGAGGCGACAGGCTGTTTCATGCTAGACGCAATCAGCACTGGAGCACTGTTTTCTTAAAAAGAAAAAGAAAAATACTAAGGAACTCCGGATTATGCACCCAACGTGTTCTTTTCTATTTTCTGCATAGCTGCGCACTTATACTTATATATATATATATATATATATATATATATATATATATATATTAAAAAGAAGAGAGAAACCACAAATGTTTTGGTTGTAATGTGGATTTTTTCTTTAATATTATGCTTTATTTTCCATAATTTTGCTACACGAGTTTCCGGTCTCGCGACCTTCATCAGGCAAAGCGTGGAGGTAGTTTAGAAATTACTATATTTATGGTGGAAGAAGTCTCAATATCGGAGATTGAGCTTCTGTATATATCGACATTCTGAAGTAAAAATTGCCTGAGTAGGTGTGAAACTGACATTTGCCATGGCGTATTGATTTCCATGTCCACATACACTCTCGCTCGCTCTTTCCTTCTCCCCACCCTTTATCTCTCTCTCTCTCTCACTCTCTCTCTCTCTCTCTTTCTCTCTCTCTCTCTCTCTCTCTCTCTCTCTCTCTCTCTGTGCGCGTGTATGTGTTTCGCCAGTATTATTTCTTTAATATATTTATATTTTCATTGAAAACGACAAACAAGAACTTGTTTACTTTTTTTATTTTATCTGTACTTAAGTACAAACGTATGTATATTTGAGCCCAGCGAGTTTAGATATTGTCCGAACGTTTGTGATCGAGTGCTTTCAACTTTACTTCAAATTATATTCAAAATCCGGGATTGTCGTCTTTCATATATTCCAATACTTTTAAAACATTTAGCCGTTGTACTTTATGCAAATGTAACGGCCATATGACTTGTAAGTAACATTTTTTAACTTAAACATAGGGTAAGTTTTTTATTACATTTAAAAACGTAGTTCTATTGTTTAAAAAGATTTTGTTGTATGTTAGATTTTTTTCATTATTATTCTAGTTAGAGCTTCTAACATTTTAAAAGTTTTTTTAGGGGGAGGGGTTACAATTAACCTATGTTGAAGGACTTTAAGTAGCCTTCCTGAAAGGATCGCGTTCCTGGAGCACACTCTTTTTTCTTTTCCAAATTCGGCGACGCATTATTTTAATTTAAAAAATTTGAATTTTAAAAATTAAAAAAAATCTATTTTAATTTTTAAAAATCATCTACGCATTATTCTAATTTTTAAAAAAAATTAGAAAAAATCATTTTAATTAAAAAAAATCAGCCGTGCATTATTTTAATTTAAAAAAAAAATAATTTAAAAAATTGTTGTTTTAAATTATTTTTAATTTAAAAAAATCAGCGACGCATTATTTTAAACTGTAAATTTTCTAATTTTTCTTGCTTTTGATGAAACTTAAAAAAAAAAAATCGAGGTGTCAAATCTGTCCAAAATACGGTAAGTTTATGTAGAGGTAGGAAGTAATATAGACTTAAACAGTTTTCTGTTAACAAGCGCCAACAATGTCCTTAGAATCCCTACCTCTACCTACTCTCAATGATTCGCTATTCCATCCTGTAACGAACATTATTTTACATACATGACATACAACTTGCAACGGTTAAAAATAGATTACAAATGGAAAATGTTTTTCGTTAACAATTTAAAAACAAAAGTACACACTAAGTGTCTGGAAAAATCTTTTATTTTTTTACATGCATGAAAATATATATATATATTTTTTTTTTATCACCGACCAATCATTCTACTATTAATACTTTTCATTAACACACATAAAGAAAGAAATTTCAAGACAGACATTTGTGGTTAAATGAGAAACAATAAACTGCGGATCAGATGAAAATACAATCGAGAATTTGTTGATGTTACAAAGTACTGATGAAGTGGGAAGAGAAACACGTTCCTTTGTTTTTATTTTATTTTTTTTCTGGTGTGGTTGCTTTTTTATGAAAGGAGCGAGGAGGAGAGAGCATTCCATTTGGGGGTGTAGGAGCGGGAGCCGCACCAGAATTCGAGAAGCTCGTAAAGCCCTGGTTATATATGTATTTCTTGTTGGTGGAGATCTTATTGTTAAGCTATATACATTTATTGATATGGGTGTGGAATATACAATGATCCTTGAGATGGCAGGTTAACCTACATGATAAACTAATATATACAAATTTGATCTTTGTATATCATATAGAATGTAATTCCTTGGTAGATGAATTCGTAGATAACATTAGTACTTTTTTTTTAAGCTTAGCGCCCCGAGCAAGGCATGAAGCCACTAGGATGCAGGGGGGTTGCAGAAGATTTGTAGCAAGAGCAGATAGGAGTGATAGAAGAAAGGATGAAGGGAAGGGTAGTGTGTAGATCAAGGTAACTGGAGATGTCGATTGACATTACATTTGAATAGTTGGAAATTATAGCTATCAGGGAAACAGTAATTGGGAAGGGTGTTCCACAGGCGAGAGGTGCGAGGTATGAAGCTATTGAAGTAGAAGAGACGGCTACATTTTAAAGTTTCTACAGTGTAAGGGTGAGAGCGGGATGCCAGCCTCGTAAGGCGCTTGTATTCATGGAGACTGGGAACCAGGGAAAGCAGCTCATCGGAGCAATTGCCATGAAAGTATTTGTAGAAGAGACAGAGAGAGGCGACGGCGCGTCTGTGAGATAGTGGCTGCAGGCGAGACGCCAGATCAGGGCCAATCACATTACATATCCGTCTCTGGATCTTGTCAAGAACTCCGAGGTAAACAGAAGGTGCCCCAGACCATATATGGCAGCAATACTCCATGCAAGGGCGAATCGTCGTTTTGTATATTTGAAGTATCGATTCAGGGGAGAAAAATTTCCTGGCGCGGCACAGAGAGCCAACTTTCCTCACGGTGGACGATGCAATTGACTCAATGTATTTGTTCCATCTCAGGTCAGCAGTCAACGTGAGACCGAGCAGATGCAGGGAGTCACTCTCAAGAAGTTGACTATCAGACATTCTAATGGGGGGGGGGGGCAGGTAAGGATATCTATGGTGGTTAATGGAGAGTATATTTTTTAGGCCTGGCACTGGCATTGTCAGTGATAACGAGGATAGATGTGTTTGTTTTATAGTAATTTGTTAATCATACAGGGTGTCCCAAAAAATTTGACATCATTTTAAAAGCAATTATTAGGTTGGTGTAAAAATAATGTCGTTTTCTCACATAGTAACATATGTGAGAAAGCGACATTATTTTTGCACCAACCTAATATCTTGAAAACTACTAAGTTTAGCTCAATTGAACAGTTTAGGTGTTGAACATTAATTAGTTTATTCTGGGACCGATTTCATAAGCGTTCAATATGTGTACTGCCTGCGACACGACACACGTCAAATCGGTAATTAAGCTCTTGCCAAACACGCTGATGTTGATGATGATCTACCAGATCCTTTAAACCTGCATAAGCAGCCTTCCTCTTTAAATTTTTGGTACCAAGTCCAAATTTGTTGGCCAGTTGGTGAAGTTTTTTCCAAATTTTACATTGAAGACACGGTGCACAGTCTTGGGTGACTGTGTGCGAGCATATTCCAAGGCACAAAATGACTTCTCTTTGGGAGTGAACGGCATGGCTCAACTAGAAAACAGAAATAAAACATTACATATAAAATCTTGATCTGTTTCTATACATTGTGAAAATCTAAGGTTATTTTAACAAGAATTGCCAAAGTGATTGGCCTGTGAAATGATGTCAAATTTGGGGGGAGACCCTGTACGTATTAGTCGCGTTCGACTGGAGATTTATGCCGTCGTATATTTTTAGGGTATCCCCCAAACGAGGCTCGGGAAATTGACTCCGTTTTTACGTGGTCTATAGGGAAATTTTGCCCGAACCTACGGGCTCCGATACCCCACTTTAAAACTAGCCTTGTGCCACATCTTGCTGCGTGGGGAAGCGGGTAAATAATTACTTTTAAGAGCTATAAACTATAGATGAGATTAAACAGAAATTTAGATTTATTTCTTGCTATTTTTTTCTCTCTTGCTTAAAACTGGTTTGGTTTGGTTTATTTTCATTTACGGTGTATCAACGTCACTGGGTTATTTAATGCCGACAAGATTTTTAGGATAGTCTCGTATGAATAGAATATGCTTTTTTTTTTTCTTTTCAAAAATGTATTGCTGGTAACATTTTTTTTAAATGTATTGCTGGTATTTTAACTATAAAAATCTATCTTTATACTTTCATAGTGTTTTGACCACCAGTCTGGGAGTTAACTATTTACCTTTAGCTGAGACCCTACCACCCCAAGTCAGAGTGGACCTGGGAACAACAGCAATTAAGAGCTGGTTCTACGCTCCTGAAAACCCCCAATTTCCTTATCAGAGGCTTTGCTGTCGGAGATGATTTATCGTCATATCCAGGACGCTGAAACTGTTTTAATATGAATTATTCGTCAAATCCTTCTTGAATTTTAATGACAATTAGGGAAGTAAAAAAATGTTTACTATCCTGGACTTATTTCAACAGTTTTAAGTGCTCCTTCCGTTTTTTTTAGTAATTCTGTTTAACAGTTGTGCTATTTCACAGCAAGATATTTGGGCTGAGATAGAATATGGAATAAACAAGTTCGTAACCCAAATCGATAATTCTAGTGTTATTTCTCCCACTTATTTGAACACCCGATGACTATAGGTAATCGACAGTGATCGATAACCTTCACCAACCTGCTCTTGTCTGTACGACAGCCACATCTGCTATTCGAAGTCTGTCTTGGAAAAGAAAACACAGGATACTTTTTTGTCTTGCATATTAATTGCTTTAATTTGAATAAAAAAGTATTTTTTTTTATTCCTGTATTAAAATTAATTCAGATCAAAATAAACACATTGCGTCGGTCGATATCAAAAATTAAGCTGAATCTACCATTTCTATTAACATAAAATTCAAACATTCCATACCGACGTCCGTTGAAGGCTTCCTATTTCTGTCTGAAAGACACTAGAATTATATAACATTCTTGAAATTACGATTGTACTGCAAGGCCTTTCCTTAGCTAAATATATACCGATTTTCTAAGCGTAACTTAGATATGGCACATGGGCGAAATTATGGGACACCCAGTGAAGATCGAACTCACTTCTCAGTCGTAACTGTTTTAGCTTGCTATTACACCGCGCTCAGGTGTCCATCCTTAGCTAAATATAAGCATAAAGTTGATCGTAATAACGTTCGAATTTGGTCTGGTTTGTTTTGTTTTACGGCATACAACCTCAATGGGTTATTTAATGCTGACAAGATTGTTATTGTAGTTAATATTTCTTTCTAAAAATGTATTGCTGGTAATATTTTTTTCTTTAAATATGTATTGCTGGTAATATTTTTTTTATTCAAAAATGTATTGCCGGTAATAATGTCTTGCTTGTAATAATTTTCCTCAAAAACTTTATTGCTGGTATTAAGACCTATTTTTACACCTTCATAGTGTTTTGGCCCCAGTTTTGGGGTTAACTATAATTGAGACCCTAACAAGTGCTACCACCTCGGGTCAGGGTGGACCTGGAAGCACATATATATTGCTGGTAATATTTCTTTCAAAAAATGTATTGCTGGTAATATTTTTCCAGAAATGTATAGCTGGTAATATTTTTTTCTTTTTTTCTGGTAATAATGTATTATTGGTAATATTTTTTTCCAAAATGTATTCTTGGTATAAAAAACTATTTTTATACTTTCATAGTGTTTTGACCCCCTTTTGGAGCGGGAGAAGTTAACTACTTGTCCATAGCTGGGACCCTGACAGGTGCTACCACCCCGGGTTAGGGTAGACCTGGGAACGCCTGCAATTAAGAATGGTTCAACGCTTCTCAAAACCTCCTGATCAGAAGCTTTGCTATTGGATGTAGTTTGTCGTCTTACTCAGGACGTGGACGTAGTTTGTCGTCTTACCCAGGACGTGGACGTAGCTTATCGTCTTACCCAGGACGTGGATGTAGTTTATCGTCTTACCCAGGACGCGGACGTATTTTATCGTCTTACCCGGACGCGGACGTAGTTTATCGTAATGTCCGAAATTAATTCAGAGATGCGGACAGAAAGGAACGTTATAAAAACTAGGTTCCTGTGTTTGTCATTAAAATACAACCTTCTGTTAACAAGCGATTACCATTAGTGAAAGTCTTCGCGTCAGATGAAACATCTACTACAGATATTCCAATTTATAACCTATTACGCACAAGTTACTGGCTCAAAATTTTGTTGAAGGTAGAAGCGGTTATTGGCGCAGAAAGTGAAACCGGCGTGCCGAGTTCAAGTTACAAGAGAGTTCATTACATTCACTGTCGTACAAATAACCTTAGAAAAAGACATGGCTTCATTTCCTTTGGAGATAAATCCATCTCTATTCTCCTCGCCCCACGTCTAGCCTTGGTTGACAACTAAAGAAAAACTCTGAATTCAGTACCGGTTTGACTTGGGGCTGACAACTTCACTCTTTAAAAACCTACTTGCTATAGAAACAACAGTAGCAACACCGAGCTGTGTCCCTAATTGGCAGTAAGGAGGAAAAGGAGAAAAGGTTAATTAGCTCTTATTCGTTCTGGTTTAACCAAATCAAGTACGAAGTATATTCTCGATAGCTACCAAACTGACGCGTATATGTATGCGGGGAAATTTTTTTTTCTTTTTTTTTTATATAACAAACGACTTAAATAGCTAACATCGAATTTTATACTACAAAGCTTGTACTAAAACGTAACATCTGACATCACGCCCCTGTATCTTTTCATATAAATTATGTTCTTTAATATCTAGTACAAACTGCTTAGAAATTTAAATGATGAAAGCCATTTTGAGGGACACGTAGAATATAATCAACAGTAGAGTAATATGTTTGCTTAATTTTCTTACGAGTTCGCTGTTTATTACGATCATTTTCGAAAAAGTAGTGCTAAACGTAACACATGTTGTTTACAGTAGAATAAAATGCAAACAAGTTCGGTTTTGCACTGAATTCAGAAAGTAGACATGGGCCTTGTTTATGCTAGAGTCAAAAAGGTAGACCTCGGTCTAGTTTACACGGAATTATAAAAGGTACACATAGGTTCGGTTTACACAGGATTATAAAAGGTACACATAGGTTCGGCTTACACTAGAGTCAAAATTGTAAACATATTTCAGTTTATACTCGAGTCAAAAAAGTAGACATTGGTTCTGTTTACAATAGAGTAAAGAAAGTAGAAATATGTGCGATTTATGCCAGAATCAAGAAAGGTAGACATACTTCTGGTTCACACCAGAGTCAAAATTGTAGGCATAGGTCCGGTTTGCACTGGGCGCAAGGAGGTAGGAATAGGTTCGGTTTACACTGGGCTGAAGGAGGTAGAAATATGTCCGGTTTACACGAGAATAAAAAAAGCAGACATGGGTCCGGTTTAGACTAGAATCAAAATTGTAGAAATAGGTTCAGTTTGCACTAGAATAACAAAAGATAGACATTGGTCCGGTTTAGACGAGAGTTAAAAGATGTAGACATAGGTCCAGTTAACACGAGAGTCAAAAAGCAGACATGGGTCTGGTTTAGATGAGAATCAAAATTGTAGAAATAGGTTAAGTTTGTACTAGAATAACAAAAGATAGATATAGGTCCGGTTTACACGAGAGTCAAAATTAAGGTAGACATAGGGTCGGTTTACACCAAAGTCAAAATAGTAGACATAGTTTCGATTTGCACTAGATCAAAAAATGTAAATATTGGTCAGTCTGCAAGTATCCACCATGAATATGTCCTGTTTTAGGTGAGGAGTATTACTCCTTTACAGGGAATATGGTCGGTCTATTCGACGTCCCACTGACAGAACAACTAATAGATGTGACTGAGATACATTTTCATTTGTATCATTCTATGATGTTTTCATTGTACTTTCTTAAATTTATCTGCTTTTAGATTTTGGTAAAGTCACCAATTCTACCACTTTCTTAACTTTTTCTTCTCCCCTACTCTGCTAATCGCTTTCACCCTCTTCTCAGCATTTACTAAAATAATCTTAGCCAGACACAAGGCCATAAATGTGGGAACACTTGACGAGAATCGAGCTCGCTGCAGTAAGTAGGTTTCGAGATTAGCTTGCTAGCCACTTATCCACGTCGAGACAATCTTATTCAATAGATATTGGATGATGGAAAAACTACATAACAGTTCAAATGTTATTTATCAGCCATTAACAATACGCAAAAGAGCCTTATATCACTGTATGTGCATATATTTATCAATTTATTTACCAATTTATGGTTCATTTATCGATAGTATATATTCCCGTTCGTAAAGAAAGGACACATAGAATTCCCGAACCTGAGTGAGGACAGTCATACAATTCAACCACCCGCGTCAGGACACTCATACAATTGCAGAAACCGAGACAGGACACACAAACAATTCCACCACCCGCATCAGGACACACATACAATTACATCAATCAATGTCTTGTGGACATTCATACAAGCCCGAGTACAAACATTATGTTTTAAGCTTCGAAATTACACTCGACTTTCTGAGAGAGAGACATGAGCTAACTGGGTTGGTCAAAGCGTACCTGGTTTTCTAGAAGTTGGCAGTTCAATCCCCGTGACTGATAGTGCTGAAACGTCACATACTCTTATTCAGTGGGTGGTGAATAAGGCTGATGAGTATTTATTTCTTTATTTATCAGACCCTGATATTATTTCCGTTTGTAATTAAACGTCTCGTTTACAAAGTTTGTTTTTTGTTTGTTTGTTTTTTTCGGAACATTTCTCTACTGCACGAGAGTTGCAAGTTTTACAAACTCACAAATGTACCGATAAGTTACTATGTGTTTTGCCAAGTAAAAAATTCATCAATTTGAAAATGATCAGTCGAAATCATAGATCTCTGCATCTGAACATCGATTGTTGGAAACTAAACTACTTTTTCAGGCCAAGTAACAGATCGATCAAACCAGTTTAAAAGAGTTAATGAGCTTATTTTAAAACTCAGTATAGGTTTTAGGAGTGGAATAAGAACATTGTGGTTTCCATCCTTCCTATGTGGAAGTATTTTGTATGCTACTCAATGAAACTTAACTTACGGGACAAAGTCAAATTAGGAAACATTAAAGTAAAAAGGGTGTGTCGTGGTAATCTTCCAAGAAAAGCCTCCTCGCTTTAAAAAGCATTCGAAATCTTGCTTTGTACATGGTTCGAACTCCCGCAGCGGAAGCTGACATAGAAGAATCTTGATTTTTACCCGAGCACGAAATGCCAGAGTCAGAAGCAAATTCGTAATCTTTCAACTGCAAAGTCTCCAATGATATAGTCACTTCGCTTGATAGATTGAGATAGATAAACATACAGGCAGATATAAAGATTAAAGTAATCAACTAAAAAACAACTTGCCTATCAATCGACATGATCTTAAAATAAGATGACATTTATTACAGACATAAATTTGTCAACAAGTAGGAATATTATTTGCCAAAAAATATTCTTATAACAATTTACTTAAAGATGAGCTAAGTTTTACTGAAACAAAGTAAAAAAAAATACCTGCATATATATAAATACATATATGCATTTTCATTCCCTGATATATTGCAAGTTATACAATACACGAATTTACTGGCTGGTATGAGAGTAGCAAGATAATAATGTATCATTCTTTTAAGTGGAATGGATTGGCTTTTGCCTTAAAAAATTTGAAATATCTGTATTTAACTTGCTCTGAAACACCAGCTAAATGCAAGCAAACAAGCAACTGTCCCAAATACTAAACAAACCCTCATATATATATATATATATATATATATATATATATATATATATATATATATATATATATATATATATATATATATATATATATATATAATTGTTTTTGTAAAAATATATTATCATCGCAACACAGAAATTTCCATGTTTCAAAGCTGAAACTTCAATTTAAATTCAATCATAAAATTAAACTCAAAATACAGTTTCGTTCCATTAAAAAAATCATCGCTTGATAATGGAACAGAACTTTGCATTTTGAATTTCATTTTTATGATTGCATTTGAATTCAAGTTTCAGTTTTGAAACATGGAAATTTCGATGTTGCGATGGTAATATATTTAAAATAAAAAACAATTATAATATTATGCTCTAATGTTGTATCGATCACTGTTTTTAAAAATAAAAATAAATGCTAAGAACTCTGAATTATAAATCTCATTGTTCTTTCATATTATTTTAATATATATCTTAAATAGAGCTTTATTATTACTCCGGTTTTTATGTGACGAGAGTAAAAATATAGAGTAGAAATGTATGCCATTCTTATTTCTGGATTTTCGAGTGACTTTAGTTGTATGTTATAATATTGTCATGAGAAATCATGGGTATTCAACTCATAGAATACCAACTAACTTTACATATGCCTACGTAAAAAACACACATTAGTAAAAGTCATATAAAAGTATCTTCACTCCCCTCCTCGGCACTATATTAAAAATTCGTGTGATCTCATCAATAGATTCCTTCGACGGAATGACTTGCCAAACAAAAATTAAGTTTACAGTTTTAATAGTAAAAAAGCAGCACAATTCATTCATAGTTTATCTGGTTTTGAAAATGACTTATTGGAAATAATAAAAAACATAACTTCACATGAAAAGAAATGCTCTTTCTAAAAACGCCTGGACAAAATTGTGAAAAATATTAACGCAACAGATAAAATTTTAATAAAATCAGACAAAACGGAAAATTTCTATAAAATAGCACCAAAGGACTACAACAATCTAATAAATAAGGTTTTACATAAGAACTATAAAAAGGCAAATAATAATTACCTCAACATGGTGGAAAACATTAACATTAGCAGTAAAAAATCACAGATAAACTGAAGATTAGTGATAAAATAGATAAACTTACCGTAAAAGAGTACTATATTATCATAAAGGACCACAAACCAGATTTCGAAGCTAATCCAACTACAAGGATAATAAACCCAACAAGACCTGAGATAAGCAAAATAAGTAAAAAAAAAAATCCTTGAGAGAGTTAATCAACAAATAAAAGAAAACATAGGATTGAAACTTTGGATTAATACCAAAGAAGTAACAAACTGCTTTACTGAAATCTAAGATAAAACAAACTGTACACTAATGCAGTTTGATAT
This sequence comes from Acanthosepion lycidas, assembly GCA_963932145.1. Taxonomy (NCBI): domain Eukaryota; kingdom Metazoa; phylum Mollusca; class Cephalopoda; order Sepiida; family Sepiidae; genus Acanthosepion; species Acanthosepion lycidas. Next base: position 7,640,439 of record OZ010600.1, read on the forward strand.
TGAAAATTACTATCAATCAATATCAAAAGAACTGTTCATGAATGTGTTGGACTTTGCTACCAAGTACATGGATGTAACAGAAGAAGAAAAGTGCATAATTATAAATGCGAAAAAAATTCTTACTAATACATAAATGTGAGCAATGGATAAAAAATTCTTACGACCACTTTGACATCACAATAGGATCACTAGACTCAGCTGAGTCTTCTGACCTTATAGGTCTTTTAATATTATACAATTTCACAGCATATCATGAAATTAATATAACTGACATTGGATTATACAGAGACAATGGACTTATGGTTATAAAGAACACTACGAACTTTATCGATAAAATTAGAAAGATATTATATAGAGAATTTAAATGATAGAACTTAAAAATGAAACCCGTCTGATTTGACATCAGTCGGATATATATATATAGTCGACTCTCCCGTCAATATTCGACGTATGAGGCCCAAGCAGATCAGTTCGTAGGAAACCGACAGCCCGACATCATCACATGAGATTTGATTATAGTGGTGAAGGCTTCGTGCAGGACCATCCACACTTTTTGAAGGGCCGAATACAGAGACCTGGTGCATTAAGTGCCACAAGGTTCCCAAACGACCCTCCGCAGGTTTTGAATTAAGAGTTGTCCTTCTCCTAGACCAGTTGCCATCCGAGGCTATAGAACCCAATCTGTCCTGCTATTTTACCTATAGCTATATATATATATATATATATATATATATATATATATATATATATTATGAGATGGATTGTCCGACAATTATTTTAATATATTTTCTCATTATATGTTATTTTTATAGATACAATTTATTGGAGTAAATGCTCTGTTTTTAAAATAAAATGTATTAATTGCATTTACGTAACTAAATTGTATCTATAAAAATAACGTATATGCAGAAAATATATTAAATAACTATGAGAATATATGGCCTCAATAACATATAGCAGCAGTTTCTTAACCACAAGGCGGATTCCAATGCAGAGCTTTGGAAGTTCCAGATTCTTCAGCAACATTATTGGGGCTCTGATTTTGAGATACATTGGGCAGTAGTCCGGAGAGGTTCAAAGAGTTTTGAAACTCTACTGGATAATGAACCACCACTTGTGGATCAACAATGGTGTCAATTGACTTGTAGGCTTGAAGGCTTCCTGGTAAGCATTTCAGCTGTTCTTCATTGATTTTGGCAACACTGGTGCTTTTAGGAGCCAATATTTCTTTCTCACACAACCAACTGGGGTTTCCAGAATTATTATCCAGATCTGGAAAGACAGCCGCTTTGAGGTTGTGAACAGTATTTACAACGGAGCATATCTGTGAAACTGAGATCTCTTCAGCTTCATCCGATGCTGTGTTGTCGTTACCGACCTCTAGAAGGTCGTTTGAAAATTGCGCTGACGCTTGGATTCCGGAAAGAATAAAAATGGTCTTGGTCACTCTTGAAGCATAAACTATCAGTGTGTCAAGTTTGAATGAGATCGGTTGAAAATTGTGGAAATGTATGACGAATGTACACACACAGGCATCTTCTGTTTTATATATAGAGAGATATATAATGAAATGGAGTAAGTCCAATAGTTATTTAATATATTTTCTGCAAATACATTATTTTTATAGATACAATTTATTTACGTAAATGCAATTAATACTTTTTATTTAAAAAACAGCATTTACTTAAATAAATTGTCTATAAAATAACGTATAAAGAGAAAATATAATAATTGTCGGACTTAATCCACACATATATATATATATATATATATATATATATATATATATATATATCCTAAAAACAGTTACACAGGTTGTTGGAAATACATCGTATTTCTGAAACACAATATATTTGACAGGGTTAGTTGATGGTCCCACAAAAAAAGGAAGAAGACGGATGTGCTGATGCCTTTTCATTGGCCCGTAAGTTGACGAATGACCAATTAGCAAGAAGGGAGATTTCTTGGGAGAAAAAAAAGCGTTTCTCCCTACAACATCCTTCATTGAGAATTTTCGCCTCGATTGGAAGACGTGAGCCTGCAATTGCTAGGATTGGTTAGTCTCTCTTTTTCACCAACTTCTCCCTATGCGTCACTGACAAGTGGTTGGACTCCTTAGTGGGGACAATAAAAGTAGCCAATACAGACTATTTAATAGTACAAAAAAACTTTCTCCTGGTGAAAAGACTACTGATTTGCCTTTCAATAAGAAAGAGAGACAGTGCGACGGCAGCCCACTACAGAACAACGACCGTAGTCAACAAACATGATTCCGTGAATATGTTACAGTCTGCAGCCTACAACGTCGGTTCAAATTTATATGTAGCGACCTAAACAGATACCATTAGATAACAACTAACTTGCAAGCATAAAGTCAGTTTCCAAAAGATTCGAAGACAACAAATTAAAAAAAATATGTCTACCAAATATAAGAAAACATTCAGAGCATTTGTGATCCATGAAAAATCAGGACGGTATTCAAAATCGGTGAGCTTAGACAGTACGTAGATGGATAATCTCTTGAGAATACCAAGTTCTGTAAGCTGGGATGTGCGGATAGTGTAATATATAATGGCTCGGAATTGTTAATTGGACAGCCAAGTTCTCGTTCCATTTGCGTACGTTATATTCACTTACATACAAATACCTTTGAGTAAGGTATGAGTCGACCCCTTCTCCCATCCAGCTATCACTAAACTATTATTATCTGAAAATATAACAATCTAAATATTTTCTGGCTTTAAATAAGCTGCAAAGCGTTGATAAACCGTAGAAAACAAATCAATCAAATTAAAGTGTCATCCTTACTTTGTTTTTATTATTTTTACGAGCGAACCAGTTAATTTAATTAGTCCTCAATTTTAAAACAAAAAAAATATATGAATTTTGAATTATGTTTTCACATCCTGTATACGTGATATTTTGTATAAGAATAAAAAAAATATCGGGGTGGAGTTTTGATTTGTCCATGTTTAATATATAAACAATTTCGTTTATTTGTATCAATGAAATAATCGTTGCGTACAATGATTCCACTCTAAAACGGCTTCTCCTGAGCATTCGATTAGTGTTACTAGCCTAGAATGACGTGCAATACTAATTTACTTTCAATGGATGCGTGTACAGCCAGCGGTAAAACCCCTCATTTCTGTCAGCCAATCCCACCAATCATTCTTAAACGGCCAAAGATATCCAACGGCAGGATTTGGGCTGACATCGAAAATCATTTTAAAGATAAGTCGATGAGCCACACAAACTGAAAACAGATCGTTTCGTACTTTTCATGCTGAGCGTAGAATGGAGATCGCATTATATGTGAATACGCGATAGAGGAATAAGAACGGGTCGATAATGTCAACACGTTTGTTAATTCACCCCCAAAATATTAATTCACCCTAAAAAATTAATTCACCCCAAAATATTAATTTACCCCAAAATAAAGAAGAACTTATGTTTCCTAAAATTCACACCAAATTCTTTCAGAGCAAGGCCTTGCCATTGCATTCCGGCTGGGTTGACCTTTGTGATTGCCCCAAATGTGGCCTCTAAGTGTAAGGTCTACCTTCGCGTTCAACTCCGATAAACAATCCAAAAACAGATTAAGTTTGTTTTTTTTTAAATTGTAAAAAATGTCATGAATAATCAAGATTAGTCTCTCCTTGTTTTGTTACTCTCCTCTTTGAGAGAGCTATTTCTGTTTACTGGGACTATAAAAGGACACTATATGCGAACCTTGTGTTCTCAGTTGAATAAAGCTTTCTTAAAGCCTACACCTGCGTATTTTGTCTTACTAAAGAAAAATGTTCTGTCCGACCAGAATCAAACCCGTATTCACTTTATTTGACTTTTGTTTCCAAGCCAAAAATAGGGGGGGGGGGTTGAAATTGTAAAAAAAAGTCCTTGTAAGTAGCACGAATATCATCCGTACTTACGAAATGTGAATAACTCCCTGATTTTTTGGTAATTTTTCATTCTGACGGTTGGAGTTGTTGCGAAGCAAGCCAAACAAATTTTGATTTAAAATTTATAATTTCAAATTCTCTAAACCTACTTTTCTCATTATGTATCTCAGAGATTTCAACTGTCTCATTTTTATCTTAAGGACAAGTGTCATTTTCGTTGTTCACATGTTCTGTTCATGATATTCTCGGCAACCTTCCATAGAACCTCGTCTCTGTTGCTTCCACTTTCTACTTTTGATCTCTGAGAAAATTCTCCAACAATCACTGACATATATTCGCCCGGGGTGGTGGGGGGGTCTTGATATTGCAAAACATTTCAGCACTTGCAAAAGGATGTATATCTATGTTTTATAGAAATTGTGGAGAGCCATGACTGCCCACATCCTGAAAGGATTCGACACAAAGAAGTAGAAGAAGAAGCCAGAACTCTAACTTCTTTTTTCTTTTATGTGTTCTGTCTCTTCAAGATGTGGGTGAACATGCGTCTCCACAACTTCCTATTCTTTGTAAGTTTGTCCCATTACTATCCCTTCCAGTCATCCATTTGCATAAGCTTGTTAGGTAGATAATGCAGTTTCTTCTATCCTTCTTGCCTTCATTATGACCTGTAAGTGTTAAATTTTCCAAGCCCTCTTTTTTCATTATGTGTCCTAGAAATTGATAGCCCAGTTGAAACACATTTCACCTTAGTGCTTATTCAAAAATACTAGTCGCATTTTTATGCTGAAAAATTTTAAAAAGTCAAAGACATATAATCAGTGATGTTATAATTAGTCCCTTTTTATTTTCAAGGACATTCTATGCATTATTAGATTCTCTTCACAAGTGATGATTCTGCAGCTTCCATCTTGAAAATTTAGAAATTATTGGCACTTCCTCATTCTGATTATTTTTCTTGAAAGTCCATATCTGCTTAGTTTCTTTTTCTTTTTTCTTTTTTTTTTTTTTTTGTTAAGCATTTCACTCCAAACAAGGCAGGAGTGCCACTAGTATGCAAAAGGTTACGGAGAGTGAGAGCAAGACTAAAGAAGATGTTGAAGAAAGAATATAGAGAAGGACAAGGATTAGGATCAAGACATCAGAAGACACTGATTGACATTACATTTGAATATTTGAAAATTACAGCTATCAAGGTAGCAAGTAAGAGGAAGGGAGTTTCACTGTTGGGAAGTGTGAGAGAAGAAGCTGTAGGAATAGAATAGGCAGTTATATTTAACTGTTTTGACAAAGATCCCAAGCAAAGTATTTTCCCCTAACTCAGTTTTGTCTTTCTTTTTTTATTTTAAAATGAAGCAGTCAAAGAAAGGATGCGCCCCGTCAGTGAAACATTTCTTTACTAAAAATTTTCCAATCTGTCTCATCATCTTCATTTTGTTTTGAATACTATTATATATCCTACAAACACACACATATGCACACACACACTTGTATATGTGTGTGTGCGTGTATGTGTGTAATTTAAGCAATTAATGGATTATCTTTTAATCCCACATGATTTCTTATTGCTATAAATGTGGGCAGACGTATTTGAGTAGACATCATCATACCTGTCTTTTCAAACAGATTAATCTCTGTTGCTTTACAGCATTGATAGTCCTGGGTTTGACGATAAACTACAGCAAGGCCTCTGATGGTAGATTGGAGCTTTTGAGGGGTGTGGAAGCACCTCTTAATTGCTGTTGTTCCCAGGGCACATAGTGAACCTGCAAGCAAAAACAAAATACTATGAAAGTATAAAAATACATTTTTATAGCAACATTACCAGCAATACCTTTTTATATTAAAAAAAAATGACCAACAGTACATAATTTATAGTAAAATGACCAGTAATACATTTTATACTAGAATTACCAACAATACATTTTATAGCAAAATGACTAACAATACATTTTATCTGTAGTTGAGGCCATAAAATTGTGTTCAAAATCTCTAGATTCTGGCATTAAATAAATATTAGAGGTTGATATGCTGTTAAACAAAATCAACCACATGACCAACATGAAAGAACATTTTCAGGTCATTAATCCTTATAATATCCTACAAATTCTTAAAGAAATCAAACTGTGTTCCAAAACTTCACCAAAACAACATAAAACACACATATCATCACCTCTAATAATTATGTCCACACAAACATGTATATGCACAAAAGCTGAATACCATCTACCATGTTTTCAATTGAGAAAGTGGAATAACATATATCATAGTTTTATTACTTCAAAGCTCCGAAGAAAATTAAATTTCAGCATTAAATGACCCATAAGAATTTGTATGACGTTAAACTAACATAACAAACAAATATTTACAGCACTGAAAGACATTAAAGAAAAATGGATCCCTTATCAGGAATTGAACCTGCATTCTCATTATCCTTTGAGAACAACCTTTACCCAACAATGCTTTACAGCTTTGACCAATGAATTCACTGTTGAATTACATGCATTGACGAGGATCGACATTATGCTAAAAATAATCTTTGTTGTATAAAATAGATTGATTTTTATCATTAAGCTACAGACTTATTGATGTACCTGCATATTAACTAATCAATTAAGGGCATTGGCAAATAAGTACATTATGTTAAAAATAAATGCTTTTTTCATCATTAAGCTACAGACTTATTGATGTACCTGCATTTCACCTAATGAATTAAGTGCATTAACAAAGAAGAAGATTATGTTAAAACATAAATATTTATTATGAAAAATAAATACTTTTCTCATCATTAAGCTATAGACATATTGCTTACAGCTACATCATGTTGAAACACTATTTTTTGTATGATCCCCAGAGTTAAGCAACATGGATATGTTGATGGTGTCATGGGTACAAGTGAATTGGAAATTGGAGAGCCAAATTCCAATTCAATTCAGATTTTTTATATTCACTTCTATGCACATACCTTTGGGAAAGGTATGAATTCACCTCACCTCCCCCAGCTATGGGTTAATTAGTAGGACTTGTATCTGTAAATCATTATTATCTCAAAAAACTTCTTACAATCTAAAAATATTTTCTGGCTTTAAATAACCCAAAAAGGTTGATAAATTATAAAAACAAATGAATCAATCAATAAATATAAACTTATTAGTGAACCTACATATTCACTAGGGAATTAAGTGCATTGACAAAGAAAAAGATTATGTTGAAAAAATATTTGTTTTGTAAAATAAATGCTGTATTCATTAAAAGACTACACACCTATTGATGAACCTACATATTTGCCACTAGATTAAGTGCATTGACAAAGAAGGTGATTACACAGAAAAATAAATATTTCTTGGATAACATAAATGCTTTTTTCATCATTAAGCTTCAAATTTATTGATTGAACTACATACATATATTTGTTTATATATATATATATATATATATATATATATATATATGTTGCGTTGGGGGGAAAATGTTATATAAATTTTTATATACCAGAACAATGGTAGGAAAAGTGATGGCCAGACTATAAACCCAAATACATATTCTAAAAAAAATGAAATTTAAAAGATTAAAAATTTTTCCGTGTACTCTCTCCTATATGTGCATGTGTAGTTACATCAATGTAAACATCACTTTATTCTGACAAGGTCTCAAAAGATCAAATGCATCACACAAAATCTATTTACTTATTTACCACTCTGTCATTGATTTTCCTAATGTCTGTGTATGCATGTTTATATATATATATATATATATATATATATATATATATATATATATATATATATATATATATATACATAATTAAAATGTCTTTCGTTCAATAACCATAAAAAACATCAAAACAACAACAATAATTTCCTGTCACTGCGTACTTCAACCAACTATACCATAGCATTGATGACATCAGATGCATGCTTTTAGTGTCTTCATTCAACAGCCAAAAAGAAAAACGATGATTGGAGTTGAAAAATATTTTCAAAATAAAATCACACATTTAAGGAATAAACAGGGATTTGGGTTTACTCAGAGAATATAATTTCCACAAGGAGCCTTCTAATCAATAAGAAGAGTGAGCTCCACCTCTTTGTTTATACTGTGTCTCGCTGAAAAATGACACATAGGCGTGTCTGAAAATTCTGACTTTAAAATCTTGCTCTTCGTGCTTCAATTTAGTCAAAAGGCTAATATATAATAAATATCATCTATGTTACTAATATTGTTATCATTTTGTTGACTTTTTATTGCTCAAATTTTATTAACCGGCTTATTAAATCTGCATACATCTCATGATTTTATCATCCATATCACATTCTCATTTGTTGACTCACTTTGGATAATAGACAAAGCTATGTACACAAAGAGAAAAGACTTTAACAATGTCTGATAATGTTACAATATTATATTTGTTCATGTTTTCATGTCATGATTCCATTATTTTATTGAATGACAGACATATGTTTATCAATTAAAGATTTTATATCATTTTGTACATAACTGATTATCAGCATTATAAACAATAGTAAATATAATTTTTTCTTTTTCTTATTATATTTATTTCTCACAATGATCAAGTCAATTTTTGTATGTATCAAGTATTATTTTCTGTTTGTTAAGTAAACTGCAGTACAGATCAGAATTAAGAATCAGTTTTTAATGAGCATTGAACGCAGGAAGCCCATTAACCTGGGAAGGCAGTCCATTAGAGAAAAGGAAAACTCCAAACCTCCATTACCTTGTGGTAAAAATATGATGTAGATCTGGTTGTTGAAATAGCTCATCACATTACAGTAAGTCAACTCAAGCAGAACAACGCAGTTTTATCTGTAAAAGAGTGACCTCAGCCTTACACAAAGGTTCTTCCAAAGCAAAACAAAACAGTTTGTGGGGTTAAATCATCTTACTTATTATAAAACGCAGATTGTGTGTGTGTGTGTGTGTGTGTGTGTGTGTGTGTGTATGTATGTTTATATATTGGATCGGATTTCCTACATTTTTCAATCGATTTCAACAAAACTTCACAGGACTACGTAAAATTACCTTGCGGTGGTTCTAACAGCGCCAAAAATTGGAAATACACAATTGCTTTTGCACAAAATGAATTTGAAAACACGATTAAGAGGCATCACGAGAATGAGAGGAATACAACTCATATCGAGTTATACTTATTATAAAACCCAGGTTGTTTGTGTGTGTGTGTGTGTTTGTTTATATATGGGATCGGATTTCCTACATTTTTCAACCGATTTCAACAAAACTTCACTTTTTTTTTTGGCAGATAGTGTTTCTTATTGTCTTGCACACTTTTTTCTTTATTTTTACATTCAGAATGCTTTAAAAATTCCATTTACAAGACAATTGTTTATAATAAAATTCTATTCAATCGGTAGACTCATAGTCATAACTCATAATTAAGACATGCGTGTCCGTCAACCTTAAACAATAATCTTTGTCAATTTTATTTTTCAGTCTTTATGATTGTCAATACTTGATCTATCTCTTACTGTTACATCCCCGGACAACGCCGGGCTCTCCTGCTAGTCACTGATAACTTTGCTGCTTCGACATTCCAACCACCTGAAGAAGGCAGGTGCGTACAACAGCCAAAACGTTGTGATAAACATGGCGACAAAGATGAGGACAATAGTCCGAATAATGTAAATAGTGAACTTTGCTGCTTCTCTGACTGGCTTGAAGACGCTGACTTTATGCTGGTTGGAATGCACATAGGTAAATCCTCTAAGCCAGGGCTTCTCAACTATATAGAATTTTGTGTATTATTAGGTTGGTTAAAAAATACGTCAAAAACGATATTATTTTGGCACCAACCTAATAAAAAGATATTTCAATATATGCTACCTGAAAAAATATACAAAAGAGATTTGCAAAGAACCTGTATTAAAAAAAAAACAGGAGGCTAAATGGGATATAACTGGGTCACATTCCTAGATATAAATATCCTTTTTGTTTACAGTTTCTCAAAAATTTTGTCTTTCACATGTTCAGTCCATGGCATCCTTGTCACCTTTCTGTAGAACCACGTTTATGTTGCCTCAAGTCTCTTCTTCCTCTGAGGATATTGTCCAATGTTCACTGCCATACATGAGGAGTACATAACATTTCTGTATTTTTCTTTGTTTCTAACAAGATTTTCCTTTTTCTTAATACTTTTCTTAACTTTTGGAAAGCATCTTTTGCTATCCTAATGTGCCTTCGAATTTTGGTGTCAATTTGGAAGTTTTACTGGGCGATATAGGATTTTGAGTATTAAAAAGGTATTTCAATATTTGCTACCTGAAAAAATATTCAAACGAGATTTGCAAGGAACCCGTATTAAAAAAACAGGAGCCTAAGTGGAATATAACAGGGTCACATTCCAAGATAAGCTATAAATATCCTCACAAACAAGGAATAGAGTCATTAATATTCAAATGGTTAAATATAATTCTTTCTGATACAAGTTATTGTCAATTTTCTTGTATTATTTCGAATTATTGTTCTCACCTTGGTTGATCTACATGGTTGTCTGAAAGTCTTTTCACCCCCCCCACTAAAAATAATGCAAACAATAAAAGAACAAGTAATACAGTAATACATGTACTGGATTCAAGTTATTCACTTTCATTGATGTTGCCACACATTGAGAAGGTCTGTATGAACAACATCATTTTCATGTCAGCCATCTGAAATAGAAAATTATATTATGTATCGGGTGACAAGACTTTTGGACCATGCTGTTGATGAGGATTTCCCAACCTGGGTGATATCACCCACCAGTGGGCGATTTCAATTGTTGTGTGGGCGATGAGCAACTGAACAGAAAATGGTTGTTGATTGGAAATTTTGGAGGGGGTTATAGGATTTTGAGTATTAAAAATATTTTTCAGCATATGCTACTTGAAAAAAAATTTAAAGGAGATATGCAAAGAACCCGTATAAAAAAAAAACAAAAGAAAAAAAACAGGAGGCTAACTGGGAATGGCTGGGTCAAATTCCTAGATGAGATATAAATATCCTCACAAACAAGGAATATTTTGGTATTTTCTATAGTTTTCAGAAAGGTCATTAACATCAAAAAAGTTCTTCAGTATTAGACATAAAACATTCGCAGGATTTTTATTACTTGCTAGTAATGTATATTTTTTGATTTTATAATTATGAACAAAAATTATTTAATTTTTTTGTCAACACTTGCAAAGCAAACCCTAAACATAAAACTAACCTTGACCATAAAAATAAGTTATACATATAATTTTCAATGGCTGTTTGCTTTCATTTGTTCTTTAATACAGAAGTAGCAGCAAAAGTTAGCGTCATTTGTTACCTCCCTTCAATATTCTTACTACATCATAAAGTCAGTTTATGAGGGCACTTTTATGTGGTGTAATGGTTAACAAGCTTGTCTCCCTAGATCAATTACAACTGAGTAGTGAATTTGATCCTCACTGGGTACCCTATATGTTCAGCTTTGTGCCACAAGTAAGCTATGCTTAGTAAATCACCATAAAGTCAGTTTATGAACTGGCAACAAATTTTACTGAACAACTTTTGAATATTTACTGTACAGGTTAGCGATGGAAAATTTTTCCATGTGAAAGTGGGTGATGACACCAAAAAGGTTGGGAACCCCTGCTCCAAGCAGTAAATCTAGGGTACACTCTTGAATTTTACTGTTGTATTCAAGTGAAAGAGTAGGCTTCAGTTTCATTATGTGGACATGCATACTTCCTTCATTGCAACTGTCATCAACAAACACTTGTCCCCTCAGTTGGTATTTTAGCCATAGTGATGGTAGTCTGTCCAAGGGAAGGAAAAATTTTCCAATTTGAAAAAAAAAGAAGCTATCATCAGGTGTAAAATGAGGGTTAGTATATGGTACAAGTGAACCCACCTTATGAAAGGAAAGACTTCTTTAAATCTGTTTGTATATAAATCTTTCCAGCTCTAGTGTTGATGGATGAGAACCTTCTCCCAAGTTGTCTTTAGCCAGCACAGAAGAGTAGGCTGATGAAACAAACATGAAAATTTCAAACCAAAGATTTCCAGACCAATTCCTAGGAAACAGATTCCTTGCAGGGAGTTAAAACATGCAAAAAATGACCACGTTCCAAGTAGTTACTTGTGAATTCAGAATTAAACTAGATCAACACATACCTTTTGAGATTCAGTATTAAGCTAAATCTATACCTACCTATTGAGTTTGAACTTTAAAATAGATCTATACCTACCTTTTGAGATTCCACTTTAAATTAGACCTATACCTACCTTTTGAGATTCAGCTTTAAACTAGATCTATACCTATGTTTTGAGTTTCAACTTTAAAATAGATCTATACAAACCTTTTGAGATTCAGCTTTAAGATAGATCTATACCTACCTTTTGAGTTTCAACTTTCAAATAGATCTAAACCTACCTTTTGAGATTCAGCTTTAAACTAGATCTATACCTACATTTTGAGTTTCAACTTTAAAATAGATGTAAACCTATCTTTTAAGATTCAGCTTTAAAATAGATCTATACCTACCTATTGAATTTTAACTTTAAAATATATCTATACTTATCTTTTGAGATTCAGCTTTAAACTAGATCTATACCTACCATTTCAGATACAGCTTTAAACTACATCTATACCTACCTTTTGAGTTTCAACTTTAAAATAGATCTATACCTACCTTTTGTGATTCAGCTTTAAACTAGATCTATATCTACCTTTTGAGATTCAGCTTTCAACTGGATCTATACATACCTTTTGAGTTTCAACTTTAAACTAGATCTATACCTACCTTTTGACATTCAGCTTTCAACTAGATCTATAGCTACCTTTTGAATTTCAACTTTAAAATAAATCTAAACCTTCCTTTTCAGATTCAGCTTAAATTAGATCTATACTTACCTTTTGAGTTTCATCTTTAAAATATATCTATACCTACCTTTTGAGATTCAGCTTTAAATTAGATCTATACCTTCCTTTTGAGATTCAGCTTTAAACTAGATCTATACCAACCATTTGAGATACAGCTTTAAACTAGATCTATACCTACCTTCTGAGTTTCAACTTTAAAATAGATCTAAACCTACCTTTTGTGATTCAGCTTTAAACTAGATCGATACCTACCTTTTAAGATTCAGCTTTCAACTGGATCTATACATACCTTTTGAGTTTCAACTTTAAAATAGTTCTAAACCTTCCTTTTGACATTCAGCTTTAAACTAGATCTATACCTACCTTTTGAGATTCAGCTTTCAACTAGATCTATAGCTACCTTTTGAGTTTCAACTTTAAAATAGATCTATACCTACCTTTTGAGTTTCAACTTTAAAATAAATCTAAACCTTCCTTTTCAGATTCAGCTTTAAATTTGATCTATACTTACCGTTTGAGTTTCATCTTTAAAATATATCTATACCTACCTTTTGAGATTCAGCTTTAAACTAGATCTATACATTCCTTTTGAGATTCAGCTTTCAACTAGATCTATACCTACCTTTTGAAATTCAGCTTTTAACTAGATCTATACCTACCTTTTGAATTTCAACTTAAAAAAAGATCTATACCTACCTTTTTAGATTCAGCTTTTAACTAGATCTATAACTACCTTTTGAGTTTGAAATTTAAAATAGATTTATTTGAATCTCAAAAGGTAGGTATAGATACCTTTTGAGTCAAATGTAAACATGTCCTATTTAATTATTAATTCACTATGATTTTGGCTTTAGAAGATTTATATTAGAAATGACAGGGACTGATGTGTCATTGAATTAATCAACCTAATTTTAGATAGGCTGTTAAATAAAAATGCAAGTATTGTATTTGTAACATCTATGAATTGTGCTACACAAGGAAAATGTATATACATACACTACAGTTCAAAAGTTTGAAGCCATCTCCAAAATTAGCATCAGATGAACTTGACAGAAGAGTGAAAAATATTTGAAAAAGAGCTCTTAGAGTCATTGGAAAAAAGAATGGAATCAATTATGAAACTTTTACTTTGAGAAACTTTGGCAACGAATGCCAAAAATTTGTGCTGTAGTAATCAAGTCCAAAGGAGGATATTATGACAAGAACAAAATTTAATTATGAAATAATTTTTATCTTTTTGTCATAATAAAATTTCCAATAAAAAAATCATGTCCCACTTTTTAAAACCATGTATAATAAGTTTCTCTTATTTAAACACAAAACAACTTTTGGGGCCATTTTAAAAAAATTTAACTGGGGTGGTCGCAAACTTTTGATTTGTAGTGTACATAAAAATTGTTTTGTACCAGTTGAAAATACAGATTGAATCTGAATTGATTAAATAAGGAATCTTAGTACTTGTTCAATCATTGCTTTTATATATATATGAATCTATTTCAACTTATTCAAGTGAAGAATTGTTAAACTATACCAGCTGATGTTAAATTCTAATGCTAACGAAAAATTGATTTTCTGATATCTATATTAATTTTTAGGATAATTTGTAAAGTTAATTTCATTATAATAATGTTTTATTTTTCCTTATATTTCATTTCATCTTCATAAGACAACATTTTTCTTTAAATTTTATTTCATCTTAATAATGTTTCATTTTTCCTTAAAAGTAACTTCACTTTAATAATGTTTTATTTTTCCTTAAAAGTAATTTGATCTTAATAATGTTTCATTTTTCCTTAAAAATAATTTGATCTTAATAATGTTTCATTTTTCTTAAAAATAATTTCATCTTAATAATGTTTCATTTTTCCTTAAAAGTAAGTTCATCTTAATAATGTTTCATTTTTCCTTAAAAGTAATTTCATCTTAATAACATTTCATTTTTCCTTAAAAGTAATTTCATCTTAATAATGTTTCATTTTTCCTTAAAAATAATTTCATCTTAATAATGTTTCATTTTTCCTTAAAAGTAATTTCATCTTAATAATGTTTCATTTTTCCTTAAAAGTAAGTTCATCTTAATAATGTTTCATTTTTCCTTAAAAGTAATTTCATCTTAATAATGTTTCATTTTTCCTTAAAAGTAATTTCATCTTAATAATGTTTCATTTTTCCTTAAAAGTAAGTTCATCTTAATAATGTTTCATTTTTCCTTAAAAGTAATTTCATCTTAATAATGTTTCATTTTTCCTTAAAAGTAATTTCATCTTAATAATGTTTCATTTTTCCTTAAAAGTAAGTTCATCTTAATAATGTTTCATTTTTCCTTAAAAGTAATTTCATCTTAATAATGTTTCATTTTTCCTTAAAAGTAATTTCATCTTAATAATGTTTCATTTTTCCTTAAAAGTAATTTCATCTTAATAATGTTTCATTTTTCCTTAAAAGTAATTTCATCTTAATAATGTTTCATTTTTCCTTAAAAGTAATTTCATCTTAATAATGTTTCATTTTTCCTTAAAAGTAAGTTCATCTTAATAATGTTTCATTTTTCCTTAAAAGTAATTTCATCTTAATAATGTTTCATTTTTCCTTAAAAGTAATTTCATCTTAATAATGTTTCATTTTTCCTTAAAAGTAAGTTCATCTTAATAATGTTTCATTTTTCCTTAAAAGTAATTTCATCTTAATAATGTTTCATTTTTCCTTAAAAGTAATTTCATCTTAATAATGTTTCATTTTTCCTTAAAAGTAAGTTCATCTTAATAATGTTTCATTTTTCCTTAAAAGTAATTTCATCTTAATAATGTTTCATTTTTCATTCATGTTTCATCCATGTTGATGTTTTGGTTTTCTATCAATTTGCGTTGTTGTGCAAAACTACACCTAGTGCAAACCTATTGTGTTTTCAATGAAAGACAGAGGAAGAAAGTGAAAGTAAAGAAACAAGATGGTAAAATAACCATAAATTCTCAGTATGAAAAGTAAGCAGGATATAATTTAAAATTGCAGCCTCCTTTTTAGTTGGATGCTTTGATATCTACACCAGTCAAGGCATTAATTAAAATTTTATAAAGAGATTCTCCTCTGATACTTTGACTAAAACTCATTTTTTTCCACCTCAATGGCTTGTGTGTGTGTTTCTCATTTTTCCAAATATAAAAAATGAATCCAAATGAACCATCACTGCACAATTTTAACTTAACACAGATAAACAATTATCTTTTTCTCAGCACCGAGCTGGTCCTGGGTCCTTGTTCACTGATATCTAAATATAAATTCAATTCAATTCAACAGAGCCATTTCCCAAAATGTAGCTAAAATATGGTCAACTTCTATGAACTCCAAGCATCCTAGCATACATTTGAACTGTCTTATTAATACATATTGTGCCATTGTCATAACTTAACCAGATAGATTGTTAATGATTTTATAATAATTATATTTATTTATCTGCAATTCTTTTCTTTGAATAACATTCTCCTTAATATAACCATACAACATTGATTACCCCAACCGGATTAGAACCCTTAACATTGTGATGGTTGAGTCAATAGATTTTTTTATGTATGAATTCATTTTCTCTTCTTTTATTGGTTTAATCATACCTAAACAATAAACAAAAAAAAAAGTTAATCTCATAACATTCTCTGCAGGGGTTCTCAACCAGTACGAAATTCTCAACTAGGGGTGGAATTTCAGTGTTTCACGGGTGGAGCTTGTACATTCTCTTGATTTTATTGACAGAATTTGAAGCCAATCAAGAAAAAAAAGACACTATGGTGAATCTTATATTCAGTATGGATTCATATTAATCATCATCAATAGAAATGTCCTGGGTATGACAATCAACTACATCCAGCAGCAAGGGCTCTGATCAAGAGGTTTTGATGAGCATGGAAGCAAATCTTAATATCTGCTGTTCCCAGATTCACCCTGATCCAAAGTGGTAGCACCTGTTTGGGGTACAAACTATGGGCAAATAGTTAACCTCAAAACTGGGGTCAAAACACTATGAAAGGATAAAAATATATTTTTATAGTAAAAATATCAGCGATACAATTTTATAGTAAAAAAAGTTACCAGCAATATATTTAAAAAAACATTTTGCTAGAAATACATTTTTGAAAAAAGTAACATTACTAGCAATACATAAAAAAATAATACTAGCAATGCATTTTCAAAAAAAAAGAAAATATTTCCAGCAATACATTCTTCTTAAAAAAATAAAAAATAACAGAATTACAATTTTGTATAAAAGCAAATTGCCAGCAATAGAATATTTGAAAAAAAACATTACCAGTAATATATTTTTGTAAAGGAAATTACTAATGCTCGCAAGAAAATTAAACGTTGGCATTAGATAACAAATAACGTGTTGATATGCTTGTAAACAAACAAACCGCGAAACATATCAATGTGGAAGAAAGGCCTCAGTGTGTAATTTGCTATAAGGCTTTGTCAAATGATTCTTTGAAACCAACAAACTTGAAACAACATTTACAGAATGATCATTCTGAACGTATGGAGAGGGATAAAAAGCTATTTTGAAAGTCAGGGAAAGCTTCTCAAAAAGTTAATAATTAATTATGAATTGAAATAAATTACTGTACAATGTACATGGATTCAAGTTTAAAAATCCATCAACATTTTCTGTTTCAATTAAATTGCAGAACTCCACTATGGAAATAATAGATGTAAAGGAAGACGTGTTTTATTGCAAAGCTTTGTCAAATGATTCTTCAAAACTCACAAACTTGAAACAACATAAAGAGAATTATTATTCGGAATGCAGGGAGAATGAGAAAAACTGTTTTGAAAGTCAGTGAAAGCTTCTCAAAATGTTAATAATTAGTTATGTATTCAAGCACATTACTGTACATGGATTCAAGTTTAAAAATCCATCAACATTTTCTGTTTCTATTAAATTTGTAGAACTCCAGTATGAAAATAATCCGAGTAAAAGAATACGTGTTTTATTGCAAAGATTTGTCAAATGATTCTTTAAAACTCACAAACTTAAAACAACATTTACTGAAAGATTATTCTGAACGTATGGAGAATGAGATAAGCTGTTTTGAAAGTCAAGGAAAACTTCTCAAAAAGTTAATAATTAGTTATGAATTGAAACAAATTACTGTACATGGATTCAAGTTTAAAAATCCATCAAAACTTACTGTTTCTATTAAATTTGTAGAACTCCACTCCGAAAATATCCCATGTAAATGAATACGTGTTTTATTGCAAAGCTTTGTCAAATGATTCTTTAAAACTCACAAACTTGAAACAACATAAAGAGAATTATTATTCGGAATGCAGGGAGAATGAGAAAAACTGTTTTGAAAGTCAGGAAAAGCTTCTCAAAAAGTTAATAATTAGTTATGAATTGAAACAAATTACTGTACATGGTTCAAGTTTAAAAATCCATCAGCATTTTCTGTTTCTATTAGTAGAACTTCACTGTGAAAATAATCCATGTAAATGAATACGTGTTTAATTGCAAAGATTTGTCAAATGATTCTTTAAAACCAACAAACTTAAAACAACATTTACAGAAAGATTATTCTGAACGTATGGAAAATGAGAAAAGCTGTTTTGAAAGTCAGGGAAAGCTTCTCAAAATGTTAATAATTAATTATGTATTGAAACAAATTACTATACATGGATTCAAGTTTAAAAATCCATCAAAATCTTGTGTTTCTATTAAATTTGTAGAACTCCACTATGAAAATGATCCATGTAAATGAATACGTGTTTTATTGCAAAGCTTTGTCAAATGATTCTTTAAATCTAACAAACTTGAAACGACATTTACAGAATGATTATTCTGAACGTATGGAGGATAAGAAAAACTGTTTTGAAAGTCAGGGAAAGCTTCTCAAAATGTTAATAATTAGTTATGTATTGAAACAAATTACTGTACATGGATTTAAGTTTAAAAATCCATCAAAATCTTGTGTTTCTATTAAATTTGTAGAACTCCACTATGAAAATGATCCATGTAAATGAATACGTGTTTTATTGCAAAGCTTTGTCAAATGATTCTTTAAATCTAACAAACTTGAAACGACATTTACAGAATGATTATTCTGAACGTATGGAGGATAAGAAAAACTGTTTTGAAAGTCAGGGAAAGCTTCTCAAAATGTTAATAATTAGTTATGTATTGAAACAAATTACTGTACATGGATTTAAGTTTAAATATCCATCAAAATTTTCTGTTTCTATTTTATTTGTAGAAGCCTGGTATAAAAATAATCAATGTAAATATATTCATACTAATATGGAAAAGAATGAAAATTTTCGATAACATATGCATATTATTTGGAATGTGCCTTTTGAGTTGGACAGTCTTGAAAACGGGGAATGACATTCTGACTTATTTTAAAATGGCGTATTCGGCAAAAATCATCAAGGAGCACTGCTATGGGTGACAAACATGTTATCTTGGAAGAAATCTATACTACGTATTTTGTGGTCAACAGTTAAACAAATCATGGCATTCACACGTACACTCACATATTTAATGAAATATGTATAAAAAAGTGATTGCTTCCCAAATATACAATTATATATATATATATATATATATATATATGTTTATATAATAGAACAATGTTAGGAAAACCAATAACAAAGTGGAAAAAATTTTCATGTGATATGTCCTTCATTGGCTGACTAAAGTCACATCAAGATAAACGTCATTTTAGTCTGATGACGTCTTAAGTAATGAAATATGTAAGAAAAAAATTTTTTTACGCTTTTTCTTCGATTTTCCTAATATATATATATATATATATATATATATATATATATATATACTGAGTGTATTAATTATACTCTTACAAACTTTGGCGCTGGTTTTCTCACACCAAATCAAGCACAAATGTCCACATAAGCATATATTTTCAATTCATATGCTTTTCTGCTATTAAGTTTAAAAAAACTTTACAGAAGATGTCACTGTGTTGCGATATAGACTAGGTTACATTTGTCATTTGTGTACATTTGTAGATAGTCTGTCTTCAACATTTAATGTGTATAGTAGTGAGTTAAGAGAGAAATGTTCCATTTAACAATGGCAGGTTATTCGTATAGTGAGCAAGCAGGTATGATGTTTACCTATGCCCATGCAAATTGTAATTGACGCAAGGCTGCATGGCTGTATCAGATTGCATTTCCAGGCCGAAGTCAGCCGAGTCATCCAACCTTTGCTGCTGTTTATCATTGCGTTGCTGAGACAGGATCTGTGGCACCACAAACTATGGTTCGAGGAAGACCGAGATCCACTCGTACACCTGACACATTCTACAAGCTGCCAGAGACAATCCAGGTATCAACAAACGTCAAGTGGGCCTAGCATGTCATACATCTCAATCTCATAGAGGGTACTTCAGGAACAGCTTCAGTATCACTCACCATGGGAGACTTTAGTTAATGGTTAATTGCACAAACTGCCAAACCATATTTTGTCTCTTCAGTCTTATTTACAAATGAGGCAACATTTGAATCGATGGAATAACTAATTTATGCAACCAATGTTTATGGGCATATCAGAATCCCTATGGTACAATGAAGGCTAGACATTAGCATCAGTTTAAGAATAATGTGTGGGCTGGAATTGTAGGTGACTGTCTGTTACATCCATATGTTCTCCTGACATGTCAACTGGGACTTTATTTTGAACACACTTCCAGACCTGATAGAGGAAGTACCCCTTCTAATACGAAGACACATGTGGCTCATGCATGATGGAGCTCAAGTTCATTTTAGTCACATCGTGATGCACTAGCTGACATCTACCATGGATAGGTAAGGGAGGACTGGTTCCATGGCATGAACATTCCATAGACCTCAATTCTTTGGATTTTTAACTGTGGGGCCACCTAAAACAATTAGTTTATGCAGCAGACATTAATGATTAATAATGCAGAGATGCTTCATGAATGTGTCATGGAGTTTTCCTTCTGTTAGATGACCATGTATTCTCACACTAATGAGCTCCATTTACCCAGATTTGGGAATTCAGGGTTTTTCTCTTCCTAGATTGGTTACCAAACAAGGCTGAAAAACCCAGTCTGCCCAACTATTTAACCTATAGCTGTGTTAGGGAAAAGAGATAGATTCATACTTTTCCCAAAGGTTTTTGCATGAAAGCGAATGCAACAAAATCAACTGGAATTCGAACTCAGCTCATGGATTTCTTATTCCAAGCCACTAAAAATTACATCATCTGCACATCCAGATTAGTGTATCTTGTAAATAAATGAATACTAATTTTAACATCTCATTGTACTCCTATTGAAAACAAATATTAGTTCCATTTTGACGTCAAACTGGTTTTGAATTATTTAAGACTAGAACAATTTAAAATCACGTTTGATTGCCAACTGTGTACATGTTTGTGAAACCTTTTATATTACTTTTTTCCTAAAGATGTTCTAACTGTTGAATAAAAAAAAAGAGTACTTTCACTTTATTTCTTATAGGTGATTGTACCAATTCTCTTAGTAAACATCAGGTATGGTGTCTTTTCGTATTATTACATCCTGTCTAAGAACAGAGAAGAACAGAGAAGAACAGACATAGAATAAAAATTGTCCAAGGGCTGAAAAATATAACATATTTTAAATGAAAATAATATTTTCTTTATGATTATTTTCCCTACCCTCAAGCTTAATTATGATTCCACACACAAAGTGACATTTTCCTT
Source organism: Acanthosepion lycidas (assembly GCA_963932145.1). Classification (NCBI taxonomy): domain Eukaryota; kingdom Metazoa; phylum Mollusca; class Cephalopoda; order Sepiida; family Sepiidae; genus Acanthosepion; species Acanthosepion lycidas. The sequence continues at coordinate 7,661,911 of OZ010600.1, forward strand.
ATAAGTAGAAAGTGTTAGTGTGAAAATAAGTTAAAGTTAATGACAATTTTTTTCACCATGACTTTTTTTCCAGTCACCATAATCGAGGGTGGGGTGTGAAAAGTTCTCGGTTCGACCGTCTTCCCAAATTTCAGTAATCGAACAGAAAACTGGCAGTTTTCCAGTACTAAGCAAAAGATTTTTTGAGGAAATTTAAAATCGCTCACATTTTCTCGTAGAATTTTTTTTCGCGATTCCTAAATATTTCTGGGTTATGGGGCACAAATTGATTAATTCTAAAAATGTTATTTTAGCTAAATTATTATTACCTAATTCATCTGTTAAATTAGGAACAAGAAGAAAACTGATTTTAGAAGAAACTTTTTTTTACATTCAATTTGTTTTAAGCTAACATTGTTATTGTTAAAAGTAACAATCAGTTAGAGTTGAAAATAAAAGTTGTTTTTTTTTATTCAAAAAACAAAAGTGTATCAAAGACTCCTAAAAATATTTTGTAGCTACCATCTTTTAATAGAATAAAAATACTTTTTATTATCTTTTAAAACAACGTAATTTAAATTAAATATGCAGAATAACAATTTGTTCAATACTCAACAACACCAACAAATATTTCGTTTTTTTATACGAAGTTATTTTATTTTTACGTAATAGGGCGAAAGGATTTCAAATTAGACTAAAAATTTGATATCCAGGCAGCAAATTTAATTAATACCTTAATTATTAATTTCACTTAAAAAGATTGACTGCTCTAGTAGACACTTTACTTTAAAGTTTATAGTTTATTATACAATACTTCTGACCAAGGGCATAACTTTATTCAAGTCATCTGTTCATTTGAAGAAACTTAAACCCGAAGCGGAAAACCCTAAAAAAATCTTATTTTTAGGTTAGTAAACCTGTGATAATTTCATTTTTTTTTCCTCATATAAAAAGTGACAGGGGTAGTCTATTAAAATAAAAGCATGAAACCGCATTTTCTATATTTATTCAATTTTTAAATGGATTTAAAAAAAATATTTAAAGTTGAATTTTAAAAAATAATTACACGCCATATGCCAAAATATGTCGTAAAGAAAGGGGCTGAAAAAATGGCATGTATGTAATTGTAAAAATATTTGTATTGTTAACAAATTGCAATATTTTAAAAAGTTACGTTTACTGCACGCGTAAACTTGTAATTGACCAAAAATATGTAATTTATCGAGGCGAGGAAATAATATCTTCGTTTTTAATTTTAATCAAATGACACTTTTTTTTCGCCCTCTCCCAATATGACGAATTAATTGAATAAATTCAGATTTGTACAGGTAAACTAAGGAAAAAATGGATGTTCATACTGTTAGCTTCTCAATACTTAATTTATTTATTGTTAAATGAAATAAAAAATGAAATATTTTTAATTTTCTTGTGAATTAATTTTTTAATAGCAACAACCAGCAAGCAACAAGTTATTTCTTTTGTTTTTTTTTAGTATTTTAAAAAAACTTCTTTACAGGAAATCATGGAGACATTTTTATTTTATTAAAGAAACAAATGTCAAATTAGCTTCTCGATAGAAGAAAATTACTCAAGTAAAATTAAAATAGAGTTTATTTTAATAATTGTCATAAAATGCGCTTTGCCAAATCCATTTGGAAGATGGGGGGTAAATTTTGTGATGGGGGGAAAATTATTAAAAACAAAATTTAATCCGAATAAAACATTTTTTGTTTATTTTCAACATTTTTTTTTTCTGTTGACGTGATATTATCAGTTCTGTAGGAGAGAAGGAAGAAACAATATATAAATATATATATATAAATTCAGTCAGCTGCTCTATTCCTGTTGCTACTACAACACAAATTTCGCCACAACGAATTCTCCCCCATATGTACCAAAAATGGCTGACTAGAAGGAGATATGCTAATTTTGAGACTCAGGTAGGCCCCTTTCCTGTCATTTTAAACTGTCTTTAGTGTAAGTGATCCTTTTAGTCGAAGATGTCAGATCTTGGGCAGTAGTCTAGTGTCATGCTGAAGGGTTGTCATTTTGTACCTTAAGGGTAGAGGCTCTTTATTTTGTTAGCGTGTGTATGGTGGTCGATCTGGTCAAAAATACTTTAGCAGACGGCATCCCTTGTCGTTCACACCAAAACAGAAAAAAAAACGTTGATTTGGGTTTGGCTTAATAATAATAACAATAATGTTTGTTTTTTATTTTTTTCATATGACTCATATAGCGGATATATATATATATACATACATATATATATATATATATATATATATATATATATATATATATATATATATAGGTTCTTTTCTTTTTAACTTTTGAAAGCATTTCGCAATTATTTAATTTAAGGAAGAAAAGAATTATCGTGGAAGAAGAAAAATCGCTGACAATTAACATTATCTTATTTATTTTTGTAATTCAATGAAAAAAGAACTTTATTTATCAAAACACTGAATTTAAAAAGAAAAGTTTCCTGCCTGTTTGCGCCTCAGTACGTTTTACGATAAGGTGGTCACGTGACGAGACTAACACGCCTTCTGCGTGTTGCTTGAATTAAAAGAAAACATTTTTTTCTCTCTCTTTTTGACTGAAAATTCAAATAAAAATGTGTTTTTATTTTTTTTTATTTTATTTTATTTTTTTTTTTTTTCAATGAAATTGAAACCGTGTCTGGGAATTAAAAAAAAAAAAACTTGTCAAAAGTTTTTAAAAAGATGGTAAAAAAAAAAAAAAAAAAAATTTTAACTCTGGTTTAAAAAAAAAAGAAAACAAAAATTATCAAAGCTGATGTCATTATTAAAATTTTCCTATACCTTGTTTATTTTATTTTTATATGTGTGTGAATGACCTCACCTACTTCTGCCTTCTTTCTTAACTTATAAATTAATAAATAAATAAAAAAAAATCATTTTTTTTTAATTCACTATACAACTGAATCCTTTTTCTTTTCTCTGATCCAACATTTTTTTCCTCCTGTTTCTTTCATTGTCTCTCTCTCTCTCCAAAATGTTAACTTCTTGTTAAGGTCCGTATGGTTCTTTCTTTTCAGTACACTTCTAATTAGTAAACTAATTAAATACGTGATAATTTATAAAATACTGTACGAATCTCTGGACTTATTACAGTAGAACTATTTTTTTTTAAGCACCGAAAAAGTAATAAAAAATATAAATGTATAGAGACAGCGTTATTGTTAAGTAAAAAAATGTTGTGTGACATTTACAAACATTGGTGGATATTTTTTTGTAATTAATAATTGATCACTCGTCCGAAAAGTGGGATTTTTGTTAAGTTGTTCAGCAATAAATAAATGCAATATACAGCTCTAGTGTTATGGACGAATCTAGAATGACCAATAGTACTAGTAATAAAATACTAGGATTTTTAGTGTTGGTCTTCTTGGCTATCCAGTCCTGTTCTCTTTCTAAACATCTTTTTCAGTTGATGATCATAAATCGTTAAACGAAAAACGCATTTGGGTGGAAGTCCAAAAAACGGATTTTAAATATGAGAGAAAAAAAAATTTAAATGAAAGGGAATTGAAATACAGAAATTACCACCAATCTAAACTTAAAAGTGTCATTTAAAGCTTAAAGACCTGGTCTACTGCTAAAAACTTCAAACTAGTTTGAGGTCAGCTTTAAAAGAAAAAAGAAAGTGTCCCTTAAAAATGAAAATTCCATATGTTGGAGTGTGAGATTGTTGATAAAGAAATTACGTTGTTTTTACGCTTTATTGGCAAATTGCCGAAATTAATAGGGGTGGGGGAAGAATTTTTGTTTTGTTGCGTCATGGGTTTTTAAAAACATACCAAAAAATGTTTTAATTCAATACTCTTGTGTGGGTGTGGCGTTAGAATGTTTGTATGTCTTTTTTATTTACTTTTCATTTTTTGCTTTTAAGTGTACATTTTCTTGGAAGCAAAGGTAAAACTGTTAGTGTTGTGTGTACTATACATTATTCCAGACTCTCCTCCTCCTCCCTTATATCTGTATATTTTCTATGTGGCGGGAAAATGTCACGATGATTACAAGTTGACGATAGGTTGGTGTGAAAGTATGGAAGCTTAAACTGGCTTTGAAATATGTTTGGTTTGAGTTTAAGCAAAAGAAACAAAGCTTTTTTTTTCTCGCGTTTTGCCTTTACTTTTTCTTAAAATTTTAACGTTTGATCAAGATATAAATGTTTTAATTGCTCGAGAACTAAATTACTTGCTCAAAATGACTCAATTTTTTTTATTCCTAACAATCAAATTCAAATGCAAGTGTGTGTTGAACAATCGTCAACAACATTTTTAACTTAAAATGTTGACGAGCGTTCAATAAAAAAAAAAGTGGTATCTACGTTTCCCATAAACTTGAAATTACGTACAAATCGCTAATATTGATATATTACTAATTAATTATCTAGTAGTGTTAGAATCATGGTCTAGTTTCAGTTTGATTGTTTTCATTTTCTGTGGGCTTTTTTTTTTTTAATTTCAGTTTTCTTGAAATAAATCTTTCTTTTTCTTTAAATAAAATTTAATATAATCAGTTGTTTTTCTTTTTAGAGATTTCTCTCTTGTTTAGGAGTTAAAAAATTATTAACCTTTATTTTGCCTCGCTGAAACTTAAAAGCATTTAAACTTGAATGTTAAAATGACCTAAAAAATATTGCGATTAAAAAATTAAAAATCTAATCAAATTTTAAACTTTTTTATTTCTCAAAATCTTGCATACAATAATTGAATCTTAGCTTACTTATTTATTTTGATCACGTAAAATATATTTATCTAAAATGGTCATTGCTAAAATTTGGCGTTGAACCAAATAATGATATGATTCTAATTATTCTGTGGATTTTAATTGATTATCATAAAAATGTCTTGTATTTTAGTTTGTTTTTTGTTTGTTTTTTTTTTGTTTTCGTTTTTTTGCTTTTTCTTCGTTCACGTGATCTGACTAAAAAACAATAATAAAGACGATATCTCATTCTCTGTCTCTCTCTCTCTCTCTCTCTCTCTTCAAAGAAAGAAGAAATGCATTCAAAATTAAAGGGCATTATTGGAGATAAACTGTTGTCAAACCTGAGGTTTGTCTACTACTTAACTTTTCCACTTAAAAAAAAAGACTCATTGAAAAGGAACATTTTCTTTCTCTTTAAAAATCATTTATTACGTTTATATTTAATTAAAAATATCAACTACCTAGTTTACTAACACAATAAAACCTATTCTAAATAAAATTGTATTTTCTACACTAATAGATCCCTAACTTTAACGTTAAAATAAAGATTACGAAAGCAATAAACTTTAAACTTTAGTTTAAATTTAAGTGACATTTTTAAAATACCGTTTTTAATCAAAGCTTCATCTTAAGGTGTTGACTTTTCTATGAATACTGATCACTAAGAGTACCTTTTTTTTATTTCTTTGAATAAAAATTAAAATCCATACCTTGCGCACACGCGCAACAAATGTTGAACACTAATTAAATTAATTATTCAATGATTATTTGCCGCCCGGGTGAAGTGAAATTTCATTTGAACGAAAATCAAAATTGTATATTATTTTTTAATAATATTAGGAAAGTAAAATGCTCTGCTATAAGTTTAAGCAACTGCCACGTCATTTATGGTTTTAAAAAAAAAATGGAAAAAAAATCTTGACACTTGACACTGAAAAGTAGTTTTACACTTCAAAAGGTTACCATTCATTAATGATCCCCCCCAACTCCGTTGCACAAAATTTTACCTGGGCACTAATTTTCTTAGTCCAAGCTGTATCAATTTATTTCGTGGACACTAAAATGTTATATTTTCTGAGAAAGAAGAAACGTAAACAAAACAGTAAGAAAATTACAATAATATTGTTTTTTTTTTTTGTTTTTTTTAATTTTGTTTATTTTTTAGGGGCAGGATTTCTGTTGATGAAAAAAATTAAGTAAGTGTATATCTGCGAAAATCTTTTAAGGCAAAAAAGTGCATTATTATTACTACTACTACTACTACTATTATTATGTAATAATTTAGTAATATCATCTTTTTCTTCTTTAACGAGGCAATAATGTTAGAGGTATATTTCATTTTCAAAGGCTTCAACAAAAGCGGTGAAGGACACATTATCTGATACTGGAGTTGGCCAATATTCCTTTGAAGTGTTGGGCGGCGTAGGAAATTCGTCTGCGAGTGTTTTAAAGACTTAAATTAAATAGCAATATAATTAGGGCTTTCAAATTTTGTTTTAATTTCATCATACCCCATTTCAGCATAATACACTGGAAAAAAGAAAATTCGGGCAAAATCTCACTTTTTTTTTTTTTCACGTGTGAAAGTTTCTTTTTCATGAGTCGATCAGTTTTTGAATAAATGTTATTAGCGTTCTGTGTACCCAATAATGCCCACCGTAAAATCCGGTTCTAATTATAAAAAGTAAATTAAAAATCCGATACTAATTATACGTTTCTACTCATAACATACCTAATACTGCCAATAGTCCTAAAATGGGACGAAGAATATTAATAATGTGTCAAGTTATTTTTTTGTTTGTTTCGTATTATGAGGAATTATGTGGAATAGTATTTTTTTGTTTTTTCTAAATCACCACCCACCCGTGTTTCACTCAGTACATTTCAGTTCGGTCCGTGGATATGAGTGTCTTCCTCAGATACATACCACATATATGCTATATTTCTCATTTTCCACATTATCAATGGAGATGTTGCGGATTGGAAAAAGGAAAGGTCCACAGCACACACCAACGGAAACTTAATGATCGAATCAACAATGGAAAAGATGCATGTCCAAACCAAATAATATTAAAATTCAAAGTTTCGGACAGCAAAAAATTATTTTTCAAGTTTTATGAAACACACAATTACTGAGAACAAACAATCTGGAAGAAAAAATGACTCTGACTTCTTTTTTAATTCATTCATATAACCATTTTATCTCATGCTTATTAGCAAGGAATCTTGAAACCATTTCTTCAAGATCATCAAGAAAATTCCCGGCCAGAGGTTGTCATTGTGATCACTTGTGTGTTTTTGTGCCAAAAATTGCCCTACCTCTCCAGTGACTTTTCAAAAATTTATTAAGGCCTGAATATGGACATTTAACCAACTTCTTTATATATTTATTAATATAGCTTAGTCTAGAACAAGTTTACAACAGTAGGAGACTATTGCTCTGTCAAATTAGCTTGCCGACTCTCGCTCTATAGCAAGCGCACTAATCTGCGTTTATGTGTGGCTATTTCCTGAGGCGAGTTTAGTTTTAGACAAGTTTGGTAATCATCGCTCAGCGATAAGCCCACTACTTCTTTTATTTACTTTCTATGGCCATTGAGAAATTATACTGCCAGAAGTTTGGAATAAGTAAAATATTTGCAAAAGAAGTTACACCTGGTCATCCCATAACTAACATCTGAATTAAGGACTAGAAAAAGTATCAGCAATTCATATTAAATTAAAATCTGTTCATTAAAATATTTTCAATAATTTCTACCGATTCATAAAATTTAGAATATTGTTTTTGTAAAAGTGTTTTGGTTTAGAAGAAAATAATATCGGGAGTGTGGTTTTCACCTCTTCATATGTTTTAATAACTAGTCCATCAAAATGGCTCTGCAAACTCCAGAATAGATGGTAATCGGTTGAAACAAGATTAGAAGAATAAGAAAGAGAAGGAATTATGTTTCCCCGCCCGCGATCTTCAATATTTTCAGATAAGAACTTTGTTGTATGGAGGTCGGAACGGAACAGCATGTCTTTAAAACTGATCAAATTGAATCTTTCTCTTCAAAGCAGTATTTTTTTAATTTTTTTTTTTTTTTTTTTTTTTTTTTACTAATATTCACCTTCTAGAAGGCTCAAGGGCCACTCGAGTTACTGAAGGATTTCGTTGCTAGGCTGGTAATAATAAGAGGCACAGTTTATATGAGAATATGTGGCAAAAGTAACCCGTTCAAGAGTAGGGCTTATCGTTAAAATTGTAATGGTTGGGAAAGCCTCCTTTTGGGAGTCAGTTCCACAAAGAGGCGGTTCGTGAGAAAAAGCTGATACGAGCGGAACTTACTAATGAAAAATGAACGGAATGAGCATAGTTGGCCTCAGTATACGCAACACGGCGGGTCTTTGCTGTGACAATGACTTGGCTTATTTGTTTAAAACTGTACAAGCCCGAACTAGCTTGTATTATTATCATTTAGACAGTTTAGCGAAAATATTCAATATATTGCTATCAGATTTCGGACATTATTTACGGGATAACCTGATAGCATAAAATGACAAATAGTTCTTTCTCCATGATTAACTTCTTTAAAATAATGGGCTAACAAACATTTTCTTATAAAGTACCAGAGAAGAAATTTTAAACTTACACTTCACGAGGAATGTGAAGACACGGAGTAATGGTTAGCGGCTCGGATTAAGGAATCTGAGAGCCGAGTTCGAATCCCTGTAGAGTTTATTATGATAAAACGCTTGGGAAAGGTATGAATCTATCTTTTTCTCCCCCAGTCTGGGTCCTATAGTCTTGAGTGGCAACCAGTCAAGGAGAAAGAAACTCTGAATTTAAAACCGAGTTGCACTATCCTAAAAGTGTGCATACATGCGACTGAGGACCGCATGTGAATCCAAATTCCCACTGAGACTCCTACTATGGATTTGAACGTCCGAATAAATACGACCTCTGCTACGCTTGATCAGCTTTCGTTCCGATGGAGTTTGGTGAATACTCCAACAGGCACAGATATTTAATGTCGGGACCGACACACATTTGCAAGTGTAGCGACAACAATTGGCCACATTTACTTGTTCTTTGCCACAGGCGTCAGGATATGCTATCTGATCCTATCTCTGTAATGCAATGGAGAATATGCTGACTAGGTGACTGGTTTTAAAGAACCAAATGCCGATAATTAATATTTCTAGTTTCCAACAATGGATATCCAGAAATCTCCGGCTAGGATATGAGTACATAGTTCTCACTTGCCTGTAATGAGTGCCAAGCGTCTATGCGACCTTGTGGGTGATGAATTATTTTCCACCCTATAATCCGTCGCAGGTCTCTCGCTACTCTATCTCCATAGCAAGTGCTCTGACGATCTACATTCGGTAGTTCCACTAGTCCTGACCTTTGCAGCTAAGACCCACCATTCCACGTAAACAATCATCCTCATTCCATTAGTAAGAAGGATCTTCTTCCCAAATCTCCATACAGGATATTTTCCCGATCACTACAATCTTAACCTCTTCAAGTCTAGGGTTAACTCTTCCCTTTCATACATAACCTCATAAACTGCACTTCAACTTTATACAGCGACTCTCTTGGTTCTTGGGCCTTGTATTGGGTGATCATTAGTTAAAAAAAAATGACCTAGTGGCCTATATCCTGTCTTACCACCAAGCTAAATCTACCATGTTTATTTGTTGTTTGTGTCTTAACACTCTAGTATATTTCCCAAGAGTCGTTCACTAACAAGCATCTTCACCCCGTATCTCCCTAACTTTTAATTTGACAGACCTTCGTGAAGGTAACTACCAACGAAACATATGTTTAGAGTTCATGATTGTAATTGAGCTGATAAAACAAACTAATATCATACAATTGAGAACCTTTGCGTGCACGTAAAATTCACAGATGTATCGAGGAAGATATGTTGATATTAAGGATTCGATTGATTGTTGAACAGTACAGGTGTTTACTTTTTCTTCTCTGTTGTACTTGACTAACTTTTGATCCACGTCGGTATTTCTAAAGAATGTCTGTGAAAATCGAGTTCTTTTCTCTTGCCTTGTGAAATTAACACACAATACTTTGTCAGTTTTCTTCTTGCAATTCAAAATCGGGATAGAAGTATCGTCATTTTGATTGTCATTAAAGCTATTTGCCTGTGTTTGAATATTTCAGACTTCGTTGACACTTGCACAGTACCATAGTTTTATTACACTCAGTGGTTTATTTCTAATCAATTCATCCCGAGCAAGGCGATAATGCCACTAAGACACAATGGGGAATACTGGAAGAGAAAGAATGAAAATAATTTAAAAGGAACCGGAAACCCAGTCCTAAACAGGAAACAAGGGATAAACCTCATTGCCATAGAAATAGCGATAGGTGTGCTAGGTAGCATCTGTAGGCTGGAGGATGTAGAGTAAAAAGTAAACTTTTCCCACAAGACCTGGTAAACAAGAAAGTAAGGACTGGAGACTTCCAATCTGGATATTATTTCTAATCAATTCACCCCAAGCAAGGCAATAATACCACTAAGACACAATGAGGAATACTGGGTGTGAAAGAGAATGAAGAGACTTTAGAAGGAACCGGAAACCCAATCCTAAACAGGAAACAAGGGATAAACCCCTTCTTTTACTCTTGACCCCAGAAGGAGTTGTTGGGCCGCCGACTTGTTGGGCTGTCCACCATTGTCTTCCATCTGTCGCGGTCGTGTACCAGAGCCTGGGTCTCCGCGAAGGGTTTCATGGTGTGCTCATCAGGTGGCGTGTCTTGGGCATTTCAACCTGGCGGAGGTTATACCACAGCCGATGTCCTCAAAATAGGTGGCTCGTCTTGGTCGCGAACACGTGACCGTTGTAGTTCATCTGATGAACATGTCCGCCCTGGCCGGTGACCCGTGTCGAAGAGGTCCTTCGCCTAGTGGTGCCTTTTTAACATCCCCCCGGACATGAGTTTAGCGCGCTGGCTGAAGCTGTTTACCGAGGTATATAAATCCTTACTCCTGTTCAAAATAACGAAGATGAGTGTGAAGCGGACGATAAGTGATCCTATCTATTCCCATTATGATTGAAAACATGATGTAGATTTATCTGATCATCTTTAGTCTACAGCAAATCCCCAGGGCTGTAAATATTATATATCCTGATACATAACCCTGTCTAACTCTGATTTGCTCTAACACTCTTCTTTAAATACTTTTTGTAATAAATTTAGTAATGTTAAATTTTACAAATAAATAATGATAAATACAATATCATGGGCAGTCTCCGAAATAAATATAAATTTTGATTCATGTGCCACGTGTACGAAAATAAACCTGGACAATGATTATTGACTGAACGTTACTATTCAGACCGGTATACTCATCTTTTAGTTTTATACAGTCTGATAGAGCTGAAAAAAAAAGAAACTGACAAGCGACACAAAGATGAATAGCACTAGTGAGTATTGACTTATACGAGTTATCTCCCCCTAAGCACGAAAAGCGGAATGAGAACAAACTACCGACTAGATTGAATAAAGTGTTCGTTTCAAACTTCCAAGAAGGTTACCACTGCGTACAAAGAAAGTCGGGAGTTACAATGACCGAAGCGTTGTGAGTATAACAACCAAGTTTTGAATGGCAAAGCATATAATTATTGGCAATGATTGATAATGTATTTATGTACATCGTTAGCATCACTAGTTCCAGAAAGTGGTTATCAGAGGAAGTACTAATTACTTTTTCTCGAGGCTCAACAATGTTAAATACAATTACTGGGATAACACTAATGCTAACATATAAGAAACTATAATTTACACTCATTCCTAGGTTTAAGTTTCTTGTAAACTTTATTTGGGAGTTCACTTTTTTTTAAATTTTTGTCCATAAGTTGTTTGGCGATGTCTTTCACCCTTTACTTCATATGCAAATCTGTTAAAAACAGTTCATCAAACTTGTATCTCCATTATGACGGCCCTGTATCGTATCTAGAGCGCCAAGCGTGGTATCATCGTAATTAAGTATGAATACTTACATACATAAACGTGGCGCTTGTCGTAGAACATAGGCAAAGTTTCATAAAACATTATTTACTTATGCCCATGTATAAAAATATATATCGTTGTACCTTTAGCTCGTCTGGATGGGGTTTATGCTATCTTGAAATTTGTTGCTGTATGCATCTGCCTTAGATTAATCGTTACACATCTGCCCTCGCTAGTGTAGTGTGTTCGATCCTCATTGGGTATCTTATTACATTAAACATATTGAAAATCTGCAGTAGAATAAGAGTTCGTAAATTTTTCTGCTAATGAGTTCAATCCTGATGAGGTGCTCCACTTAGCAATGTACCTGACTAAGCTTTTATTAGTAAATATCTACATTATTTGGTGCTTGTTGCAGCAAATCTAACATAAGACTGAAATATTAAGACGTCTTATTGAACAAAAAATTCTCTCTGCACGTCTGAAATGAGGCGTTATTATTTACATGCAGACTATTGTCTTCATCTTTGTTACTTATCACAACGTTTCAGATAAAAGCGTTGGTTGGTGGATTTGTGGGTTCAATCCCTGGGTAGGACAGTGTATACTAGCACTCAGTGGAAACGGACGAGCAGTAACTGAACAGTACTTAATAAAAAATAACGAGACGATATCTCGAGATATGAACAGTGGAACGAGAATAGACTTCCTCCGTAGATTAAATAAAGGATTCACTTCAGAATTATCTGTAGGTTATCCAGATCGATATAAACCTGGGGAAGGCCGAAGGGCACAACGATCGCAACGTTGTCATTATAACAACAAAGATGAGGACAATAGTTCGAATATAAATAGTGTAAATAAATTCATTATCATTAGCTTGGGAGGTTCCTGTACTGTACGTCACGGAACGTTATTGATGTCTGTTTCGGCTGTGCATCTACGCATAACATGTTTGGTAGATCTTATTCTGGCAAAGTATTTGATTTCGAACTAAGCTGGTCTCTACCTCTGAAGTAGTTAGCGTACGACAGGTTTATTTGTTTTCAAATCACCATAAAAAAAGAAAGCACCTGAATGAACCCAACAAATTGGATGCCTCCAAAACATGTTTAGATTTATGGTAATTAACTTTTCACATTTCTTGTATCATTTTAGTACAAATAGCCCTTATTCAAACGTAAACCGGTTTTAATTTTCAAGGCTAATTTCTTTTATATGAAAAGGGGGAATAGACGTTCCCTACTTATAGCATAATTGTGCGTTGCATATACTTTGTGATTCTCTCTTTCTCGCAATACAAATATTTTCAATCTCCATTACTTGAAGATCATTGTTTGATTAAGAAGATGTAATTATTGAGAGCTCTACTACATCTTATTTTATTGCCGCACACTATCGAGGCGCCATAGAAATTCTTTTCATCCTGTGTAAACAGTGTTAGATTAGGTTGGTTGATTTTTTACATGTCAACCCTTATTGGGTTATTTAATACCGAATATTCGTATGTGCGTATCTAGTTAGGATCGAACTCAATAGTCAATAGTCATGGACTAGGAGACGTGCAACGGAAAAATTTAATGCGACGTAATAGTCCTAATAGAAAAATAATAATCCTATGGCTATTTCTAGAATCTGGATGTAGTATTACTAATATAAAAAGTAATGGTTAGCATTAACATTTTTATATAAAGAAGATATCGTTGAAGACAAAAACTTTGTATCCCGAGAAATGGATCAAAGTCTAATTGCCTCTTGATACAGGTGATCTATTGAAATGCCAATGCTTTGATTTTAGTTTGTTGTTTGGGGATAATTTTAGGATTTTTACAAGAATCGGGATTAACCGACAGCACGAAAATAAGGAGTATGAAATTTAAAAAATTAACAAAATCTGGCTACAGAAGAAAAATGCCCCCCTCCCCCAGGCTGCAGCTTCCCCATCGCATTCAAAAAGAATAGTCATGGCTGTTCTATGATGTCTGGGGCGTCCCAGAAGGGAAGTTCTGGAGAAATTGGAAAAATTTCTAGACCTACCCGAATGTAGGATGGGGACACAAAGTTGCAGGACACTACGCTAAACTTTGTGTCCCAACCTCTCCGCGTAGGAAGGTGTGTAAAGTAAATCTTACTGCTATCTGTTAGTGACTTTTATCCTCACTGGGGATTCAGTCACGATTACATTATTCAATAAAGTTATGTTTGAATGTTTCAGTCAGTGTTAATGCTGTATTTATTAAGTTCGCTCTTGTCTGGCACAAAGCCACGTAGAAAACTTATGTCGCACGATTAGGCTCGAAGCATTAGTACCGGTGTAAAATATGCAACTGCTTCAACCACTAAGTAGACTTAATTTAAATGTGATATACAATTTTTGTGCATAAATGATGAACGGTTTAAAATTTGGCTCGTGTATACAATGGATATTTTTAACCTAATTTAAAAGTCGTTTTCCTTTTAACGATATCTTACAAACAACCCCTAATGTAAGAAATGTGGTAGTCAGGAAGAAGATTCAACCTCTTATCCGCTAGTTCAGTGATCTACCTATGGGTTTAGACAACATATGTGTGCTCTTATAAGTTTTCAAGACTGCCCATATTCGTCGTACACACAGATTTTTCTTTTTGCCATGAAAATCACCAAACAACTATACTAGTCATACTTCTATAATATACCAGATTTTACAAGTACACAAAAATATGCTGTTTAAAGGGAAGGGTGCGATAATAATTCGGTTGGTAAACTAAATTAGACAAGAAGTGTTTTTAGTTTATGTATTTTATACGCTGCGGCAGAAGACATTTAACTTAAGTTGTCATTACGAACTACAACTGGGCAAAATATAAAATTTAGCAACGGAAAAATTTAATGTGACGTAATAGTCCTAATAGAAAAATAATAATAATCCTATGGCTATTTCTAGAATCTGGTTGTAGTGTTACTAATATTCCCAGCCTTCAAAGCACAGTACTTGCAAAAATTGTAAATATTATTACTACTACTAACTATGACTAAGTAATAGTAATCCTCATCATTTACGGTAATTAATGAGAAAATGACGTTTTAACAAAGTGTGATTTTTTTTTTTTTTTTTTTTTTTTTTTCTCTCTCCTTATTGTTTAATGTTGTGTATATTAGTAAGTGGGTTTGTTTTGGAAAAGGAAGTTATTCCGATGCTGTGATGAAAGCACTACCTGTATTATTGGGGTGTTTAAATAGGCTCAGATGAATAAATAAATAAAAATTGACAGTTGTCGGTCAAATTCCCAAATATCCCAACAAATAAAATGGAAATGAAGCAGGGGTAGGGGTGAGATATTGGTTTTAGAATTTGAAAAGTAGAGGTGGGGTAATTGGGGGAAGTGGCTTTTTTTTCCTCTCTATTAAGTAAAGTTAACAGAAAAGTGTAAAAAATATTAGAAAAGATGAAGAGTGGAGAGAGACTCCCTTGTCCTGAAGTGAAAGTAAGAAATGGACAGACTGGGCATTATAGGCTGGCGTTCTGCACTGTCTGTCTGTATGAATGAATGAATGAATGAATGAAAAAGAGAGAGATGTAGCAACAGTACTAGACAGAAGGAAAGTTGTCTTTCTTAGGTGTTTTAAACCAGATACGTCAAAAAGAAACGACGCAGATCATTACGCAATTTGTCCCAACTCTCCTTCTCTCTCTCTCACTCACACACACACATACGCACACTTTATTTATAGACCCGTTTACACCTAACAAGATGGAGGCGAAAAGCTGCAGCCCGAACCTTCAGCTGGACATTATCTATATCATTAATACAGCACGAAATCCGTCAACAAATGAATTTATGCACTCTGCATTTATTTGCGAATTTGTTTCTTCAACTTTTCACTGACTGCAGCCATGATATTTACTGGCTGTTATTGCTTTAACACGTGAGTTGTTTTGTTTTGTTTTTGTTTTTTTCGTTTTGTTTTTTTTTTTTTTTTACTTTCACTTTTTGGAGTCCAGTACAGGACAAGAAGGCGAAAGAAAGATGGGAACTACAGCCGAATATCTTTTTTTTTTTTTTTTTTAATCTTTTTTTATATTCTTCCAATTAATGATTATTAATTATTAACTTATTTTTTTATCATTCATTATACCAAAAAAGTGTTTTCTAAAGAAAATATGCATTTATCTCGATGTAAACACTTTCGCAGGTGGGGGTGAAAATGCCATATTTTAAAACGTAGAAAAACGTGGGAGGAGGAGGAAGGTGGTGTACAGAAGAAATAAATTTGTCGATTTCCCCCATTTTTTTTTTTTCTTTTTTCCAATTTCCTTTTATTAAGACTTCTGTCATTTTCTTCCGCCTTGTTCTGCATTTTAAAATTTTCTTTATCATGCATTTAATAAAGGGAAAAGAAAAATATTTAAATCGAATTTAATTTTCAGTATAATGCAGAATTGTATTCAAGACACCTCAAAAATCCCAAATGAAGACCTTATGTTTTACTACTCAACTGTATACCAAACTTATATATTGCACAATCAAAATATAATTAATTTCCTCAAAGTAGTTTAATTGAAACCTTTTTAACACTGAGATTCTACGTCTATTCCATTTGAGTTGACTGGTTTTGAAAAGAAAACAAATCCTATGTAGAATTTCGGTAAAAAAAACAAAACAATCGATATTTTTCTGAGGTCCTAGTTAAAGTACAGATCTTGTGTGTGGTTCAAACAGTTATTAATTCATATGTGGTAAAAACCGTGATTGGACAAGTTACTTTTTCTTTATCGTGTTAAAAAAATAGGTTCGTAAAAAGTGGATATTGCTTAATAAAGAAAGAATATTTATTTTTTAGCAATCGAACTGGAGTACAATACATCTTCTTGCTCGACCCACCTTTCTTACGCTGTATTGATCTGAACTTAATAGGGGGTTGTTGGCTACCGGACATTACTCGATCGACGGACGGACAATCATTTTCTGCCTATAGGTATTTTTATCTGTACGCCCACGTTATACGAAATGTGACATAAGGTCAAGTTTAGAGTGTAGGATTTCGGAAGCTGTACATTGCTCGAGCCCCTTTCAGCACTTCCTCTATTAGGGGTGCCGGGTAATGCCCCCCCCCACCCTTTTAGAGATGGCCCTCTGGGACTTGTGCGATTAATTTGAAACTTCTTTAATCAAGAAGTAATAATTTTTTTGCCTATAAAATCTCTTGTTTTTAAATAACTGCGACTGACCAAGAAATGTACAATGTTCGGTAGCCGGCAAGTTTTCGTTTAATGAATGAATAATAAAAATGAAACGTTAAACTTTTAATTTTTCCTTAAAAAATAATTACCGTATGTTAGAAAAGCATTTTTTCTCTTCTGATGAATTAAAAACGTCATACTGTCTCAAGAATGGGAAACCCTGTATCCACCTATAACCTTTTAAAACGAATCCTTGTTGAACGGAAGGGAATTGTACTTTGAAGATTGTGACCTGTCTACGAAAAAAAGTATTTCTCGTGATGTATTCTTTTCTTTTTATTATTTAAACGTGATCCTTTTAGTCTCTGTGATCTGCTTTTTTAATGTACGTATATCAATTCCCTGCCTACGACACTTCTTCATTTATTTATTTGGTGTCCCAATAGACTTGCAATTCGAGAAACACGACAAAAAGTACTCTGTGTCCTTTCTTTGCTGTTGTACTTTTAGCCTAAAACTGAAAATTAAGCTACACACCCGCTTGGACCGGAAAACATTGAAATGAATATCTTTTTTTAGTTTACCAATTTATTTCCTTCTCTCTCTCAACTTCTGACTTAGTGATTTACTTGCATGTCTTTTTTTTTTTTTTTTTTTTTTTTTTAAATTTAAATCTAGATGAACAGCGATTATTTTCTTTCTAGTTCCTAGTATTTAGAAGTCCTTTTATTTAAAATTTTAACTAAATGGAAAAGAAAATTAAAAAAAATAGTAAACTTTTTAATTCGTAGTAACCACTTAAAAAGAATTCTGGAAATAAGTCACTGCTTAGGATTTTTAAAATTTTAAAATTCTCTTAGGAAAAAAAAATACTACAGAAGAAAAATTTAAACTAAAAAAAAACCATCCTACCCTGCTGCTATGAGTAGGTAAATAAACAGAAACTATTAAAAACAAATTGTCGGACAAAATATTAATTCTCAAGATTTACGCCATAGTAAATTATTGAACAATGTTGTTCCCTGTAGGCTTGTTGTCAGTATGCGGCCTTTGAGTATATATGGACACGAGTAAGAATTTGCACCCTAAAATTAATTCGGATCATTTTCACAGGGGGTGCAAAATATTTTCATGACTACTCCCCTCCGGCGACAAGCCTGGTTCAGTGTTGTTGACTGTCAGATTTAAACATCTGAGCAATACTATTGGGATATATATATATATATATATTTTTTTTTATCTATTCTAAAATATTTCTTTTTTACGACAGTAAGTAGACAAAAATATTTTAGAATAAAATAAAAGCTAAACGGTTTTAAAAGGCAGCCTTTTTTGCATACTTTTGATTTGAAGTTGATTCAAAAAATTGTGGATAATTCTTTCTGAGCGACTTTTTTAAAAAAAATCACTATCCTCTTAGAAATTTTGAATATTTTTTTTGTTCTCCATCTGGGACTTTATTTTCTATGATTTCTAGATGATGACGACACTGAGTTTTTTTTGTTTTTGTTTTTTTACTTTTTTAAATTAAATACCTCTTTTGGTGTGATATCAATGAACTCAATTGAAAACCTGTCTTTTTTCGGGCGCTTTGAACCATTTAAATTAAAATTCTGCCCCCTCTTCACAAACGTATACCTACCTACCTATCTCTTAAAGCTTTTTTTTTTTTTTTTTTTTAAAAACTTTTCATATCGGTTTCTTATTCTAAGTTTTCCAAACCTGGAATCATCCTTGCTACGTGGCGCTGACGTTTTTTTGTTTTTGTTTTTATTAAATCATCAATTTTTTTTTTTTTTTTTTTTTTTTTTTTTTTAAGAACAACAATTTGCTGTTTAAAATCCTTCCCTCTATCAGCGTACAAACCAGAACCGCCCTTCCTTAGAGAATAATAAATCGTAAGAAGATGTAATTAATTTGTATATATATTTTTTGTTTCTTTCAACGCTAATCCGAGTAACTGTTTAGTAGTGTTTAAACACTACTTGACATGTTAAGTTTCTCATTCCGAAAATACAAAAGCCGGGTTAAATTACGTTTCTTCAATAAATGTACGAGAAATGTTCTTTTTATTTTTAAGGCGTGTGGAGGTTGACTTCATTTTGTAAGGAGTTTATTTTTAAAAATATCATTCATTACGATTCTTTCCGTCTGAATTTCTGGGAGTTATCATTACATGCGGACAATTGTTTTATCTTTGTTGTTGTTTCAATCGTTGTGACCTTCGGCCTTCATCAGGTGCTTGTCGATATGGACAGTAACTGAATAGTGAATATATTAAATAAAAAGGGTTCTATTCGAAATTTCTCGAAGGTTACCCTGATCGACAAACACCTGATGAAGGCTGGGGGCACAACTGTCGGAACATTGATAACATCAAAAATGGGGACAATAATCTCCGTTTATAATGCAAAAAATACATAGAGATCTTTCCTTCTAAATATGGAACCCTATTTCATTTTCCCCTTGCTCAAAATTAATTTTCCAATCGGTCTTACTTTAAAATGGGATTTTTTTTTTTTTTTTCGTGTTGCCTTAAAGAATACAAATTTCATTTTAATAATCCTTTAAAAATATCAGACTATAATTCAAATTGTTACCGATGTAAAACACCTTAGTTTTTTTAGTATTCCAAAATTTGAAATTAACAACGGTCTAGGTATTGTTTTCATTCAGATATCTTAAAGTTAAAGCTTTTCAAAGAAACAGAAAATTCCTAATTTATATACTTTGTGATTAAAATACTATTTTTTCCTTTGACTTACCGAGAGAAATAAGGAACACAGGTGAATTATATGAAGGTTAGGTTTCACATTTGTAGTATTTACCATTTTGAAAATTATAGTGATGAAGAGATCAAACATTACTCTCTACCACATCTGTTTACATTGGGTATGACCTGTCGTTTCATGTTGAGAGTTAATGACAAAATCCGTTTTTTTTTTGTTTTTGTTTTTTTTCTCCCTAATCATTGAAATAAAACTCGGTTCTAAACTCCAATTTAACGATCTTTAAATCATTTAAATTTTAGAATCTAAAAAGCTGGCGGGAAACTAAAATGTATATCGTCACTGGAGTCTCAAAGTTTCACGTTTCTAGTTTCATGTTTATTTTAATTATTGCATAACATATTTTTACAACAGAATATTGTCATAACTTGTAATGGCCTGACAGCCACAGAGAACACCTTTTTTAATTCAATGCAACCATAATAATAATAATAATAATATCTTGTAGAACTGCGCAGTTGGGAACCCTCGATTATAATTTGAATAAATGTTGACGTCGGATATATTCGTGTTTACTTGCTTGTGCTACTATTATAACTACGCAATAAAATTGGATGTGAAAAACACAAGAAGGGTCACTCACTACTTCTTCCTTCAGCAGTAGTTTTAAAATCACATCCCTTGTTAAACTACTTATGTTAATACTCGTTTTTTACAGTGTAAGTAGTAAACAGTTTTTTTTGTGGAGAGAAAAAAACATTTTTAAAAAAGGATGTTTATCAAAATAGGAGGTATAGTAAAATTTTGTCTTATAGTACTCTACTTCTACTATGAATGTTGTCATTTGTTCGTGCTAAAAAAACCTATTATTGTTGTAAAATTCCTTTCGTGTGTTTTCAAAAGGTGTGTTCGATTTTTGCTTTTAAATTATTTTTCTTAATATTTGTCTTGCCAGGTACACACACACACACACACACACAAAGCAGCATTAGGTTTTGTTTACAATTTAATTTCCCGTTTATAGTCTTTTAGTGCAAACCGCTTGAAAAAAAAGCTTTTTCTTTTTTTCTTCTTTTTTTTTTTTTTTTTTTGCCCATCAGTGTCTTTTTAAAACTAAACATTCTTTACCTTATTGTTGGGGGTGGGTATATGTTTATTTTGTAAGGGCGCATTATTTAATGAAAAAGACTAGTGTTACTGTTAGTGTTCTGTTATCTGATTTTGATGATTGTCCTTTTTTATGCCTCATTTCCTCGTTAATCAGGAGTGTAAAAGTGTAAAAAAAAAATCCATGCATTTTTAAACGCACTTTTGACGCACCGTACTTTAAGCGCGCACTTTTCTCTCGCCTACTCGGAAGAGGTTGTCTTTTTGTGTACATAGTTCTGTCTTCTCTTGTGTGAATGTCTACGGATCTTTGTTTATTCGTGTAGTAAATATACACCTTACGTCAATGTTTTGTTTACGTTTTCTGTTTACCTCGGAAACAAAGTAGCCTATAACCGAACACAAACAATATCCGTACCCTAAAAGTAAAAAGAAAAACTCTGTTTTCATTACTGCCCAAAATGAGGAAAGAAAATATTAAAAAAGAATCTCTCGCGCTAATTGGGAGATGTGAGGAAATAATGAATTTTAAATTCTTTAAGTGCTTTTAAAACTTTTTGTTTTTTGGAAAATAAGTACCTAGAAGGTCCTAGTGTATTTTTGTTTTTGTTTTCCTTATTTTTATAATGAAATGTGTATTTTTGTTCCTTGTACTGGTGTGTATGATTTGAAAAATTGAAATACATTTTTTTTCCCTTCAAGTGAATAATAAATGTTTCGTTATTAAATTGTCGTCTTAACTATTTATTACGCATGTTTTCACCTCCCTATTCAGAAATATACGATTTTTAGTGCATGTTAAACGCAAATGTTTTCATAGACATTTTTTTAGTCTGATGCACAGATGTTGCTAAAATATTAAATAAATATTTGCCGAAGAAGACTGTTGCCAACGCAAGCTCGCCTAAATGACTTAAAAAAAAAAAAAAATAACATACCTTAAAAACAAAAAAAACAACTAAAGACGAACTAATTTCAATTTGAAATTAGGATATTTTGTACTGCTTCTTATTTCTTCTTTTTTTTTTTTTTTTTTTTTTTTTTTTTTTTTTTTAAGAAAGTATTTGCCCCCCACCCCCTTTCTAATAAAACTGGTATATTTTTCGGGTGTGGGGAAATAAATAGCTTGACTCACCATCACATTGGTTATATTGGTAAAAATTATTAAATCGATGCCTTTTTTTTTTTTTTCATTATTATTATTTTTTTATTATTCCTTAAAGCACATATGTATTTTTCTCCTGAGGTTGTTATATTGACAGTGTTAGAGAACCCTGATAGGTCATGTCCGATTATGGGTTTAAAAACACTGAGTAAATAGCGCACATTCAATTTTTTTTTTTTTTTTTTTTTTTTTTTCTAGCTTTTTTTCTGCGTTTGTTTTCTTCCTATATGAAATTCGCAACTAGTGTCAGCATCTTGGTCCCGGAAATGATAACCAGCCGTCCTCACTACCTTTTGACCTCTGTACTCAAATATAAGAGTACCTAACATAAACACATATTCAAATTCCTTTTAGTGACTTCAAATCTAATTGAAACAACATGCAACTTCGCCTCTTCTTTCGTCGAGTTTAGGGAGGAGGAGGGGTCACAGTGACCTTAACCTCGCATATACTGAAGAAAGGGAACTTGAGGGAGGGTTTTACTCAGACGTCGGGGTTTGGAATTATCTTTTATTTTCACTCTTTTTACCTAATTTTATTTTTTTTATATAGTTGCTATAAAGAAAAAGAAAGTTCAGTTTTTGTTTTCTTTTTGCCTACGACGCAATTTTCGGTATTTTGGCTTTTAAAGATGATTTGGCGTTGTGCAAAATAGGTGTTTAGTTCTTTTATTCACTGTTCTAAGCCTCATCATGGCCGTCACTCTGGAAGCTTAATGCGATTTATTTATGTGTAGGGAGATGTTTCTTTCTTCTTAGAACTGGATTACTACAATAAGACCTTTTTGTAACTTGGTTGCAAACCACTTGTTCTCTTAAAATCAAACAACTAGAGAGACACATCAGTATTGAATTGCTTAGCAGGCATCCAAATCTGTGGAAGATTTAGGGCTACTTAATTTTCTATTATGAGGAAACTATCCACATCAGAACCGTCAGTCTGATAATGATCACAACTTTTTGACCTTTTGATTTTAAGGATTTTTTTTTAAGTGGTTAGTACAAGATAGAAAAAAAAAACTGATTTATAGGTATCAGTTGATAGCAGATGTGTGTATATGTGAGAGACGGGGGATACTGAAAAGCTCTCAGCCTGACCAAGTAAACTGATCTAGAGTCATGAAACATTCTTGTTATTCTACAGTTGAGCACACTTGAAACATTGTTTCTTGGTGGAGTGGAGAGGATAATCTTCCACTCTCCCCCCCCCAATCCTGATGGTCATTGAAGAAATTATTTTTGAAAGTGGGTCAGTCAAGAACATTTCAGCACCTCATGTGTTGGAGTGGAGGATGCTTCAAAAGTAATGCTTCCTTGTTTCCATAGCATAGAAACTGGAATTGGTGAGCCAAGTTCAAATTTTATCATAGATTGTTGCATTCACTTTCACACAAGTGCCTTTGGGTAAGGGGTAAGACATGAAACCATCTCTTTGTTTCCACCACCATACTACAGCTATGGATATATAGTAGAGTAAATTGGACTCTCTAGCTTTGAATAACAACCAGTCTAAGTGAAGGAAAATTTTTATTTTAGTTTTGTGAAATATTCCAAACTATGGAGAAGACAACGGGGAAACCACTCAAACTATTTTTCATCAGAAGTCATTGCAAATAATAAACAAAAGGAATCTGTGGATGGAGATCCATGGTCACCATATCCTCAAGCATTTAAAAAAGAGAATTAAATAATAAAAACCTCCCAAAATAAAATAGCCATAATAGAAACATAGGATTCAATGAAAAATTACTTAATTTAATGATTATTACAATATTATTTGATTTGTTTTTTGTTTCTTTTGTAATGAAAAATACATTAGATGCCTGTCAATGAAGTTAAAAAAAATGGGATGTTGAATCTGCTTTCCTTACCCAAATGTGATGAAATTTAAAGGCTCAGAGGCTGTTGATATATGGATGACCCAAAATGATAAAACCTGTTATTATCCAGAATAGCCAAAGTATATTCTCAGCATTAAACACCTGTCTTGTGATAGACAACACACTCATATTTTAATACTCCTTTGCATCATTTTCAGTTCTAAATTTTTGAAATTATCATACAGTTAATTATGCAGTCATGAGATTCTGATCACCAAAGTATAAAATTACAAAATACACTACCACTGAAAATTCTGCTTATTGGCTGTAAAATGTTACACAAAAGGCAACAGTTCAGTTAATGCTGTTATGATCATTGTATGTCAATTATTTTCTACTGAAAAATGCAATATTTACCTTTGCTGTCTTTTCTGCTGGCAACCTTCTCTGCTTCAGGTGATTATTGGTTGGCATGTTTTTTTGTTTTTTGTTTTTTTTTCTCAAATAAAAAGAAAAAAGTGAGGGTATAAGAACAACGTTTTTATCCTTTCAGCCTCTCTCTCTCTCTCTCTCTCTCTCTACTGGTCCTTTCTTTTTCTCCTTAAGTAGCTAGCAGTTCAACTCCAACAAGAAAGGATTTATTTTTGTTTTTATTAAAACAATGGAAAAGGCTGTTTCAGCTCACAAAAAAAAATTATCAAATGGATATTTCCATTTTTCTTTTGGAGCTAAAAATATCGTGTGCAGGTTCTGGCAGCCAACAATAGATGTGCGACAATTAGCCCTGGTCTGTTTCCCAATTTCCGAGAAATAAAACTTAATCCAGTTGATCTATATTTACCTTTCTCTTTTGCCTCAAAAAGTTATCTAACATCTATTCAGAGTCAACTTTTGAATTCTCTCTCTCTTTGAGATATACAACAGTAGAGATAGACAGCTAGTTAGAATTACTTTGGATTCAAATATGAAATACATTATTATTTGTGGATATATTACAGAAGGTCTATTGCTGTTACATTTTAAACATCAAACGTCACCAATTGATATTTCATTGGAGATCAGGGATCATCAGGTGATGATATCCACTGGAAAAAAGTTTAAAATCGTCATTTTAAACTTTTCCCCCAGAGATACAGGCATCATTCATTCATGGTTTGAGTCTAAGTGAAAAACTAGCAACTCGTGGATTCATGAAGTTACTATTTGTGCTTGCACCCTCAGCCATGCATAGATGTTAAAGTGTTATCAAATTCTTCAAAGCATAAAACTCTTGTCAGTTGCAGACATAATGTCTCTAATGGAAGATTTAGATAGAAATGAAGATTTTTCTGACTTTTTATCATCATTTGAGACAACTGATGATAATCCTTCTGATATTTGACAAATGAATGTCAAAGTGGATAAAATTTTGTGTCGCACATTTTGTCCTGTCAGACTAAAGTAATGTTTTTGTTGATGGAATTGTATGTATAGGGAGGTGGGATATAAAAATGTAAGTGCCAGTTATAATTATACACTGAAGATGTTGGAGCACTGATATTTGAAAGTTTAAAATTTTTTTTTTCCTTCCCAGATCTGCCTGAACAGTTAACCTAGCTGATTTCATATAGTTTTCTTATGATTTTGCTTTAATCACTATTATTATTAAGTATCCCACATTGTGATAATAGATTCGCCAAGAAAGATGAAATGTAAGAAATTGGATACAAATTTTACTGTGCATGATCTAGCAATCAAAGCACTTTCTATACATTTTCACCTTAATGTAATCTCATGCTGCAGACATTACAGAAGAAAGTGATATTTAAATTTAGGAATATCATTTATTTTCTATCTGATTATTTTAGAATTCTCATTTTTATATCTTTTGTATTTAATTGCAGTAAAAATAAGTATAAAAACTTTTTTTTTTTAAGCCATCATGCCTGCAAAAAAAAAAATGATGATAGTGAATTTATACATTTTTTTTGTCCTTGAGAATATATAACAAAAATATTAATTGCTTATTTAGAAGAAAAATTTTATATTTACAACATTCTAAAAACTAATACAATTGTATTAAATCTAATGCAATGCAATATTTATCATTTATCAGGAAATAAATATGAAAACCATTTTATAAATTCATAAACATTTACTAAATTAAAATATTTTAACCAGCTATAACAAAATCCTCATTTACCATTTTATAAAGTTTGAATCAAATGGCAATTGAATGATATCCTGCCAACCATTCCAATAAATAAATAGTATAAATAAACTATTTAAATGTTTATTATTTTTTTGTTGTCAATTATCAAGAACAAAGAAAATATATAAATTCACTTTCATATGTTTACATTTTATTAAAATTCTAATCATTACTTTGTAAAACAAACATTTCCAAGGAGTGAAGGTCGTCAAAATAAGTGTCAAGGGGAAGAAACTGCTCTTTTGATTTATTTTCTTTTTTCTTCTTTCTCTCTCTTTCTCAGACACAAAGGTTAAAGATTGCTAAAAATTAATTTTTTTTTATTATCTGTTTGACATGCATGTTACTGCAAACTTCCTGCTGTTTAAGGGTTAAAAACAGGACCCTGGGTTTGCACACATAAAGAGACAGCACAACATTGATGAATTGTTCCCTTAATTGCAGCTTTTGGCTATCTCTTTAGAACTGGCTACATTTTTACAAATTGTAAATTGCTGTAATTGCTACTTTGTGAATGAGTATTTATATCCTAGACTTGTTCAATAATTCCTGACAATTCTTGGTGACTAAATCTCAAGAGTAATGGCAGCAATTGATCTAGATTCTGTATTTCTTATTTTTTATATATAAGATCTCTCTCTATTTTTGTCAACTTTGTAATGCTGTCAATATAAAAATTCCTAAGAGCATTCTATCTACACTTTTGATTTATTTTTTTATTTTTATTTTTATTTTTTTTTTTTTTTTTACTCTAGAATTAAATCTAACAAAAATAGTCAAATGCTGTAAAGGTTTTGAAAAATATAGTAAAAATGAAAATGTATTTCCTACTGTCCAAAATAATTCATACTTTCCGACAAACTTCATGATCAAATTTTCAATAATTTTTCATGTATGTGACATCAATTAGATGAATATTTTGTCATCTGGGGAAACAAGTGTTTAATTATTATTGTAAAATTTATTAGATAATGACAAATATAAAAGTTAAAAACTACAAGAGCAAATCAAATTTTCTGCATCTGAGATATTGAAACTATTTACATTGTTCAGACTGTTGTCCTCATCTTAATTGCCATATTCACAACATTTTGGTCTTGTATACTCTGGCCTTCTTCAGGTGATATGTTGGAATTTCGAAACCAAACCCCTTCTTTCATAGATTGTTTTAATTCCACATGCCATGCTTTTTCTGGATATCTCGGTTTTAGTTATTTCCCTTTAGTAACTTAGCTCTCCAAGTTTTTGTTCATCTCTTTGGCCAAGTATTGAACTCGCAACTCTTTGGGTTAAGTCACTGGATTAGTTCAACTAACGCTTTTATCCACTGGGCCATATGTTCCTTGGGAAAATTCAGACAGACATCACTTGAAGCATAAATAGTTACAATACCTCATCTTGGATATATAGACTGGATTTTGTAAGTCAAATACAATATGCAAATTAGAATTTTATGCCAAATGCAAATGAATTGATGAAGCTGAACAAGTTGATCCTTCTTTATATTTAACATCAGTCAAGTTACCAAGTTTTTCTCATGTCATTCTGAATATCTTTTGAAATCACTTACCCAGGAATGTTTTATCATTTTTGGTCACTTTATATATGTATTACAGGTTTTATGTTACATGATTTTATTTTTATTTTTATTTTTATTTTTTTTTTTTCAATATTTTAAAAGGCTTTAAGTATGTATTTAAGTCTTTAAAAAATAAACTTTATATCCATGAAAAGTACATTGATGTGATAGACAAGAATTTGTTTCAGTTTTGTATTGGCCATGATAAATGATTTATAAAATATTTCCAATATACATTAGCCTGAGTCTTTGCTAATAATAATTAGTTTATTTATTTATTTATTTATTTTTTTTTAATTTTTTTTTTTTTTTAGGTTGTGGGGGGGTACTTTACATTAGTAGTTAGGGTTGATTAAAAGTATTTTTTGCTAATGCGTTTTTTTTTTTTTTTCTTGACCAACATGTATGACAGAAAATGAAATAGTATAATGCACTGGGAATAAGTTTAACTGGTTTTTCTTTCCTCCCCACCCCCAAATTCAAGCACTTTATGAGGCTCAGCTCTAGGGACACAAGCCTCTGCAGACAGCACTTTCTTTGCCCATTGAACTTAGAGGCAGGTTAATGTAAATCCCATAAGCAAATGCTGATGAGGTATTTTTCTTAACAATTCCATATCCATATGTAGGTTCACACTTTAAACCTGACCATGTCACATATGCTGGGTATACAGGCAAATACCTACAACTGCATTTATTTAATATCACAGATTTACATAATATTTATGTGTGTATAATATATATATATATATATATATATATATATATACATACACACACACACACACTAACTTTCAGCAAGTTGCCCTGGATAGAAGTAACTGGAGATATTTGTGCCAGACTGGTATCAGAAATTTTGAAATCAGTTGTATTGACCAGCTAAGAGATGAAAAACAATGGCAAAAAGCATCAGCAAATATTCCTGTGGCTATGCCCCTAGATCCTTGCTGTTGCACAATATGTTGCAGGACTGAAGTGTCACAACCATAAAAACTGAATGAGGTTGTTGGATCCTCATACATAAAAATTGACAAGTGAGTCCATATATGCACCAACATTGTATATTTACTCAATTTTAAGTGGACACACAGATATGAGCTTTATATATTAGATTTTATTTTTCAATTCATTAGTTTTACTAACTTACTTTATGTAGACTAAAGTCTTTTTTTTTCTTTTGCTTTTCTCTAAGCAAAAAAAAATTATTTTTATAGTTCTTTGGTAAGAATCAGCCCTTTTAACCTCAATGTAAAGACTTTTATTCGCTATGCTAATGACTGGTTTTCATTAGCATGTTTGACTTGTTTGCAGCCAGATATATTTTTTAACATTGTA
Organism: Acanthosepion lycidas; assembly: GCA_963932145.1. Lineage (NCBI taxonomy): Eukaryota > Metazoa > Mollusca > Cephalopoda > Sepiida > Sepiidae > Acanthosepion > Acanthosepion lycidas. Next base: position 7,690,678 of record OZ010600.1, read on the forward strand.
GGATTTCTCTCATTAAAAAAAAAATCGATGGAAATAGAAAATTTTCATTGTCTATTTTAATAGTTGAATTGTATGAAAATAAAACTAACATATGAGAGGGTGTTGAAAATTCTTGACCTACTTCTTAAAATCAGTTTTCTAATCTTTGCACATTGAAATATTGACTTCAGTAAGTGGGTTAGGCTGAGAACTTTTCACCACCACCTTGCATGCAGCAGTACATCTGACAAGTGGATACATTAAAATATTTTAATAATTTAAATGCATATGTAATATCTTGAAACATTGATCTAAACTTCAGTCACTTTCCTGCCAATGTGACATAGCTTCCCTCTGCCTTTTCTCTAAATATTTTCATGTCAATTATTCTGATGAGCTGTTCTCCTTAATGCCTCGACTGCATGATCTTAAGCGTGCTATAAGATTGACAACTAGTTCTTGCCATTTTATTGTTAAACTAGTTAAATGACACTACCAGTTTTATTTTAATAGTTTCTATTTTCACCTGTGGAATTCCTTTCCGATTTCTTGGTTACTTACAATCTCTCAAAATTTTAAATGAAATGTTAATTGCTATCTTCTGTCTTCCTGAATCCTCTTACTTTATTGTCCTTTTCCTCACTTCTCCTCACTAAAGTTTTCTCATTCTCTTTCACTCTTTGTAACCACTGCATCCTAGGGACATTATCACCTTAAGGATGAAATGATTTAAAAAAAAAAAAAAACAGCAGATAAAGGGGGGGGATTATCTCATAAGAATTACAACTCCTCTATTGGAATTTATCTACCAGATCTTCACAGAAAACCTACACTTGCCCTTGATCACTGTACATTCCCAAGAGGACTTTTTCTTTTTACTTTTTTATTTTTTTTTTAAAAGGAGGTGGCCATATTTTAATCTTGGTATGAAATGATTAGGGAAAAAATACAACAATGTGCAAATATTCACACCACAATAAATATGCAAGTTTTCCTGATTTACACTTGGATCTGTAAAAGAATAATCCACTGTATAAGGTAGCTTATACCATTCATAGCGATAAACTAACACCTTGCAAAGATAAGTTATCTTATTGGTGGCAGCCAATGGGTTAATAATATTAGCAAGAGCAGTTTGAATTCCACAGTTATTTATTGAGTAGTATAATTGTTATCCTAATCATCTATGAAATATATATTTTAAAACCTAAAACTACAAAAATAGTTTCATTAATTGAAATATACAAGTTAAGATTTTTATCATGTTTGATTTATAATTTGGGTAGTTGCTTTACACTTGCATCAATTTATAAATCTTAATCCCTCTTTACAAGCTTTTCTTGCTGATTATAATTGGCATCAAAAAGGAGCTAAATCCAAACGCATACTAAAATGAATTTCTATCTACCCTTGCTGTTTTATTCTAAAATGCATGGAAATGTTTTGCAGAATTTGAATCCATGTCCCTTTTTGAAAATGACACCTATACAATTTCACAGCAACTTAGCATTTACATATAAAATAATGCTCTGAAATTCTAGTTTACCATTTTATCATTGAAAAGTTCAAGATATGAATATATGAACTAAATATTGTATTTGGAGTGCATCTGCAATATATATATATCTGTACTCAAGATAAGTGTTGCTCTCTATTTCTCTCAGCCTAATATATGTGCACAAAGATAAACACTTGAGCATTTTCCTACCATTGTGCTTAGCTACTATCTAATGTCACTTACATTTTATGCAAAAATTGATGTATTTTTTCCTCCTATCAAGGTGAACTGTGAGCATTAACCTATGAAAATGATATAACAAATACTATTGTTGGTGTCACTCCTATTTACAACCAAGTTTCTCTATGTTACCATAACCAACATATAATATATATATATATATATATATATATATATATATATATATATATATATATATATACAGATAAAGAGAGGAAATATATCACAATTTTTCCCACAAGCATTTGTGTGTGGCAAATTGTCAATTAATATAAGTAAAGTTTTTGCTGCTTTCACTGTAGCAAATCCTTGTGTGGAACTTTTCTTTTTTTTTTTTTTTTTTTTTTTTTTATAGGCCAGGAATATAAATAGGCTAATTTCCTTTCATTATATAAAAAAAAAAATTAGTTCTATTACAATCGACTGACTCTAGAGTGCATAGTCACTAAAATGAATACAAGCCAAAGAGGTGAACAACTGGGTTTAATTTGTTTCCTTGAACACCATACACTTAGCCGAGAAGATCTACATTTACATGTGTTGCAAAAGTGGCCTCAAAAGTGGATAAACAAACTTATGTTTGAATAATATGAATTTATATGTATTTGGTACAAGCCTTAAAAGCAGATCCTGAGACATTAACAGTTATTGACAAAAGTGTGAGATATATGTGTGCATCTGTGGGAAACTTATGAATATCACACCAGTACTAGAGTAAATCAATAAGTCTATAGCCTTTACTTTGATCTGTGTGATTAGTATTAACCATTGAAAGAAAGGCATTGATAAAAGAGAATGTGTTAACTATTTGATAGGAGCTTGGCTTGATCTCATGTAGAACTATCTGGTTAAAAAAAAACAAAAAACAACATATTATGGGATAATTTTTTTGGCGAGTATTTTTTTTATACTTAATTTGAATTGCTTTTTTTATTGTTGCTCTCAAACTGTCATTCTATAAGACAGATTGAAAATAAAAAGCAATCCTTTAGCGAGAGTTGAACTCTCATTATTTTTCCTTCAAGCAATCTAATATTTGCCTGAAGGAAGAAATGAGAAATAAACTAATAGTCCTAATCTAGTATTACCACTAATATTCTGAGCATATATAAATTTAAAAAAAATGACATCAGACAGTCAAGAAAAATAAAGTACAACTGTCTGGTCTCTGCAACATAAAGGTTTCTATGACCTAATCAATAAGACAGCTGTTACATAAGGAGAGGCTTCTCCAAATAAAAAGGATACAATTTTGAGCCTCGCCAAAAGCTTTTTTTTTTCCATTGCATGTTGTTTACCGATGTCTGCAAAATGAGTGAGATTTTTTTTTTTTTTTTTTTTTTTTAAAAAAAAAAAAAAAAAAAAAAAAAAAAACTGAAATTAAGATGAAAGAAAGACTTAACAATGCTTCATCTAAGAAATTCAGAAAAAGCACGTTAATTTAAAATGAGAAATTTTCATTAACTCAAAAATGGTTAACTCAGAAAAGTTTAAAATAGTTTAAATCATCTCTGGAGTCCTCATCTGATATTTTTAAAACAATTTAATGTTTTGTGTGTATGTTTGATAATATTTTTCAATTGACATGTAACTCTTATTCTGCTTCACCTCTCTTTGATGCCTTGTTCCATGCATTAAGAATAGGAGTTTCCTTATTCACCCCTATCCTTATTGACATTTAGTAAGCTTAAGTCTGACATAAGGCCACAAGTTGGGAGCCTTCAATACGATATGATCTCACTGCACTAATCATCAATCCCTTAACTGCTTCAATCATTGGGAGGGACCTAAGGGCAAAAATGACAACTTCCTCATGGATGATCTGTTGGCAGTACCACTCAGGAGTTCTGATATTGTCATGCCTGGCCACTGTTTGATGTGGTCTAACCAGCTTTTGCTTTGCTGTCTCCACTTGCATCTGTCTTCAACAATGCCTTGCATGATGGTCTTGCAGAGGCTTTTATGCTGTGTGATGTGGTCAAATCATGACATCTGTCAACTGCTTAATAGTAGCAAAAAGACATTCCTGTTGGCCCACAAGACATTTTGACCTTGCATACATAGCCATTGGTTATATGCCCTCAGTAGGAGATGCAGAGGCATCTTTCTCAAGCATTTGTTCTCGAACAACTGGATCCACTTCTTTTTTTTTTTTTTTTTCCCCTGCCTCAACCAGGAGTGTCCAAATCTCACACCTGTAGAGGAGGATGGATATGACCATTGATTTGTGGAGTTTGAATTTGGTCTTGAAGATGATGTTCTCTTTCACATTCTTTCCAGTCTGGCCTTTGCTAATGTGACTATGGCAGTCTGTGTGCAGATTTCTGTGTTGCAGGTGCCATCATTTGACCAGGTTTATTGCACTAATAATGGTTTGTAAAACTAGCTTGCTAGCCATTGCTCTATGACAAAACACCCATACTTACTGGTTCAAAGTAAAATATTATCAAAGATTTTCTCAAGGAAAAATTTAATGAAAACTGCAACTTTTAGCTTCTTATGTCATGTGAGGCATTACTTTATTCTCAGTAAATTTCCCATCTAAACATTCACATAATTAATAATATTCAATATTATAGATCTATTGCTGTAAGTAAATTGTATACTATTGTTTGGTTTGTATGTATGATTGTACAGGATTAACTAAGGTACAAAATAAGCAAGTACTTAAGGCACCAAAAACTAATGGGAGGGTATAACAGTTTTTTTTTTGTTTTTTTTTTTTGTTTGTTTTTTTCTCTTACTCAATGTATTGTCTTGTAACCAGATCAAAATTGTAATAAATATTAATTTTATATTGTTTAAGTGTGTTTTGCAGGGATCTTGTACCAAGAAAAGTAATGCGTTTTTTTTTGTTTTTTTTTTTTTTTGTTTTTTTTAAGAACAATGTGATCTATGAAAAACAAATTTGTCCTCTACTCATTCAAAAATATTCCTGACTGTGCAAAATTGTCTTTTAATGTCAGGTATGATGTACATTATATGAAGTAATAAGTTCCTGAATTTCTTATCAATTAATTTTAGATTTATAACATAAAGAGTTAGACCTTTTGACTAAATGATGAATATATGGTGTTACTAAATTAAAAGAATTAACTCTAGGTCTGGTTATTATGTGTAGGCTTAACGTGAACACCATTGTTAGCTGTTCTTGCATCAGTTGGCCTTAATCCAACACTGTATACAATTATACTTTTCTACCTAGGATCAAAGTGTAGCATCTGCCTGATACCCAGCCCTTCTGACCTGGATCAGTTACTGTGAAACCTACATGATATTTAGTGAAAAGGAAGGAGAGAGAGAGAGGGGTAGGAAAGGTAGGCGGTAAGAAAACATCAAAAATATCGGTTCACATTCTTCCCCGGTCCTTTTGAACAATATAAGTTTATTCCTTGTTTCCTGTTTAGGATTGGGATTCTGGTTCCTTCTAAAGTCTGCTTCAACTCTATATTTCTAACATCTCTGCTTAAACTCTGAAATTTTATTTAATATTTATTTATTTTTTCCTTCAATATTTATTTATTTTTTCCTTCAATAGGAATAGATACGTTCAACTATTGCCTCGTTCACACTCCTCCACAGTTTTTGAACAGGAATAAAGTTTCATCCCTTGTTTCATAATAGTAGTACTATCTATTGGTGGTGCCTGAGCAACAGATTAACCAATTTATTATATATATATATATATATATATATATATATATCCTAAATTTCAAGGTATCTCTAATTTAGTGCAATAGTATTGTAATGTGTTTTCAACTCTTTCTCAAGTATATTTTCATTTATTTTTCCAGTCTTGAGTCTGTTTTATATTAAGTCATCTGTTTTGACCATTATAGATCTAAAAATAAAATAGGTTATTCCTATAAACCAGAATTGACTATAACTGAATATCTCTGAAACTGAATGTTTATGATGATATATGGAAACTGCTCCATTTTGTTCAGCACTAAGAGAGTACAAATATATATTACAGAAAGGAACATTATTGTGATAGTAGTTTGCTTTACAGCCATATCACATTGAAACAATGGTTCTTGTATGACCACCGATGTTAAACAACATTGAGCCTGGTCAATACTTAGATGGGTGCTGTAAGCTTAGACGTGTCAATTCCAGTCAGGTTTGTTATATTCACTTTCATGCAAATACTCTGGAGAAAGACATGAATCTATCTCTTCTCCTCCCAGCTATGAGTTAATTAGTAGGACTTGTATCAATAAATCATTATTATTGTTGTAGTCTATAATTAGAGTGCAAAATTAGTTTTCACCCCATAATGCAGAGTTTTGTTTTCAAATTGAGATTTTATTGCATTGGTGTGTTATGATTAACTGTATATGTTTTGCTGCTCTTATCTAAGTAGATAGTTGTTGTTTTTTTTTGGGGGGTCATGCTTTCTTTTATTACCTTGTCTAGAAGTACTTGCAGTTTTCACTAGAAAGAGGAACACTCTTATATGCAAGCTATGAATTGGAGATTTCAAAATAAAGCCAGTATAGAAATTTAACTATCTGGGAAGTGTTCTTAAAAAGATAATGGAAAATATAACACAGAATTCCCAAAAGCGCATTGGAATAGCAAAAGATGCCTTCAAGAAACTAAAAGTTTTAACCATTTTGTTTGAAACAAAGATGAATGCTTACCTGTTATGAAATCTGTCATCCTATATGACGGTGAATGCGGAACTATTTCCTCACAGATAAATAGGAGACTTTAGGCAACAGAGATGAATGCTAAGAATATCATAAATAGAACATGTAAGCAACAAGGAAGTTTTAAGAAAAATGGGAATGAAAAGGACACTTACCATCAAAGAGTTGAAATTTCTAGGATGCTTAATGAGGAAAGAGAACTTCAGGAATTTGACATCAAAAGAATCAGAAGGGAAACGGTATAATCTACCTAACGTACTTGTGTAAATGGATGGCAGAACAGGAACTGGTATAGGTAGGGGACAAACACTGCTTAGAGCAGTGGTTCTCAAACTTTTTGAGGTCAGGGGTGCACATGAAATCCTACCAATAATTGTAGGCACACTATATACAAACTTCAGAAAAATATGTTATAATGAAATCAAATATTGCAGAAAAGAAATAATGCAATAAAAAAAAAAAATAAAAAAAAAATGAAAGATACCTTAAGTTTATTAATTCTTGTGTTTTATGAGAAACATAAGCCTGATCAATCTTGGTACTTTCTTCAATGATTGGGTGTATATTTAATAGGCAAACTCTCATTTCCTCATCAATACATTGAAGAGTTCCTCTCTTTTTGCACTTAATTGTGGTGTGAGCAGAGAAGCTAATTTACATAAATATGAACAAAACTGATACTGCAATATAATAATTTATTTCTTATATCTGGACACGTTTCTCTGGAATGCTAGGATGCACCTAAACATCTTCCAGGGTGCACCAATGCGCCCAAGCACGCAGTTTGTGAACCACTGGTTTAGAGCTACAAAGGATAGTTGTGGTGAGCCATGACTGCACACATCTTGAAGGGATACAGTATATAAAAGAAACTCTGTAGATAATCAGAGGAAGAGCATATGACTTATATAAGCACTCATTTAATATTTATCATTGTGTCATGCTATTTACAAAACTGATTCATATGCAGGATGACTGGCAATGGGCTGAGTGCCTGGAGGATTATTTTTATACCTTTCCCAAAGGAATTATTACTAAAGAAGATAAATTAGCACCTAACTGAAACTGGACACCATTTTCCAAATTGCTGCTAAATGTACCGGTTGGTATTTCCATATGTAATTTTATATTATTAATAATTTAGACTGACTTGAGAAAAAGGAAAATTCTATTTGTCTTGATTTTTATTTTTTTTTTTTTTTTCTATTGTAATTACGAAAAAGAAATAAATGGTCACTCATTGGTATTTACTATTTGGTTGTTATATATATTTGTTTTGTTTTTTTTGTTTTTTTTTTTTTTTTGTTCTGTTCTGCACATGATCTTGAAGACTAATTTTTAATGGCATTTTTGTTTCTTAGCAAATCTGGTCATCCTGTGAAACTGCTCTCTAACATTATTGAAATTTTATTTCAGATTAGACGCTCCTTTGAGATGGAATGCCAAGTAGACAAGAATGAGAAAGTTTGGCATTTTCTTCTCTTTGCTTTTAATCATAGCCACAAAGCTGCTCAATTCATTTAGAAGCAAAAAATATGAAAGATTATTCTTAGAGATCATTTGCAGAACATCAGAAAAAAAAACAAATATATGTAACAACCTAGTGTTTAGTATATTGCTTAACTTACTAATGTTGAAATATAAATTATAAATTACATAAGGCTGTCACTAATTTCTGTGTGCAACCTTAATCCTCTGTGGGTTCAAAAGCTTATGTTATTGTACTTTTGTATAATTAGATTAGTCAGGCATAAGGTTATAATTGTAGAACACTCAATTAGAGCAGAACTCACTTCAGCAGTAATGGTATATAGTATCAGTTTGCTAACAAATTAGCATTAATTAGGACTTACGTGTTAAGAATTTGAAGTTCATGTAGAATGTTGTGTTGGTCAATAGTTAGGACTGTAAATTATTTGATTGGTTTTATTTCTTCTGCGCTAGTTTATATTTTAAACTCGCTGATTATAAGTTGGGTTTCTCTCAATATTTTTAATAAGTTTCCAAATAATAATATATTTATTAACATATAAGAAAAATATTCATTTTGTTATCTACCAGTATACAAGGTCTGTCCAGAAAACAAACCATTTAACCTTGATGGAAAAAAAAGTCTATGCTAATGGTGACTTATTGTTTACTGTCCTTTAAAATGCTTTCCTGAGGGCCTTACACTTATCCCATTGTGCTTGCCACCTTTTTAAAACAATTTAAGTTCATTTTTAAGACAACTATCTACTGTGTCATTAACTTAATATTGTCCAGTATGAAATATCCTCCCTACAAGCTATCACTTGACAACAACTTTGACCACTTCTTTTTTCTTTTCTGAACTTTGACTCACTGAACTGTCAAAAAACAGTTCAATGTAGTACTAATTATTGTTTGGCCTGTAGAAGCATGCTTGTATTAAGCAACATGGGAGAGGGAAAGGTCAATATTAATATTACTCAAACTTTGCCACATCTTATGATGTGGAAACTCAAGCAATTTCTATTAGGAAGACTGGGCTGTTGCTATGATTCATATGCAGTTATGCTCTTTCTGTGGAAATCAGCATCATTCTTAGAAGTTTCAAGTAAGTCCTGTGTAACTCGAGGACAAAATTCATCCTGCTGTTGTAATAGAAGCCACAGATTAAATTTTTGTTATCAAATGTTTCATGCCATGGTCCTTTATTAAAATTGTTGAAATAATAGTATATGGAATAGTCCAGATCTTTTAATTCTTACATTTACGCTAATTTCTTTTAATTGTAGTCCACATGTTTGACATTTCTGGTTGAAGGCCTTTCAGAAAAATGGATCACTTTTAGCAGTTTCCATGATTCAAATATGATTCTATAGATGAATGTTCAAGTTTCAAACAGAACTTGATGCGTATTCATTGATCTGCTTGCTCAGTCATTGTGAAAGTAATGGTTCTACCATATACACAAACTTACTCAATGCCATCTCAGATTGTGCAACCCCATAGGAAAAGTTTTGCACAAGTGCAGTAAGGTTGTCTCTGATGGATTGTCAATATACATCAGGGCCACAGAACTACTTCTCAGGATATTTAAAATGGCTGCATACTTTATGGACAGGTCTTGTAAAAACTACAAAACTTGGTCGGTTTGGCAATTTATATTTCGGTATCGGTTTCCAGTTTTGTTTTCCTTGATACAGCAATTTTCAATTCAGTTTTTCGGTTTTTAATTTAGTATTTTTGCTTTCTAAGGAAGCCATTCATTTTCTTGCGTAATGATAGCATTTCCAGTTGATATCTGAGATTGATAAATTTGAAACTAAGTCCGTTCTACTCGCAATATCTTAAATATTCATGGCTGGAAATAAAGTAATTTTTCTAAATATGTAAGTTGTATGTGCTTTTATTCATTGAATTATTTTTTACAGAGTTAAAATGGTATTGCTTTGACCAGCCAAAAATGCAAAAAAATTTTTTTTTCTTTTTCGAGATTAAATTTTACACATTACTTTCACAAAATCAAAGTGACCAATCTTTATCAATATTCTTGAAATTGTACACACAATTAGAAGACATCTTAAACTACAACCAGGAAGATGTTCATTTCTTCTCTGACCCGAGAAAATGAATTCCTTCAAAAATTATAAAGTAAGCAAAAAAAAAATAAAATGGCAATTCTTTTCTGGTACGCCAGTCAACTATTATTAGAGTTTTGCAAATAAATTTCTTCTAAACAAGGAAAATCAATGAGTTACTTTTCCCTAAATAAATTTGTTTTTACTGAATATACCTAAAATTAAATATTAAGAATAATTAAAAGCTTTTAATTTCATTTTTAGGATGTGTAAATTTCCAAATCTCTGAGTATCATCTGTTCTTTAAATACACATTTTAAAACCAAAATTAAAAGCTATTTTAATCATTTTAATATAATCTTACTCGAGTGTACTATTCGCCAGATAAAACCAGGAAGATATTTGTAGAAATAAAATGGATTAATTTTCCTTGTTTAGAAGAATTTTATAGGCAGAACAGTAACAAACACCCACGGAACACTAGTAGTTAAAAAAGAATAATTTTTACTTTGGGTTTAAAAAATGACCTGTAGGTTTGAAAATATACACATTTTAAAACTGTGATTAAAACTTAATTTTTTTCATATCTAATTTTATGTATATTTGCTAGATAGAAACATCATTTTATTTGTAGAAAACAGAGACTCTGGAAATATACAAATCTTAAAAGTGAAATTAAGAACTATTTTAATTATTCTTATCTAATTTAGGTGGATTCCCTAGATAAAAAAAAAAACAAATTTATTTATAAAAAAATCTTCATTCCTTTTTCTTGTTTACAACAACTTTATTTCATGATTGGCATAAGGCTTACTAGAAAACCCTTACAAAAAACTTCATAAAATTTAACATTTAAGACGAAAATGGCAACTTTTTTTTATTTATTTTTACTCACTATTAACTTAATTTTACAGCAAAAAGTTTTTTTTTGTTTGAAAACTGACACAAATAGATTTCACTTTCTTTTTTTTGATATAGTCACTCGGTAGTGACATAAAGATGAAACTGAAATCATTCGGTTTCATAAAAAATAATTTTGATGCAGTTTCACGACATGAAGATGAAACTGATAAGAGTGTGTTTTTCGGTTAAACTGTACATCTCTACTCAAAACCTATTATTCCTTGGAATGTTATGTTCAGCATCATCAAATTATAGGTTTAGTTGTAATTTTTTTTTTTTTTTTTTTTTTTTTTTTTATATTTAAATTGCAGTTTTTCACTTTAATCACTGAAAGCTATTTCTGCATCCACAAGTAATTTAATGTTTAGCAATTTAATGTTTACAAGTAAAAGGTGAATATTTAAATGATTTTAGTTTAATTACAATTTTATCGACTTTTCATCAGCAATTTTTAAATGAAAATTAATACTCTCATGCTATTTAGAATACACATTTAAGTTAACATTATTGGCAATACTTCATATTTAGCTTCTCTAAAACCATGATCTAAATCACCTCAGACATGAACATTACATTGAAATTGCTAATAATTCCATATAGATATGTGCATTTCTTGTACCTCTTAGTTTTTTTTTTTTTTTTATAATTTTTGTTTGTATCATTTATAAGTTAATGTTAATACCTTATCTTAAAACTTTGTATGAGCTATTAGCATATCCAATTTCAGATAAGTACAAATAATTTGTGAATCTGGATTTTCTTACTCACTTTCATATTCTGAAAAAGAATGTGTCCTTTGTACTTCTTTGAGGATGGGTTACTTTCATAAAAACCTTTCCAAGTTCACACATGGCTGACTTTTCTTTGAGATAAATCAAGGGTTAATGTTGGTAGTAACAAGAATTTTTTTTATTTATTTATTTATCCATTCCTTCCGGTAAACATAATTGAATGATATACAATTTATGTATTGAAAGATTTGCTTAACTCAATGAATGGTCAAATGCTGACCTCTAGCATCAGGTTTGGCTTTAGAATCGAAACATCGTTACCATTGAGAAGATTCCTACACCCCACCTTCAAAAGTCCAAGCACAAAACTTTGCTCAGTGGTTTTCTTTATTAGACGTATTACATTCTCTTACTTTCTGTTTAATTTTTAAATTTTCATTGGGATGGTGAAAGATGCTATCAAAAAAAAAAAAACAAAGTTATATTTTATGGAAAATAGTTAAAATTTCTGAATTGGTGCAAAAAAAAAAATCAGCTCTGTATCTTGTCTAGAACTAAAGTTATGTCAATTTCAGTGTTGTGAATTTATGAAAAATTTAGATATATTTTCTACATAATTTAATGAAAAATCTGTATTTTTGGAAAATGGCCAGTAAAATGCAGTCTTTACTCAAATTCTTGTGCCTAAATCCTATTTTCTGTATCATATCTATCACATAGACACATAAAAACCTTATTTGAACACATTTTACTCACTCACTAACCCATATCGGACCCTAGAAGGACCCTCCGAGGGGTCAAAGATAACAATATTTTAGGGAAAATTAGTCTGAAAACTGCACTTCTTCCTCAAATTACACCAGAATGATGGCCTCCAGACATGGGTAAAGTATATATCTTCTGATTATTGAACATATTTCCTACATCAATCAAAAATTGAAATAGTGGCAACAAATCCAAAACTGGAACAAAGTTGACACATGAAAAAAGGAAAAGAAACAGTTGGGGTCCAATTTCAAAATTTTTGGAATTTTAAACATTTTCCCAATTTTGGATCATTGATCTTTTCAAGGTAGTCACGACTTCTATGAAGTAAGTTTATTTGCTTATATCTATCATCTAGTCACACAAAAAAAAACTTATTTGAACACATTTCAGCCCCTTACTGGCCCATGGACCCTAGAAGGACCTTCCAGGGGTCAAAAAATGGCAACCTTTTACAGGAAATATGATTGAACATTGCATTTATCAAATTTGAACATATATCATCAAATTTCTATGCAAGGAAAAAATCCTCCAGTTCATCTGTCTTAAAGTAATAAGCATCATGAGTTCAAACTGTGTGATCTGTTGCTTTGTAAATTGTACACAATTTTGACCCGACATGAATAAGATAAGGGTCAGATCTCTCCAACAATCTATTTGATTGTTGTTGTCACATTTCCTACTGAGACGTTCCAGATACTTATCAATATCCTTATTGTTTGCCTCTAAGCCTTCCTCAGAATATTATTTCAAGCTTTCCTCAACATTCATTTCAATCAATTTGGCACTGTGCTTTATGGTCCCATGCAATGTGAGGTTCAGCAAAGCCCAGGGAAAATTGTTGGTGATGTTAAGCATTGTTTCCTTGCAGTACTGATCAAATTTAACAACATTGATCTTTCTGTTACACAAAACTATCTGGAGAATAATGCTCAACTGTTTGTGTAGTTTTAACATTGATTCTTTGTGTTTTTTGTTGTGCTTCTTACTGAGCAGTAATCAACTCATCAGAATAGATGACCTTGTTTTTCCCATCGGTTGATGTACCACCTTTACCCCCTGCAGAATTGATGCTTTTGTTTGAAGTCCCTCAGCTTATCTTTGGATTTGTCAAGGTGATAGCATAAACCAGCCTTCTCAACCCATTTCTTGTAGTCTTCATGACAATGATACATTTTCAAATATCACATTGTTCCATTTATGTAGGAGTGGGTGATAGTTATGCAATTTTGGTCAGAATTGGAAAGTGGTTGTTGAGTGACACTAACTCAGATTCCAAGGTCTCTTGGTTTAATAACATCAAGGACTTCACTGAATATGTCTGGCATATCTGAAGCTGACCTGTCGATTTTGAAACCATCTCGTATTTTGTTTGGGTCCATCCAATCTTTGATCTTGGACTAACACAGTATGTAATCTGCACCTCCTAAGCAGAAATCAATTTCTTGAATTTAATGTCTTTCATGGAGTCTTTGATGACACATGACACACTAAAATCGTCATCACCAACATCAATTGATAAACCATTCGTATTTAAATCATTCTGAGAATGATCAGTTTCTTTGACCATGAAGTTGAGGAGATTAGATTACTTTTTACTTACCTAAACAATACACTGGACTCAACAAGGGTGCAGAATTGGGTACTTTGTTCTGCCATAAAATCTCTTCTTTACCACCAACATTCTGTGTAAGTTTCGGAGGAATGATAACATACTGAAATATGTGGTCGTCATTGTCACCATTCTCAGATCTCTTCTTTTATGATTTAAATGCTGGCATTGTACCAGCACCATCAACATCATCTTTCAAGTACATAGTCAAACTGTTGTGTGACTGATCTGGAGAATTTTCCTTGACTATCTTGACCAGTGATATTATTGTTTCTATTACAAAGTTCTTGTAGTCATGGCCTCTTCCTTTGCCATCCAAAACAGAATATGTTTGAGGTCTCAAAGACTTTCTGATAGGAAGGAGTGCATTAGTTGTTGGAAACTCAATACCTTTTTGACTGAGGAAATAACAGACCTGTATCATCTGTTTTCTGACTAAGGAAATAACAGACCTGTATCAACTGCTCTTTATTGAGAACCATACAGTGCATGAACGAAACAGCTTCTAATGGTGAGAAGGAAATTACAGGGACACTTTCTTCCTTTTTTTTCTTTTTTTTTTTTTTTCTCTCTCTCTCTTTACATCAAGTAATCAATGGCCTTTTTCTATTGTCAACAAAAACTGAAATTAAAGCAATTTGGAACTGTAATGCCCAAATATGGGAATCCAGTCCATGACCCCCCACCAAAATATGAAAAAATTTAATTTTGTTGATTTCACTGATATTGTGTTTGCCATACACTCCCAACGAGCCCTTATACAACATAATATCATGAATATTTCTCAAATTATTTTCAAATTATCAAATATTGCCATTCTGGGCCCACTGTACAATGAACAAAACATGTGAGCAACAACAAAGTTCTAGAATTATTGGCAAGAAAAAGGACACTTAAACTTAACAAGAGGCAACTGAAATTTCTAGTGCACATAATGAGGAAAAGGGGCTTGGGAAATTTGACACTCACATGACAGATTGAAGGTAAGGGAGCTGAGCTTGATTTAATGGAATGCAGGGCAAGATTTGGGAGAGATGACAAAATTTATTAAAAGCTACAAAGCACAGGAAATTGTGGAGAGCCATGATTGCCAATGTCCTAAAGGGACACAGCACATCAAAGAATACATTGACATTAAATTACAAGGGGATG
This sequence comes from Acanthosepion lycidas, assembly GCA_963932145.1. Classification (NCBI taxonomy): domain Eukaryota; kingdom Metazoa; phylum Mollusca; class Cephalopoda; order Sepiida; family Sepiidae; genus Acanthosepion; species Acanthosepion lycidas. The sequence goes on from OZ010600.1 coordinate 7,705,758, forward strand.
CTAAAACATTCTTGGCCAAACCTAATTTCCCAAATCGGACCAAAGGACCAAACAAATTTTTTTCTTGATTGGGATGAGAACTTTTTAGCAGCCACTCATAATTACAAAAGCACAGTATCCAATCTTGAGAGGAAATTTGCCAACCATTCTTAACATTACAATATTAACTACTTATGTTTCTCCAATATTTGTTCAGAACACAGTTGTTTACTGTGTTCTAAAAGTACTATTTTCATTTTTTTCTCCACAATTAACTTTTCCTTAATTAGTTGACAGATAATGATGTCAAGACATTTTTAACTTCAACTGATGATAATTGCAAACACATCTATCCTACTTCAATACAACTTGCCAGTCTGCAATAAAAAATCATTCATTTATTTTTAATTGAATTACATCTGAAATTGTTAGATGCAACTGTAAATTCTATTCCAATAGTTTCTTCTCTTATACTTCTCACTTGTTGAACTCTTCTTGCTTTGCTGTCAACTATGATCTTTAAAAATTTAAATCCAGTGTCAGTTGTCATCTGTTTTGTTTTTTAATACTTTGCTTTTATTGCTCTTTCTCTTCAGTGTTTTCTCAGTTTCTTTTCACACTTAGTAACACTTGCATCTTAGTGGCTTTATCATCTTGCTTGGGTTGCAATGATTAAAGAAAACATATCTCATGTTGATAACTGTTCCTTTGAGATCATCACTTTTATTAGTTGGATTTTTTTTTTTTTTTTTTTTTTTTTTTTTTTCTTTTCAGGTCAATGAAATAGAAATTAAACAAAATGATCCTTCCCCTTCCAATTCTATTGTTGCCTATGGCATTTTCCATTAGACTTTTCATTAGTCTTTTTCTTGTTATTTTACTTTACATCTGTTTCTTTATAAACAACCAATGTAGTTTTTACAAATATTTACTAGGCTCTGCTGAATTTGCCACATGTTCATGAAGCATCTTGGGAAAAATGAATTTGCTTCTAATGCTTTACAAGTCTCGCATAAAATGTTGGTTGCTAGCATAAAATGTATCCCAAGAACATCTAGAACACATGCACAAACATACATACATGAGAAAGTGGGAGAAGATGGTTGATATACTTGTATATTTTTGATTGGCACTAATAGTTGGATGTCAAATCAGTAAAGGCCAATATTTCAAACTATTTTCAATGTCTGTTCATTTCCTTCCACTTGGAAGACTGACACTATACAAACTTTTTACATTCTATTGCTCTACACTTAGATCTGTGTAAGGTATACAAGGCCCAAGAGCCAATTTAGGTAGAGGGTTACAGAATAAGGTTGTTGTATGGAGATAAGGGGAGGAAGTAAGTGATGATTATGTTATAGATAATGGTTAGCAATAGACTTGAAGAAGTTAAGATTGTTGTGATCAGAGAAGCATCCTATTAGGAGTCTGTTCCACAAAAAGTTATTCGAAAGATGCTGTCTGAGTGGAACTTACTTCTTCCTAGTAGAATAAAAAGGTGATGAACATGAGTTGAGCCTGCGAATGTGATATTGTTGTGAAGCTTTGAACTGATAGAACTAAGGAATGTAGCTCATCTGAACATTTGCCATGAAAATAGCAATAGAATGGTGATAGGCTTGAAACATTACATATGTGGGGAAAGGGGCTGTAGAGTGGAAAATAATTCATTGCCCACAAAGCTGCATAGACTTTTGATGTTTAGAAAATGAGGACTGAGCAGCCCCAGAATAGATATGGCAGCAGTACTGCATTCGGGCCTGATTTGACTCTTGTAAAGATAGACTGGCAGAAGGCAGATCCATTTTTTTTTTTTTTTTTTTTTTTTTTTCCGAGAACCACTAGGAACTAACCATTTCACTTACCAATGGTGCACATGTAAGCTATTTTAAGCCCTGAACAATTACAATAATCTTTCTTTTGTCCTGACCTAAAAAATCTCTTTATTTTGATGTGGCTAAATGGTTAACAGTAAGGAAAATGGAATTGGTAATTTTCCAATTCAACCAAGGCTGTTGAGATTCACTTGATATTATTGATGTCCTTGGAAAACATCAACCTGAAATCTTGAGTCCTGTTCTTAAATGTACTCATCAGAGCAAAACATTCATATGGATGCTTTGCATGCTGCCAAACCCGGTCAGAAGTATCTAAACTGTCAGCTGTATACAACTACTTTCTAAGATCAATGGTGAAAGTGAGTGAGTAAAGTCTGAGGGTCTTGACAAAGGACATCCTTCTTTGAACATTATGAACTGGAACTACAGAACCGCATCACTTGAGGACTACCAACAATGTAAATGGATAGCACACATAACTAGAAGAGAAAATAATGATATATTAAGATGCTAACATTCTACACCACTTCAGATAAAATGTTAGCAAGGAAACCACCATCAATAATGGAAAGAGTGATAACTACTACTGGACTTGGGGAAACTTGTTTTTTTTTTGGGGGGGGGGGTTATGAAAGATTTTATGAATTTCAACCAAAAGCAGTACTGGTAGCTTGGTCAATGGATGTCAAATGCTTCCTTGTATGGAAATAGCTACTATTACCATTACCATTGGGAAAGGCATGAATCTGCATCTCCTGTTATCAACAAAATGCTTGTCAAAAATAAATTACTGGTCTGCTACAACGGTTGAGAAATTAGATGTGAGGGCATTTGTGTGCAGCCATTTTCTGATAACTATCTTATTCCCCAGGCGATAATGAGATCCCATGAGTTGGCCATCACTTCAATTTAAATACATATCTCAACTTGTCAAATATTACTTTGAATATCATCTGCTTATGTTTCTTGATTTGTTTTGGTAAATTACACCTATTCATTTAAAGGCAGTATTAGTTGAATGTACTTGTAAAATAGTAGTGAATGTTCTTGGAAAAATCTTAAAATACTTCCAAAAATAAATAAAGAATATGGCTGCTTTAGTAGTGAAATGGAGACTTTAATTTGCACTCCCAAAAATAATTATGTAATCTTCTATGTAATCATCAGAGCAGAATTTTGTAAAGTACTAAATCTTATTCTGATATAAAGGAGATCTAATGGAGAGGCCTGTGGAATAAATCTAATATCCATGGGAATTAAAGAGACATGGAAAAATTCTAAGAACATTTTAGGCTTTTGAAAATTTATTTTAACTTATTGATTATTAATTTTTAACTGATTAGGTATCGAATTTATACATATCTTAGATGAAGTTGATTTTTATTTATTTGTTTATTTTTACACACACACACACACACACACACACACATAGAACTTGATCTCATTTAATGCTGAAAATAAAACTTAAGACAGGAATTTTAAAAACCACAAAAAAAATAAAATTGAGTGCTGTGATGCCTTATCTTCATCAGTCCCATGGCTAGATGTAGGTATAGGGTCACTATAGTACCTCTTGGGCAAAGTAGAACTGGTGAAGTCCATCCCCTTATAGTGATGCCTCATTTCTATAATAATACAGCTCTGTTTGTTTAATACACACACACACATATATATATGCAGCAACCTTTTGCTTTGAACATCTTTCATTAAATATGGCAGACAAGGAAGATTTAATTAGTTTTTTATTTAGTTTTCCAGCATCCTTACATTGTTCTGTTTTGTAAGAGTAAGGGAGTACAAAAATTTTCCATAATTTTCATTGACCCAAGTGCTTTCAGCCACTTCTTTAGCCATTTTTCAAGGGTGTTTTTCTACGTGTTTTGACTGTTTAAGTTGTATTTTATTTTTGTGTTGTTTTGAGTAGAGCATTTATTGTTGAGCATGGTTGGTATTTGTGTGAGCATTTTCTATCTTTTAAAAAAAACTTAAAACTCCATTTCCACTGTTAAATAAGAGGATGTAGTTGGGAGAGAGATGTTTATATACAGAGCCTCTCTAATAGCAAGATGTTTTTCGGTAATATGATTTATATAGAATTTTAGCATTTTTATATACACATCACATACATTGTGTATATGTATAATAGGATACAACACAGAAGGAATATTTTGTTAATTTCTTATGTATAAGGATTTGAACATTTTCAGTAATTAATAATCTAGCATGAATTTATTTTAGAAAACTCATGTTATGTGGCTAAAGATACTGCCACCAATCAATGCTGTTTTTTGGTATAAAGTTCATAAGCTATAATGTCCCCCTAATACAACATCAATTTGAGATTCTATTGTCTTCTAATGAATATCTCCTATGTTTTTCTTCCTGAAGATGACCAGAGAAGGATTGAAATAACTGCCGTGAATGGAAATAACCATCTTTTCCCCTCTATAAAAATAAAAGAAATGTTAAAAAAAAAAGTTAAAGAAATTGTGTGTGTATAATATATATATATATATATATATATATATCGAAGACATTTCACTAGTGCCATTATAGAATATACAATGCAAAACCATGACATCTCCATCACTATACTTATTTGTTGCAAACGAACCATTTTTTTTTTTTTTTTTTTTTTTTACACCTCGACATGATATTGCCAAGTGCATTAGATGTCATCAGACCAATTTCTTTCATTTTCAGTATGCTACCCCAAAAGTTTTACTTTTTATCTTTATTCTCTTATACAAATTGTTATTGTTTGTACTTTGACTTTAGTTATGGTTTCCTACACATTGTCAGTTATATAGTTATCTTGTTGTAGTAATTTTACATCATTGTAATATATACACTTTATGAATAAAATCCAATCTTCTTCACTTTTCATTTACCCATCTTTTGTTGTAACATTGTTGATTTGGTTAGATATCATTTCCTTACATTGCTAATTATTCCATTTTTCTTCCAGTTTTGGTAAAAAATATTTTTACTTAATATATGATAGCTTCTTTTGTTTGTTAAAATAAACCAGGAGAGAGTTGTTTTATCATGTGAAGCTTTTTTTTTTTCTTTATAAATAAACATTTCTTTACTAAAATCTAATTTAGTATTATGAAGTCTATTTATATTCAAAGGCACTTAAATCCCCTATAAGAAAAATGTTCAAATTTTAGTTTGAAGATATATTTATTATATAAAATGAAACAATTTTTTTCTATTTTGAAAAGGTGTACTTATTTTTGGACAGCTACATATTGATATTTTTAGTTTCAAAGTTTCATTGTTGTAGAGTTTGATAAGCATTACTTAATGTTTTGGTTATGTATTATTCATTAAAAATAATGAAAATGCTACTTTTTTTTAATTTATAAATAATGGTAAGAATATACTTATTTATGGGATGCGTGTGTGCATGCATGCATGCATGCATGTATGTATATATATATATATATATATATGTATATATATATATATATACATACACACACACACACACACACAAAATATCCTTTGTGAAAGTTCACAACCTGACTGAATGACCCAACAGAATTTAAATTTGGGAGTGGGTGTGAGTCTTTTCCTAGTTAGGTAAAAAAAAATGACAGTTTTTTTTTTTTTTTGTTTTTTTTTTTCCTCGTTGTGACACACCTATTTCAGAGTATCCCATCTTTACATGTCAGTTTGTGGTGTCTTGTCATTTTTTTTTCTTTTTATTAGCTGTGAAATATATTTAGTTCCTGAATTAAATTTTAAAGAAGCCGGATTGCCTTTTATAGTATAGACTTCTAATATTTATTTTTACAGTTTATATGATTCGGCATTCTTGTATTGATGAGTATTTGTTAGATCTCTTGTGCTTTCTTGGTTGGTCATGTGTGATTCAATGGAGCTATTATCAGATAAATAGCATGTTAAACAGTAAGATGGTGTAGTGATTGCATAGCCAATGTATGTGTTGTTTGAATTTTATTATTAGGGAGACATACCATAAATAGGCAAATGAATTTGTAGAAAACATTGATTTGTTAAAGTTTTGATTCTGTTATTGTGTTGGATGATGCTCATTTTGGAGATTTTTCTTCATTTTGTAGGAAGTGATAAGTTTTAATTTGTTTTATGATAAATACAGCAACAAAAATTCTGCTATCTTGTAATTTGTCTCAAAATAAAATTTGATAAATTTAATCATATTTTGAGATAGCAATGCAGTATGAAAATATTTTATATTTGCTTGCCTTATGTTTTATTAAAAAATAATATACAGTCATAAGATATTGCATTGTTGCAATTACTGCTCAACAAATCTGAGCTAGTTTTGAATGTGATAATTTACTTTAATGATAGAAAGTCATCTCTTGTTCTAAAAAAGTAGATACAAATTATATAGAAAATTCATTTGAAATGCAATAAAATATAACATTCTACAAGCAGGGCACAACAAAAAAAAGTAAAAAGTGGTGATATTAAGTTTTAAAGATTTCTGTTTTAACTGATCATCTCATAAAATCAATATTTTTCGATCCATTATCCAACTATAAACAGGTAATTTAAAAAAAATTTTTTTTTTTTTTAATTCTAAATATACATTTTTTTTTTTTTTTTTTTTTTTTCTTTTGCTTTGCTTGTACTTATTTTCTGGAATGAGACCTGTAGACATTTCCATATCTAAAACTTTTATTTTTTTTTTTTTTATTTTTTTTTGTTTATTGTCTCCAAAACAAGTTTTCTGCTATTTATTTACATTGTTTGGACTGTTGTCCTCATCTTCATTGTCATATTCACAATGTTTTAACCATTGTACACTCCAGTTTTCTTCAGGTGGAATTTCAAACCAAACCCTTTATTTCATCCACTAAAGTAGATTGTTTTAGTTCCACATGCCTTGCCTTTTCTGGATATCTCAGTTTCAGTTATTTCCCTTTAGTAACTCTACAAGTTTTCATTCACCTCTGCTATGGTCAGGTATTGAACTCACAACTATTTTAGGTCAAGTCACTGGATTACTTCAACCAATGCTTTTATTCACTCGGCCATAGGACATTGTAAATAGTTACAAATATGTTATGTTGAAAGGGGGCACTGGGAGTTTTTATTTCATTTGAGGGTCAGTGAACATGCTCAATGGGGTGGTGGGCATTTATTCATTTTTTTAATTTTTTTTTTTTTTTAATTAAAAAAAAATTATTCAATATTGGCTAGAAAAGGAAATTTCTAAAAGGTGTCAAAAGCTGTGGGAAGCTATCAAACTTTTCTTCATTGCTTTTCCAACTTCCTATAAAGTTGAATGTGGTTTCAATCCAGCTACACAGCTTTTTACTAAAGAAACTGCCTAAAAATTAAAAAATGAGATCTACAATTACTTCTAAGCAGCATGGAACCTAGAGTAAGAGCCTGAGCCAGTAAGCACCAAAATCAACCATCGCATTGAAGACATTGAGCTATGCTATCAAATGAAAGGTTTTTTGTTTTGTTTTGTTTTTTTATGTTTTTTTTTTGTTTTTTTTATCATTGTCATTTATAATAGAAATGAAAACAATATTAAAATTATTTTTGCATTAATACCTAAGTGTATCTTGCTATGAAAGAAGAATTCAGTATATTTGAAATTTAATTTGACTGAGGGCAGGGGTGACAAAATAGTTTGTGCCCGAAGAGAGTGCTGGTTGAAAAAAGGTTGGAAAACACTGTTCTAGAAGTAATATGGTTTATATTGAATTTAATTTTTTTATTAGATATTTTTATTAATATTTCTTTCATCTTAATTATAGTGCCTTTTCACTGAAACTATTCCGTCTGTCGATCTTGCTGGGAACTTGTTCTTTATTTCTGATTAACATTATTTGCTGATGTCCTCCATAGACCAACAGTAGGGATATTTTTATTGAATTAAAAAACAAACTATAATTAAGAAGAAAGAAATATACATTGAAAATTAATAAGTTGCTGAATAACGTTCTTTGTTCATTTTTAAGCTAATCTCTTGACCATTTTAACCTAAACAATATCAACTATATTTGAAACTAATAACTAGTTTAAAATATAGGTCACTTCTACTTGAATGAAATGACTTGCTTACTTGTCCTTGTAAAATGTTATTTGCATTTTGTCCACCTGTTGTTTATTATTGCTTCATTGATTTTTTTTTTTTTTTCTTTTATTTATCTATATATTTTATTTCTAAGAATTGGGTCATTCTGTTGTATTTAATAGTAGAGTTCTTTTGTTATGTATAAGTTTATTCAGTAAGCAAAGAGATACTTTGCATAGATGTACTTGTCTCCCTCTGGACCATAAGTACTACACTGCATAAAAATCAACTAGCACTGATAAAATGATTTTTGAAATCTTAAATATTTTTCTTCACATTTTGTAATACAAATCATTGAGAATTATAAGGATCTTTCCTACATACAATAAAAATACTAGCTATCTCTTTAGGCACACTATAAGAAAGGATTCTTATACAATGTGAAATTTAAATGGAAAGAATTTATTTACAATTTCTATGAAAAAAAGAATGTAGAGGCTTTCTTGAAATATTCTTTTAAGTGCCCAAAAAACAAAATTATGCTAAGTAGGGAAAGATTTTCAGAAGAAGGTGGGAATTTACATCAGTTATTAAAATTTGAAAAGATAAGAAAAAGTCCTTGATAGAAATTGACAGAAAAGTTCACAAAATGTTGTTAATTTTCTGAGTGATGTGAGCTAGGTTAACATAGTAGCAGAAGTATTTGTTGTTCAAGGAGTTACCAAATGATTGCTGTTTGTGGTAAACTTGTAGAAGTTAGTACAGCTTTGTAGGATTAGAGTGGCAGCGAGCAAGTTTTCTTGGTGGGTTTGTTTCAGATGTTGAAAATTGTCTGTTTTTAAATTTTCATGTTTGCCCATAGTTGTTTGCTGTTACATGGCATCTCCAACACCCTCTTCCCAGCACAGTGCTAAAAAAACTGATTTGCTGACCAACTGACTATTCTGACTACTTGTCCTGAATGAATTAAACTGGATAGCCACCTCTCTCATTTTAATTCTGTCAGGACACCTTTCATAATTGTCAGGAGCTCACTTAAGTTTTTTTTTTTTTCTCTAGTATATTCTTTTTTCTTTTCTAAATTACCCTGAACCAAACGCATCATTGTCATCATCATCTTCAGAAATAAGGTTTATCAAAAAGTTCAATTTGAACACCTGGCACATTTTAAATGTCTTCATTCTAAGTATTGGAAACAGGCAAAGGATCTTTCCTTTTTCATATAAATTTTTATGGAATATCTATATATGAAAAAAATGTTAATGTGAAATTCAACTGTCAGACAGACTGGCATGTACTAAACATAAACCTTGTCACACACACACACACACACACATATTATATATAAATATTAGTGCAATGAGCTTTGGATAAAAAAAAAAGTGAAATTTTACACCTTCTTTTAATTTAATTTTTTCCAGAGAGATTTTTCAGATTTATCTTGATTGAAATGGCTATTTTTATAGAGAAATAAATCATTTATGTATAACAAGTAGAAAAGTAACAATTAATAGCAAAAAAAAAAAAAAATGTAGAGAAAATGAATCTGAGTGGATATATTTTAGTGTTAGAGAATAAAAAAAAACACTATTAACGAGAAGGGATAATAAAAACAAAAAAACAAGATAACGATTGACATTGTATTTAAATTTTTGAAGAACAAAGTTGACTGGGAAGCAAGAAGCCAGAATAGAGTTCCACAAATGAGAAGTGCGATAGAAAAAACTGTTATGATGTGACCTTGCTGCTAATCTAGTACTGTGTTTAAATTCATAAAATCTAGCTATCATAGAGAAAAGTTCATCAGCATAATTACCAAGAAAAATTAAAGAAAAAGCAAAGGAAGACAACTTAATGGCAGTGAGAAAGTGACTGAAGCTGAGATGTAAGGTTAGGACCAATAACATTGCAGATTCTTCTTTGGATTTTATCAAGAATCTAATTTATATATTGAAGTTAACAACTAATTTGAAAACTTTGAAGCTTTAAACTTACATTAAACAATTAATGCATATTTGGTACATTTATTTCTTTTATGACTGAAATTTAACTCTCAAATTTAATCTTGTAGAAAGTAAAAAAAAACTACCCACACTTTTGTTATATGTCATGGCAACAGTGTGAATAATTTTTTACTTATCCTCATAACATGAAACTTGTTCTTACCATAATAGAGATCTTCATATTTCAGGATTGTGGTCTTCCCAGTTTTAAGATTTGTTAAAAAGTAAATATATTTCTTTGTGGATTCAAAAAATTTGGTATTGAATATTATTCTTGATGAGGAAATCTTTCAATCATAAGAGGAAAATAAAGTTCTCTCTATTATTAGCAATGTCTATACAACTTGGTTCATTTCAATCAATTCCTTTGTCTTTGTGTTTTTATTACAATGTTTTAGCCTGTGTTAATTTTTTTAAATGAGGTGTTTTGTAATCAGATTCAAACTAATTTCCTTGTTTTTGTTGTGAGCTCTAAAGTTAATGTTTTATTGATACACTTAAGCCAAAAAATAGAAAGGGAGATAATAAGTTTAGTTTGATGTAGATTGCTTGCATCTCAAAACTAATTGAATATTTATGATGCTACTACTTTCATACTGAAATCAATTCAGCTATTATCCTTTAGCTATTTTCATGAGAATGATAATAAAAAAAAAAAAATCTTAATCTAAGGTTGGTTTAAATTTCCCTTGTCACACTTATTTCAAAAATTAATTTCTTCTGTTTGATGAAATTTAAGCTAGTGTCTATTGTAAAATGTTTCTAAACAAAATATTTTATCTATTCGTTATCCTGGTATGGAAATTTCTCGGTATAAATCTTCCCTTCAACCCTTTTGAGGTTTTAATCAAATAAGCAGTTATACGAATAAAATTTAATTTCTTTTATGTTGGTTGCTGATCAAAAATCAATAATGCCATATATAAAAGAAATTAATTTCCATCCATTAACAATTTATTTTTAAGTTGTTGACAAGTTTCCTTCTATTTGTATCTATCAACTTACAGCAGTGGAATAAAAATGAAAAAAAAAAAACGAATTTAGATTTGTTTTTTTTAACTTCACCCCAAGAAAAGCAAGACAATAAAAGTCATTAAGATGCAAAAAGTTCCTAAGAGCAAAAGAAACAGACAGGACAATAAAAGAATAGGATTCAAGGAGACCAAATATGATTGACATTGTATATAAATTTCTCAAGATTATAGTTGATAGTAAAGCAAGAAGCTGGAAGAGAGTTCCACAGACGAGAATTATGAGAAAAGAAACTATTAGCATAGAACTTCGTTATGTCTGTCAATTTCAACAATAAAATGACAAGAACTAGCTGCCAATTTACTATGCTTAAATTTTCCAAGTCAAGGTAACAAAGGAAAGCACATCAAAATAATTATATAGAATTTATAGAAAAGGCACAGGGAAGTTATCATGACTGTGAGATAGTGACTGAAGCTGAGATGCCAAGTCAGGACTGAAAATTTTGCAGATTCTTTGGATTTTGTCAAGAATCTCCTAGATATATAGCAGATGCATCAGACCGTAAGTAGCAGCAATATTAGATGCACAGTCAACCAGCTTTCCTAGCAGCAGAACTAAGAATTACTATATTTGATAGCATGTAAGAAACCCCACCATCCCTTGTGGGGGGGGATAAAAGATTGTAAAAAATATATATATTATTACTTATATACAGGATTAGGTATCTACTGGACTAATATTTACCCAGGCATCATATACTACAAGTATTGACCCTAACCTAACTCTATAATACTGTTATATTAAGTGTAAATGATTTGGAGTTTACTATATACCATAAAATCTGCTATTACCATAATGGACATGTTCATATTTCAGGATTGAGATCTTTCCATTTTTAAGATTTGTTAAAAAGCAAATATATTTCTACTTTGTTAATTAAATATCAGATATTATTCTTGATTAGAATGCTTTCCAACCTTCAAATTTGTGATTGGAGATGAAAATAAAGTCCTCTCTATTATTAGCAATGTCAGTATAACTTACAAAGATTCAATTCAATCAATTCCCTTGTCTTGTCTTTGTGCTTTTTATTACAATGTTTCAGCTTGTGTTAATTTGTATTTTGGTTGATTCAAATTAATTTCTTTTCTTTTCTTTTTTTTTTTTTTTTTTTCTTACTATAGACAATGGTGTATCATTTGACCTTTGTTAGATGTCTGTCAAATTCAGTAAGGTCCCAAAAGTATTAATGTTAACAAATTCTGAAATTTCCTGAGCTAGAAAGAACACTGGGTGTGATCTGTAGAGAAATGAGAATGGTAAACTCCATCAATCAATAAAGAGTTACCATTCAACATGAAGAAGGTTGGATTGTATAGCATTTGAAACACTATAAAGACGATGAGATTGATCAATTTATGATAGTAATGACTCCACTTTTGCAAAAATATAGACCCATTCCAGATTTCCTTGACTTATTATCTTTGTATCATAGTTCAAATAATTGAAACTGGTTAGTGCAGTTCAACCTTATTGAGTTAAATGAGATCAAATCACACTAACCAAACCATTAAAGCTGTAATAATGTTCTTAGAACCTGAAAAATAACATTTCTAAATGTCTAGATTGATTTGCTAACTTCAAGGAATTGATAAGAATTGATAATGTCACTGGGTAGAGATAGCTTAGACTTCCTTGACATCAAAGTGACCAATTTTATTTATTTTTATATTGTGGATTCACAAAGATGTTGGATGGTTTTAAACAATTATTACAGTCCCTCCTACAAATTTATTAAATAATTGTCATGTAAAATTATGACTGAGATGACATAACTTATGCAATTTTCAAAGATATTGTAGATACATGTAGCACATTAATTCTTCTTTTTCTTTTGTAGATATAAATTATTTTAAGTTTTTTAAAGCACCTACATTCAGTCGAGTACAATACGATATAGTCCCCCAACACACATTATCCATGAGTGCATGAAACCAAAGCACACACACACACACACACACACACACACACACAGAGTTAATGACAAAATTATTAGCCCTCCTATGAAAATTTAATCGTTTTTAAATATACCCAAGTGCTGTTTAACAGAGCAAGGCATTTTTAACATAGCATTTCTAAATATACTAGTTTAATTTAGGAAGCTTATGTTCTTTTACTTTGCACATTGAAATAAAATTAATTCAGAAAACTCTTTTAAAATTATTTACCACACCTGATGCTAATAGTCAAGTGTGGTATTTGTTTTAAAATTTTAGGCATGTCTTTGAAGCAGTCCCAGATCTTGTAAGATTTTTTAGATTTCATGGCCTTCTAGCATAGACCTCAGTCTTCAATCCACCCAACTGATTTTCTATGGGATGTAAATCGGGGATTTGGGCGGGTCAGTCCATAACCTTTGGCCTTTGGGAGGTAGTTCTTCAACAGAAGCATGCTTCAGATTGTTGTCAAGTTGAAAGACAGCATGAAAACTCTGACAAAGTTTTGCTGCTGACTGCTCTAGGTTTTTTTTTTTTTTTTTTTTTTTTTTTTTTTTTTCAAAATCTTTTTATATTTTCCTTTATTCATAATTCATAATTCATTTTCCATCTTCACAAGATTCCCAGTTCCAGACACACTGAAGCATTCCTATACCATTATACTCTCATTATTGTATTTCCCTCTTGGGACAGTGAATTATACATTGGGTCATTACCCAAACATAGGTAATATTTTCATGGCTGTAGAACTCCAGTTTCATTTCATCTCTTACAGCTCCTCTTTCTAGACTCTTTGAAATCTTCCTCTTCCTATCTCTGCCAGTCTTGTTCTGTGGCTCTCTTTGAACTTCTTGATAATATTCTTCACCCGATTCTTGACACTTGGAAATGCTTTCATAACTTTGTATATACTCTTCCTGTTTTGTCAGCATCAACAATGTTTTTTTTCTCAAGTCTAAATTAATTTCTTTTGCTTTTGACACAATGCTTTGACAAATGACAACTCAAACCCTTACTTAATTGTTATACTGTGTATATATTGAAAGATAAACTTCAGTGTTAACTTCACTTTACATAAGTTTAGAACAGTGATTCTCAAAGTGGGCAGAGTACTGAACCCCTGTGGTTAGTAGAAAGATCAAGTGAGGAAAAAAAAAAAAAAAATTGACAGTGGCACCTGTAAACCATAACATACACCACACCCCCACACACTGAAGTGTCTTTTGCCTTAGCTTTACAGTGTATCTGATTTATATAACAATTATTATAGGAAATACTAAGGTACTGATTTGACATGCAATACTAGCACCAAGAAAATCCAATCAAAGGTTGACTATACATTGTGGGGGAGTTAGGGTTGTGTTTTGGTATGCAAGTGGGGAGGTGGCAACCCACAAAAAATTGGGAACCACTGGTTTAGAACATAAATAAGTTAAAGTACATCAGTACACAACAGTAATTTGTGCTATGGAGTAACAAAAAGAATTTTTATGTTGGTGCATGATTAATAATATTGACCCTGGTAGGTTTTGGTTTGTTTTAAATAATTCTTTTATTGTTTGCAAATGAAAAGAAATTTACTCTTTCTAAATAAATCTAGCAATGCTGTCTTAAAATATTCCTTGTTCTGTGAAACATATTTTTAAAGAATTCAATTTTCATAGGAGGTGCTAATAATTTTGTCCTTAACTCATGTGCTTATTTATATATATATATATATATATATAAAGTGAACATAGAAGTCAACACTTAGAGGCGACAGTCTGTTTTATGCTATATGCAATCGTCAGGCCACATATGCTGTTATTTTTCTCGACTATTTATATATATATATATATATATATATATATATATGGGTTAGTGGTGCATTGTGGGTATTCTATTATGGCGGTTATTTTACCGGAAGTTGTTTATTTATTTGGGTCAAATTATATTGCTTGTTTTTATTTTTTATTTTTTGGTTTCTTATTTTATTTATTTATTTATTAATTCCATAAATAAAGCACACCTTAAGACTATATTTCTTTATGTATATATATATATATATATATGATAAAAACAAACCTATACGCACATATACTTGCACATACATGTATATATTTTTTCTAGTGTTTTATAAAAACAATACTCTGTTATATATCAGAGCTATTAAGTATATATTAGTGAATATACATATCCCGTGTTGATAGCACAACTCTGAGTTTCATGTGAAGATGCAATCTTGAAGTACAGAATACTCACTGACCATTTAAGCATCAGGAAATTCACATTCTTGTGATGTTACTTAACATTGCCTGTTATGACTTGTTCATTTTTATATGTTAAGATATATAATGCATTTTAAACTTAGCTTTATCCTTACAAAGGTAACATTATATATACACACATAAAGTAATCAAGTATGATCTATAATATATGGAATTATGTATATGTATATAGATATAAAAATGATATTAATGACAGGTGCTATGAATATTAAAGGGTGTTTCATATTATATTAATAAGCCTTATAGTAAAATCTATTTTAATTGGGTGCAATGTACCTAAGCATGTGTTCTAGTTTTATGCTTACATCTTGCTATTGATTCACTTCTTTTGTTCAGTAAGTTAGGGTTATTTAACTGTTTTAAGATAACGAGTTCTTCTAAAAGACATAAGTTGCATCTGTTTACTTTTCTATAGAGTATGGTTTAGCTTTCATAATTATCTTTCAGCTAATGGATAGGTTCTTATAATTGCTCTTTAATTGCCAAAAATACTTTGAAAATATTGTGCAGTTTTTATATTTAATATTGCTTAGTGTCATTTGATGATGGTAAAAACACAATTTCCAGTTGTTCTTGGTGGAATCAAAGTAATAATTAATTTGATCCTAGCTTTGGATTATGCCTCAGGAAAGGTAATAATCCATCTATTCTCATACCAGCTATGGCTTAATTAGTAAGACTTGCATCACTAAATCATTAAAATAATTCTTACAATGTAAAAATATTTTTTGGCTTTAAATAACTTGCAAAATGTTGATAAGCTGTAGAAAACTAATCAATTAATCAATTAATGTCATCAAATTTACTTTTCTTTCTATATTAAGCTCAGAATTTTCACTAACTTTAGAAAAAAATGCACTTTATGGCTCCTCTTGACACATCTGAATTGCAAGCATTATTACTGTTCTTTGGAATTAGGAACTGGTTTACTTAAATAAGTCATACTAATAAAATATACCTCCCCCTTTTTTTTTTCCTTAAATCTCTTGATTATTTTAGTAAATGTAACCTGGTGAATGCATTGCTTGATACTATTCAACTGTTTAAATATACATCTTTCTTGCCAACTATATTAAAAAAAGAAAAAAAACAAACCAATGATAAACATTTTTAAGGCATCATGTTCTCTGCATCTACATTTTCAGTGTACATTTCATAGAACATGCATAATTTTGTAAAAAAAATTTATAATAGCATCCCTTTTTGGAAGGTGTTCTGTGTGAACTTGATATACACTAGTTCACCCATGCAGAAAATGAATGCATTATGTAGATGATTTTTGCAATTGTATTTATGAAATATCACAGACATTCTGTTGCTCTGCATTTTCTTGTTCATTTAAATACTTTCTGTTCATCAAACAAAGCAAATGACATTCTATTCAACATTGAATCAGGATGGAATTTTATTTATGAAGTTTAATTTCACATAAAATTTAATTCTGCTGTCATCAGAATACTGAACTACATATAGATGATTAACACTTCCACTGCTAACTACGAAGATCTCCATTTTTCTTATCTTGCTCCAGCTGGCTAAGTACGGAAACCTAGGTTTTTTGCATACTGCTGGTATGAGTGTCCCGTTGCATCATCTATCGTAAAATACAGGAAATTCTAACTGTTCTCTCATGCAAATTATTAGTCAGCCTCAATTTTTCTCTACATCATGGTAGTTTCGTATCTAATTTGAAAATATTCCTGGCGAAAATGCGACTAACATGCGGATGCTCCCAGCGGCCATGACCTTGGGTCATACCAAGATGGCGGTGCCCATGAAACGAGCAGTACGGCTGTCTGCGGAAGATGTTTTGGCAGAAATATTTGCTGACGATAACTCTGAATCAGATCGATTTAGCGAAAATTCTGATGATCCCGAGTACGTGCGGGAGGATGGTAATGGTTGTGAAAGTGAAACTGACAGAAATATTAGCGATGATTTGAGCGATCACAGTGATGTTGACGTGAATGTTCATCATGGCCAAGGTGATGGTCAGCCTGTAGGCGTAGGCGCCGCTGGTGTAGTAAATAATGCAATGCCTGCAGCACCCGCTGTGCATAGGCCTGGTAATGCTCCACAGCCAGCTCCAGCCTATCGTAGACGAAATCAGGGCAGGAGAAATCAAAATCAGGTGGGGGACTGGACAAATATTGACAGACTTCCACATGTGCATCAGTTCACTGGCACTCCAGGCATAAATATGCAGCCCAATGATCCAGGGTGTTGCCTTCAGTGGTTGAAAATGTTTCTCATGGATGACCTTGTAAACATTATTGTGCAAGAAACAAATATATATGCTCAACAATATTTCCAAGAACACCCCAATCTGAAACAGTATTCTCGCTGTCACCGGTGGAAGGACTTGACAGCGGAAAACTTTTGGCTGTTCTTGGCCCTACTGTTCAACACAGGAATAGTGAAAAAGCCTGAAATTCAGATATGCTGGAGCACTGATCGGAAAGTGGCGACTCTGTTTTATTCAGAGAGAGACCATGGCTAGCGATAAATTTCTTCTGATTCTAAAGTTTCTTCACTTCAGTGACAATAATGCTCGCCTCGACAAGGAAGATTGGCTCTACAAGATCCATCCTGTTTATGATTACATTATAAACAGGTTCAAAGCTGTGTACACTCCTGAGGAAAAACTTTCCCTAGATGAAGGGATGCTCAAATGGTGTGTCTGTGTGAGATTTCGGGTCTATAATCCTCAGAAGCCTGACAAATATGGGATGAAAGGGTACATTGTTTCTGAGTCGAGTAGTGGTTACGTCTGTAACTATGAACTCTATTGTGGTATTGGTAGAACAGTTCAGCAGATCTGTGGTGGACATCTGGAGCACCTATATTGCTTTGGCTATAAAGTGTACTTGGACAACTATTACAACAGTGTCACATTGGCCAAATTCTTTCTGGAAGATGAGCAGAAAGTTCATGTTTGTGGTACACTTCGACTGAACCATGGTGCTCCTCATAACCTGCGGCAGGAAGCTGATCGCCTTCAGCGGGGACTGGTGACATTTCGTAGGGATGGAGATGTGTTAGTGCTCGTGTGGAAGGACAAACGCCCAGTGAAAATGATCTCCACTCTTCATGACTCTAGGATGGAAGATTCTGGTACTCAGGACAAAAACAATCAGCCAATTCGAAAACCTGTATGTGTGCTGGACTACAACAAACGTATGTCAGATGTTGACAAACTGGACCAGATGGCAAAATATTATCCCTGTACATGCAAAACCATCAAGTGGAGCAAGAAATTTGTGCTACATTTGTTTGAATTGTGCATTGTGAACTCCCACATCCAGTACAACAAGGCAAATCCACAGAAAAATCTTGCATTGCTGGATTTCAGGATGGAACTGATTGATGACATTCTTGCAGAATTTGGTCAGGCCGAGGCTGCTGCCCGCGACCATCATTCCTCTGACTCTGAAAATGAAGGGAAGCTCCTCAAGCTGTGGTATGTTCAAGGGCACCTAAAATTGATCCTTCCTGGTTGGTGGAATGAAAGCTCATGAGTTGGTAGAAATTCCACCAACCAATAAGAAAAGGTACCCTTCCAAGCCATGTAAAGTCTGCAAAAAAGCTGGAAAACGCTCGGAAACCAGGTACTTCTGCAAAAAGTGTGAAGTCCCACTCCACAAAGGACAATGCTTCAAAAGATACTGTGTATACCCATTACTGATCTGGTAAGTCATTCCCAGGTATATCCATGAAAATGGAATGCTGTAAAACATACTGGTGCCAGTTTTCTGTGTAATAAAATATGTAGGTTGAAATTTGGCATTTTCTTTAAAAATGACTGGCCAGATGAGGGCAGCACTGGGCAAATGAGTAGCAGTGAAAATGTTAAAAAATTTTAATTCTTGGTCAGATTTTGGAAAGAGGTTCAAGCCAAAAAAATTTCAGCACCTCATATATATATATATATATATATATATATATATATATATATATATATATATATATATATATATATATATAACAAACACATACATACAGAGTTTGTCAAAAAAATGTATACAGACTTCAAGACAGGAAAACCTTGTATTGTAATACTAATACTCAAAATGGTGGCCTTTGGCTTGCAGACATTTATTAGTATTGCAAACAACTGTTTTGATAACGTTGGCCAAAGTGTCTAGTGAGATTGCTGCACATGCATTTTCAGTTTCTTGTCTAAGGCCTGCCAAGGTAGTGACTTTTTATGCTATCGACATTATCCTTTAGCACCCTCCCCCTCCCAGGTAAAAGTCTAAAAACTATGAAAAACAAATTTTTCCTTTCTCGAAGTGTGTACCATATATACTTGTGTGATGCACATTGCTCCCAAAATTTTCACTTATAAAAATGATTTTATGTATCTTGTGGGTCATTTTTTGAGAGATAAAATTACAATAGACTAACCTCTTTTTCCTTCTCTCTTTATCCCATCTTCTAGTTACTTTTATCATTCTCTTAATTTTTAAACTTATCATTAGTAACGTTATGTGTTGCATAAATGCATACAGCCATAAACAACCAAACAAGAAACAGCTAAACATCTTAAAAATATAAACAATGGAAAAGATGCATATTTGCTATGTTTGTATTTTATAATACAATACTAATATTTTGAATATTACATGCATTATTATGGGATACAGTTAAGTAAAAAGTCAGTTTTATCAAAATCATATTTGTTTTAAATACAGCTGTAGTTTTTGACTAGAATAAATGGATATATAGTTTGGTCAATGTTGTAGCCAGGGCCAGTAGTATATATGCTAATTTTATATCTTGTGTATGATGTGACCCTCCTTAAAATTAGCTTCAAAATTAGGATACACAAGTCTATACAGTATATATTTTTTGGTTGGTCTGTCTGTGTGTGTATATATAAAATGCAAATCAGTGGCAGCTATCAAAATATATAGAAATATGTTAAATTTTAGTAAATTTTGACTAGCATAATTTTTAAGCACTCAAGTAGTACTTGAGTAACTCGTCAATTAATAAATGTTCAAGTAACTTACTTTTTATCGACCTCAAAATTTTCATGGACACAGTCCCCACTCATTAGGGACACTGTCAGATAAATCTATTATTAATATATCTATAAAGCAATTAATAGATTTTTTTTTAATCCTTTATTTCTTATTATTAGTGGGCACAAACATTTGAATAGACTACCTTATTTTTTTTAGCAAAATTATTCAATATCTAGGCTATTAGATTTTTTTTTTTTTTTTTTTTTTTTTTACAGTAAGGTTCACCCAGTACAAGGCTCAAGTGTGCTGTTTGAGGTAGTTTGTACGGATAGAAGATAACCTGTTCAAAACTAGGGTTAATTATTAAGATTGTAATATTTAGGGAAATGTCCTCTTGGGAGTTGCTTCCACAGAGTAGTGGTTCATGGGAAGAAGCTGTTCAAGTGGAACTTACTTCTGACTGATATAATACAGAGGGAACGTGGGTTGTTTGCTACAATGTAAGTGGCATGGTGGGTCCTTGCCATGAAGGTTAGGTCTAGCAGAACTAAGGAATGCAGTTTGTCTGACCACTTTCTGTAAAAGTAATGACAGAGAAGCAAGAGGTTTGCATCATCCTGCCTGTGAGGGAGAGGTTGGAGGGTAGAAAATCCTTCATCACCCACAAGGACTCAGATGCTTTTGGAATCTATTGAAGCTGGAAAGTGCAGTCTGATCAGCTCTCAGCCAAATATGACATCAGTACTCCATTCTTGGCTTGATCTGGCTCTTGTAAAGATAGAGGATATCACATGGATTCAGGAACTTACTGGAGCAATACAGATAGCTGACAATTTTACCTGCATTTTTAGTGATGGCTCATATGTACAAGTTCCACTTGAGGTCAGGTGCAAGTTTAAGGCCGATTAGTCTCTCAAGGCACAGTGCCTCTCCAAGGGAATATCCATTCATCCTGATTGATAGTAGTTAAGGGTCCAGTCGACAGTGGTGGAATCTAACTAGTTTGATTTTGGAGGCATTGAATGTAAAAAAAAAAAAAATGTTTGCTCAAACTTGTATATCTACTAAATATAACACAGTAAAATATATGCGCATTTTTGTAGCTTGTATAATAGTATACACAACAAAGGCTGAGATGAAACAAAGTGGAAAAGCTTATTTAAAAACCAACAGATGCCAACACATCTTACATATGGTAGACTCTCTTGTCACATGAAAAATGAGGGCTCATTAAAATAAAGAGGTGCTCAACTTCTAAGAGCATGCATGTGTCTCCTGAAGCCTGCAAGTGTTTTGCAGATTTTCAGATAGATGGAACATGTGGTAGACACATTTCGCTCAAGTCACTAAGGATCAACTGTCACATGCTTCTGCAAGTAGACAACAAGGCCTGCTTTACTGCATGTAACAAAGTCATTTTTGATATATATATATGCACTGACCTTTCTTTCATACTCTGTTTCTTTGAATGTGACAAAGGAAATTTTATATATTTATACTATTTACATCGTTCAGACTGTTGTACTTATCTTTATTGGTATATTCACAAAGTTTTGGGTATTTTATGCTATGACCTTCTTCAGATTATATACAACAGTTTGACTGGTGTAACACACACAAACACACACATATATATATATATATATATATATATATATATGAGAAAGAACAGATGGACTAATAATCCACACAGTTCCAGTTTTAATTTAATTGGTTAATCTAGATATACTCACAAGTATATTTTTAATCTTAACCTTAAGCCGAACCCTTTAATTTCTGAAAAGGGATAATGATTTGTTTTTAAATTTCCTTAATAAATCATTTTTATCATAAATTATCTACCATCACCTGAGGAAGTAAAATCATAGTATTGAAACATAAAAGCTTTTGTGTAGTGATGTAAAACATTTTCTAGTCTGTTATCAGTGGATCTGATAAAGTAACTTTAATTTATTGGCAACTCTCTTCCTCAAAAATTACAACACATTTTCTTTACATGCAGTTTTATCTTTCATTACTATCTGAAGATGCATCACCTATAAGCTTTTTCACATCATCTCCATACATACGTGTGTGTATATATATATATATATATATATATATATATATATATAATTAAGAAAGTGTGCACACATGTAAATGTCAAAGTTAAACAACATCAAACTTGGTCAGTACCTAGATGGATGACCCCTAAGGAATATCAGGTACTGTAAGCTTAGATCTATAGGTGAAGAAATGGATAAAGGCTCGGAATTTACAATCTAAAAACATTTTTGGATTTTAATTAGCTGACAAAAGGTTTGTAAGCCATTAAAAAAAAAAAAAAAAAAAAAAATACATACAATTGTATAAGGCAGATATTTATTCATGAAATTTTTATTTATAAACCAAAATGAAAAAATTGTATTTGTTACATATTTCTGTCTGCTTATTTCAAAATCGGAAAGTATTTTGTAAATCTGAATATTGAAGCTGAACAAAGTGGAAAAGCTATAAATGACACGTTTCACAAAATATCTGATGCTTTTGGCTTCTTCAGGTCAGATGAAAGAGAAATTTGAATATTACAATAGAAGTTGACATCAGTTAAGAGAAATAAAATCTTAAAATAACAACTTAAAAGATGAATTTCTTTCCCACATAATTGTTATATTCAAATTACTTTCAGGTTTTGTTCTTCAACTCCATTTTTTTTTTTTTTTTTTTTTTTTTTAATCTTTCTATTGATTAAAAAAAAATCTTTTCTGTCTAGTCTAATTCCCTGAAGATAAACTCTTTGACTCTTAAACAGTTGAATATGGTTAATGGTATTGTCCAGAATTAATATAGAAAATAAATAGCCAACATTTTGAGATGAGTCAGGTTCCAGATTATTATTGAGGTTTTAGTTGTATATTGCCAAGCAAAGAGGTTGAGTTGACATTGGAAGAAGAAACTTGCTTTGCTGCCAAAATTACAAATATACACCCAATCAATATTTGGGTGATTTGTTCGTACAAGCAGTCTAAGTGGAAATGTGGATATATTTTTATGATGCAATTGTCAGTCCAGGGACTTAAACTACTTATCTCTGTTTGTGTTATGTATGTATATGTGTGCATATATATATATATATATATATATATATATATATATATATATATTGGAGTGTATGTGTATATTTAAGTGTGCGATAAATAAATTGTTGTCTAAATGTCGCCAAAATTAAAATAACACTGACGCCTCATTTTAACAGATATACAGGGTGCGATTAATAAATTGTCGTCTAAATTATGCAAAAATGAAAATAATACTGACATCTCATTTTAACAGATATATTTACCAAAATTACTGTATATACTTGCGTATCCTGTGACTTTTGATGACCTAATTTTGAAGGTAATTTGACTACAGTAAATGGAGATATAGTTTGACCAGCAGTGTAGCCTGGGCCAGCAGTACATACATTAACTTTATATATCATGTATGATGCAACCACCTTAAAATTAGCTTCAATATTAGGTCTTAAAATGTTGCATGATACACAACTATATATGGTACACAAAAATATCTTGAAATACTAAAGAGTAAATTTATTCAGTAAAATCACCATTGGCTCCAGCCATGGCCTCATGATGACTTTGGAATCTCCTGCAACTCTTATGGATGGTCTCCTTGTTTAAGTTGGCGAATGTTGCCATAATCCTTGCCTTCAGTTCATCTTTTGTCTTACAAAGAGTTTTGTCAGTCTCTCGATCAACTGCACCTCACACATAATAATCAATGCACTTGCAGTCTAGGGACTTAAGCAGCCAAATGTAATGGGTAATGTGGTCACAGAAATTGTCTAAGTCATGACCATGTTCTCTTGTGTGGTATAGGGTCTTCTAGCAGCCACCCTCTTGATCCAGGGCAGTACTACCTTCTCAAGACACCTTGATACAGGCCTCCATGTTGAATCTGAAGCCCTTATCAACAAATTTGGGAGATCTTTTATCAGAGTGAGTTTTCCAAGCTGCCGTACCTTCGTAATCACCATTAGACTCATCCAACTCTTTCCAAATTATCTGCACTATCCTCAGATTGACCCCCAAACACTCTCAAATGGTTGTATTGGAGTTTCTGGTGTGAATACCAAGCAGTACAGCATTCCATTTCCAAATTTCTGGCAGAGTGAATTGCATCATGGTGCTCTTTTTATCACAGAATGTGCCCAACTGATCCTATTATACTGTGTAGTTGACAAAATCAAAAACAAATAACGCTCACACATTAAATTAAAAATATGAAATGGCAACAATTTACCCATTGACTTGTGTGTGTTACAAAACAGGCCAAGCTTCGTACAAAACAACTTAGTTTGCCATCTGCAATAAGCATTGCAAGTTACTCCAGTCACAGTCATATTCATTTAAAAAGTCAACAGCCATCATATATCTGTATATCTCGATTATTTATTGACCTCAGTTTAAATCAGTCCACAACTGCATACAGGAGTTAACTGTGAGTAACATAACCCTTTTGTCCCCACAGCTGTATAGTAACCGTGCAACCAAGGCTATGTTCCTTTGTTACATTTTGAGTTACCCTTCTTAGAATTGTTGCCAGTTCGCCTTGCTATTTATTAGGTTGGTGCAAAAATAATTTCGTTTTCTAACATATGTTACTATGTGAGAAAACAAAATTATTTTTGTACCAACCTAATAAATCATAGCTGAAGTGAGAAGAGATGTATTCATACCTGTCCCAAGAATATTTGTGTGTAAGTCAATGTTCTGGCTCACAAACCATCACGCACACATTTTTATATATATATATATATATATATATATATATATATATATAATGTATATGTATATGTAATATTATTATTATTATTAAAGGAATTTTAGTAAAATTCTTTTTATCATTTGTCTCATAGGAACTTGTTTTAGGGTATAGATATAAAGAATTATAAGTAAGTTGATTAATTACATCAAATCAAAATATATATTCTTTTGTGTAGTAGGATATTTAATGACACTTTCAATCTACTGAATGAAATCCATTAAACATCACTGTTTTTTTTTTTTTTTGTTTTTTTTTTTTATTATTATTTTTACAGTGGGGTCAGCATGTTTCTAAATAAAACCTTTCTTTTTTTTTTTTTTTTTTTATCAAAATAACTGATTTTATTTTTTGTTCACAGCATTTAGTTTTCAGCTGTCAAAACAAACAAAATATAGCAACGGGAAAGGGTAGCAGAAGACCTATGGATGTCTGCCTGCCTGATTATGAAAGTGTCTGGCCAACTGAATTGGTTAAACCATCAGTCATATGACATGAGCTCTTGACATACAAAATACATGTTTGAGTCGCATCAGAAGCTTCTTTTCTAACTTGATTTCATACAGTTTGCTTTTATAGAATAACTGGTCCTAGACAAATAAATAAAAACTAACAATTTCAAGAAAACTTACACAATAATGAATCTAAAAGAAAAATGAAACCTGCTCGTAATTAAATTTTAATTATTCACTTATTCTGATCATTCATTCAAATTCCTTTGTATACTTTTGTTCAGACTGATTTTTTTTTTTTTTTTTTTCTTGTTTTTGTTATTTTTTTTTTTTTTTTTTTTTTTTTTAAATCATTTCACTCCAAGTAAGACAATAAAGCTGGTAAGACACAAGGGGTTACTCAGTGTTAGAGTATATGAGGGAGAAAGGACAATAAAAAAAAAAAAAAATTAAGAAGATAATTAATATTGCATTTACATTTTTGAAGTTCAAAGTTGACTGGGAAGCAGAAAGTTAGAAAAGAGTTCCACAAGGGAGAAGTGCAATAGAAAAAACTGTTAGCATAGAACTTATGGTTACATTTAGTCATTTCAACTATGAAATGGTGAGAGCTTGCCACCAACCTAGTACTGTGCTTAAATTCATAAAGTCTAGGTACCAGAGAGTAAAGTTAATCAGAACAATTTAGCATGAAAGAATTTACAGAAAAGGCATTTTATTTCATCCTAGCATTTAGACATATAAGCTCTGGTTTTCCTCAGATGCATGTTTTACTCTGGGATCTCAGAAATTTGGGGCTTATGGCCACATCACACTGAAACACCGGTTCCTGTACACACAATAAGCTTAATGTATGGTTGGATTTCAGTGTCACATCCTCTGCTAAAAACATTTCCCAGATATTTAATCTTCTGTACTCAATGTAATTAAAATGGTAGAGTTGTCAGAGCATCATTTTTGCTCTTTTGAAATATTTTGATGTCTTATATCCCCAAGGCATTACTGCAATAATAATTTTACTGGTTCAAAGTCACTAGTATTCAACTAAATGTTAAGGCATTGCATTGCACATGCATTTAATAACATAACGAGTATGAAAAGGATTATAAAAATTCTAAAGAAAAACCACTCAGTCCGGTGACCTCCCAGATAAGTCCCATATAAACTTGGACAGCATTGTGAACCTTAAACAACATTTCACCACAACCACCTTCTGAATTAATACCTATCTGGAGAATAATAAATGAAATATACAACAGTGGTGATGTACCCGAAACCCTTAGGTAGATCCATTTCATAGCACTGCTTACAAAGCCAGGTACCAATGAATGTGAACTCTCTCAGACAATCATCCTAATGAGCAAAACCATACAGGCAAATTCTGAATACAGTATGCAGCAGAATTAGACCAGAAATTGAAAAAGAACAGTGATATTTTAAAGACACTGGAACAAGGAATGTAATATTTCTGCTCTGAATGATTTCAGAAAGAGCAATACAAATGCAAAACGATGTCTACCTATATTTTATAGATTATGCAAAAGCGTTTAATAAAGTACATTTCAAAGAACAGTTCAAACTGCTAGGTAACCTTGGCATATTTGGGAAGAATATTAGAATAATCCAGGACCTATACTGGTAGAAAATCGCCTGCATATGGATAGAAAATGAATTTGGTAAATATACAAAAATAAAGAGCTGTAAGACAAGGATATGTCTTCTCGCTAAATTTATTCAACCTATTCAGTCCTACCAAGATTCATTATTGACACCCATAATCTTGACAATGTAAGATATGCAGATAACACAGTGTTGATAGCAGATATAGAAAGGAAATTGCAGAAACTCCTACAGAAAGTAGTAAAGGAAAGTGAGAAGAAACGACTAAACATCAATTGCAAGAAAACGGAATGCATGGTTGTTAGCAAAAGAAAGAGCCCAACATGCAAATTGAAGAAATCAAAATCAAAGTAATAAAACCATTTAAATATCTGGGATGTATTTTAACAGGACAGAAAGTACAACACTGAAACCCAATGGTAGATTAGGATAGTGAAAGAAGCATTCCAAAATCTAAGCAAAGTATTTCAGAACAGGAAAATTTCATTAGAAACAAAGGAAAGAATACTGAACTGTTATGTAATGTCAATCCTCCTATATGGCAGTTAATGCTGGAAGCAACAGAAATGAGGTTCTACAGAAGGATGCTGAGAATACTGTAGCCTGAACATGTAAGCAACGATAAAGTTTTAGAGAATGGAAACAAAAAGGACATTTAGCATCAGAAAGGGATGATTGAAATTTCTTGGGCACATAATGAAAGAGGGCTCAAAAAATTTGATACAGATTGAAGGCAAGAGGGACAGAGGAAAACAGTTCATAACCTACCTAACAAGCTTGAGTAAATAGATGGCAGAACAGGATTTAGGAGAGATAACAAAAAGATAAAATTTATTAAAAGCTACAAATGACAGGAAATTGTGGAGGACCATAATTGCTGACATCTTGAAGAGACATGGCACAAAGAAGACACCTGGTTAAATGAAATGTTATCACAAAACAAATGATCAGCATCAAATACTGTTAACTTGTATTTCAAATTTCTATTTCTCAACTTGTCTCTTACTGGGAATTGATACCATTCAAAATGAGAGGACATGCAAACTGACACAAATTTATATTTGAAGAGATTTTAGAATCCTTCTCTTTGGTGAATTTGTTCCCTCATTTTAATTAAAGCATTATCATATTTTTTTCCTGTTTATTAGTATCAGCAAAAAACAAAAGATAAGATCAGCTTAAAGCTAAAGGAACATATTTGTATCTTATATGAATCAACCTTAATTCAAACTGTTTGTTTTAAATTCTAGCATTCCATTTTTGATACAACAAAATTTTATTTTATTTCATTAAAATTTCATTTGCTTTTCATTTACCATCTTTATTATCCAATTAGTATCTTGACTATCATATAATGGCACTTTATGTTAATGTTTCACATATACTTTAAGAAATAATAATAGGTTTTGTCATTTTTACTCTTCCCTGTTTCAGTTGTCATGTAGGGTGCTTGTGGCAAATGTAGTTTTCGGTATATTTTAAGTAAAACATTTGGTGACCACTTGGAAATAGCATGTAGTGTAATGGATAATGGCTCAGAATTGGAAATTGGAGAGTCACATTTCTTATATTCACTTACGCACGAATACCCTTCAGAAAGGTATGAATCCACCATTTCTCCCAGCTATGGGTTAATTAGTAAAACTTGTATCAGTAAAAAAAATATTGCAAAGAAATTTTCACAATCTAAATATATTTTCTGGCTTTAAATAACCTGCAGGTTGATAAACCATAAGACAATCAATAAGTAAAATATAATTAACATTTTCTCAAAATCCAGTTAAGTAATAATAGTTAAATTAATTTTTGTTAACTACTATATTTCCATAATGACTTTTTTTTTTTTTTTTTTTTATGGAATATTTTTAATTACAGAGTTTCAATTTTTCTCTCAGCAGGCATCAATCATGGTGTATGTAATCCAGCAGTTGGAAAATAGGGATAATTTACCTCAGATGGGATAAAACTAAAATTTCTGGAAGTAATGAAGGGGTAATCAGAACAAATAAAGTCCAAAATACATAACTGTCACACAACCAATCCAAAAGTTTTTATTTTGTCCTTTATCTTTTCCTAGTTGCTGTTTTGTATGATTTACTTGCCTTGCTAACTACCCTGTGTTTGAGTCTATCTGTAGAAAATTGTAATGTGATTCAAAGTTATGAGTTTCTATTCCTATTTTTTAAAGTTATATAAATTATAATCTATTTCAGGTAATCTTATATTCATATAAATTAAGTTTCAATGTAATGGTATCTCTGGAAATAGTTACAGTGGGCTAAAACTATTTGCTGACCACTGCCATAAGTAAACTAATTGTGATGACAAAAATTGACATGAAAATCAGTCTAAAACTTGCATTGAGTATGCAAAAAATGTGGGTGTGAGTGTGTGTAATTTTATTTTTACCCTAACTTTTTGCAATAAAAAAAAATGTTAAAAGTTTTATTAAAAAATTTGTGGGCATTGCTATAAAATGTCTTTGATACCCACTTCAGGCAATATATAAACTCTGCCATTTTAAACAGATATATTTTGAGGTAAAATATACAAGATATGAAAAGTGTATCCAGTCTACCTAGTATGACAGGTTTTGTATATTTCAATGCAGATGCTAGCTCCCTCTCTCATTTTCACACACACACACACATATATATATATATATATATATATATATATATATATATATATATATATATATATATATATATATGAAAGACAGTAAAAGACTTGTAGTGATTTACAATCAAAATGAAATAAGGTTTTGAATGAAAAGTTTTAACTTTCTCAGCCACCCAACAAAAATTCCTAATCCAGAATCTATTTGAAGAATAACTCTGATGACAGAATGGTGATTATTATCATTATACATGAAATTCTCCAAAATGAATGACATCAGCTGATGCCCATTGGAAGAGTGGCCTAATGGATATAAGCATTAGTTAAAAATTGTTGCAGTTACCAGGTGATTGCAAGTTCAATTCTGGGATCATTTAGTAAGTAATCAATATATTGTGGTTCAGCAGAAATGAGTTAAAAAAGCAGCATCATCATAATTTAAATATGAAATGAATGCCTGAATATAGCCAGGAAGTGCCTAGTTGAAATAGTACCTTTATATATTTAACTGAACTTCATCTCTAAAGAAAAATCAGAATAAAAAGGGAAAATTGAATGTCTTTGACTAGATGCGAAAGTGTCTCATCAGTATTCTCATGATTTAGTGGCCGACTATTCTTGCTTGGTAAATTTTCTGAACTTGGAATTGTTTTCGCCGTTCTTTCTCCTGTTGTTCTTAATTTTTATTGAAAGCATGCCTCCCAGGCCCACTATTTGGTGAGGGCGGTGGATTGGCCGTTGATCCCCCCCCCCACCGGGTCGATGCTTGAAGCTGTACATTCACTTGTTATCATGAGAAAGAAAGTGGACAAACACTTGCTGACCTGTGTGAGTATAATTCCGCTCTACCGAAAACTCATTTTAACCTTTTTTTTTTTCTATTTGCTTAAATTCTTTATTTTTATTTTTATTTTTTTAAATCCTTAAATTTTATTTTTCATTTCAAAAGAATAATCAGAAAAAAAGGGAAAATTGAATGTTTTTGGCTAGATGCAAAAGTGTCTCGTCACTTCAATTTCTTTTTAGATTAGTCAATGGGACTTACATTAAGTTAAAACTTAATGTTGCGAAAGGGTAGATCCAACTGTCAGCCAGGATTCTTTGCAAACTACCTCCCCCTCTCATCGTTCCCTCTGTTTTTGTTGTTGTTCTATGTGTTATATGTAATAGGAGTAGGTAGGCTTTCCTACCGCCGGTCAACACTCCTCCCCCTTCTCTTGGACATGAGTAGAGGCTTACGCCTTGTTTCTTGTCTAGGAAGGGGTTCCCGGTTCTCTCTATCTCTCTCTCTCCTCTGTATCTCCTGTTGCCTTTATCTATCCACTACCCTTCTCCTCATCCTTTCTTCTGTCACTCCCATCTGATCTTGCTCCAAATTTTTCTGTAACCCCTTGCGTCCTAGTGGCTTCCCGCCTTGCTTGGGGTGAAACGCTTAAAAAAAAAAAAAAAAAAAAAAAAAGTTCAAATAAATTTCATATATAATGACATTTTGTCATTTCAAAAATTAAGCAAAAATTTGTGAGTCTCAATTGACCAGCAAACTTTAACTTTCATGCTTGTAAAAAGGACGTTTTTTTTTTCCTATAAGGCCGCTATTATTTGTACTACCTTCACTCCCATGGCAATATTTATTTACATGATTACAAAAGTTTATAAAAATATGTGAACCAAGTACAATGTGATATTATTTATCTATTATAAAGATTTCTTATTTACCATTTTATAAAGAAATAAAATCTTTTTATTCAAAAATTTTTAAAAGAATTACAAAGTTATAAAAATATGTAAACCATTTACAATACAATAATTATCATTTTATAAATAACTATGAAAACAAGTTTTTATTCATAATTTTATAAAAAAAATATCAATGAATTTCTGCATAAAAGAAATGCCCAGAGAATGCATTTTTTCAAAATTTATAATTAGTTATTCATTATCCTTTTATTTAAATTTTCTTGTTCAGACATTTTTTATAAATTTACAAATAAGAAATTTATTTTTCATATTTATTTCTTTATAAGTTGATAAATGATAAACATTGCATTGTATTAGTTTGTTCACATCTTTAGGGTCTGCATTTTTAATATGTTCCAAATATAAAAATATTCTTGTAAATAAACGAGCTAATTGTCTTTAATATTTTTATTGTAAATTCTCGAAGAACAAAGAAAATGTATAAATTCACTTCCATATGTTTCAGTTTTACTAAAATTCTAATCTTTACTCTTTAAAACAATAAACATTGCTAAGGGAGTGAAGGTAGTTAAAATAATAGTGGTGTCAAAGGAAAAACCATCCTTTTGACACATCATTTTATCTCGGACACAAAGGTTAAAGATTACCAATTGACCAATATCAATAAAATCATAACTTCAATCAGTTTGGTACATTTATATTCTGAATGGCATTTAGTCTCCCCCAAACTTTAAATAGCATCTTTTAACATCAGTAAATATAAAAATATTTACAAATAAAACCTTTTTTCTGCTGAAAGTAAAATCAGGACTGCTTTAACCCATTAAGTTACAAAATAAGAATAAATTATAGATTTTTTTTTTTTTCATTTCATCAGGAATAAATTTTTAAAAAATGACTTAGCAACTCGTATTCAAAAGGTTTTTATGTTAGATTTTAAAAGTTACATGTCAATTGGAGGATTACACTTTGTTAAAAACATCATTTTAAAATATAATAGTTTTACTTGTTAGCTTTTTAACAATATAAGGGGAAATAAAAGATTTGCTAATTTTTTTTTTATTTCCTGCATTTGTATGTTCCCACCAGATGTTTGGTGACAAATTGCTGAAGAATGAGTTACAGCAAGTTTCCTCAATGCATTTCAATGGCCAAAACTATGTTCCATGGTTCCAACAGGTCTAACCTTCACAGCTTGGACCTGCCATGCCACTTACATTGTAGTTAACCACCCACATTCTCTCTATTCCATCAGTCAGAAGTTCCACTCAAACAGCTTTTTCCTGCAAACCACTGCTCAAGATGTTGTTTTCTCAATCGCTACAGTCTTAACCTGTTCAAGTCTACAGTTAGCCATTATCTTCCCCTCCCATCTGTATAAACTACCCCTTAACTTAATCCTCTACATCTAGTGGCCCCCAGGCTTTGTACAGGGTGAACTTTGCTGTAAAAAAAAAAAAAAAATTGAGTTAATAACAGCAAAGATGAGAACAATAGCCACATGTA
Organism: Acanthosepion lycidas; assembly: GCA_963932145.1. NCBI lineage: Eukaryota > Metazoa > Mollusca > Cephalopoda > Sepiida > Sepiidae > Acanthosepion > Acanthosepion lycidas. The sequence goes on from OZ010600.1 coordinate 7,738,519, forward strand.
AATAATCTAAACTACTCAGCCCAGAAATCAGGCAGAAGTTTCCTTAAATCTTCAGCACCTTTCTCGGTATCTTTTACAGACCCCAGCAACACTAGAGTATACTGTTAACTCTTTCATGGATTTCTATAATCTAAATCCTAGATCTAATTCAGACCCTAGCAACACTAGAATACAGTGTTAACACTTCTTTGGATTTCTAACCCATCCGATCTTAATTCTAGTGGGGTTTTTTTTTGGTATACTTCCAAGTGCACCTACTCTCATGAGCACAACCCTAACCTTCCGATTCCATATCTTTCCCACGTCCTGAGCAAGGTTTTGATCTGGTTGTGTTAAGCTTTCAGTGTAATATTTAGGTTATATATTTACACCTTTTGATTAAATAAAATCTCAATTTCAAATTGTCATTTGAATGCTTAATAGGTTTTTTTTTTTTTTTTTTTATGTCAACAGATCTAGATATTTTCCATTTGAAAGTATTAAATATTCAATGCTTTTGAAATGTTTATTAAAAATCCTGATCATCATGCATTAATATTGCTTAGTATTTGTTGCATAAATCAAAGGACATTATTTACAATTAGTGTTTTAAGAAAATATAGTAAAACAGTTATCTTGTGCTTATCTGAAATAACCAAAAGTTAGCCTCTCATCAGTAGTTATCTTGATTGTAGTGGGCGAAACTATGCTAATCATTCGGTGGTATTCATTTCTATTGACATATATCACCGAGCAGATATCTATTGACAGATCAAGGTTAACTTGATTTGTTGCCCCCACAAAGTTAACTGAAGGTGTGGCTGTATCAGTTTGGTCTCCTAACTTGGGTGATATGACTGTTTTCTAGGTTTCATGGATAATGGTTCAAGCTATGGAACAAATGGTTGACGGTTAAATTAGTTCATTGTAGTACAACAGATAATGAGTTTCATTTGCGCGTATGCTACTGTGGTTAACCTTGTGCTGTTAATTTGTGCTTTCGATGACTTTCAACATCATGAAAGTCACATTTGCTTGATGTTGTGGGACTGAGAATAGAAGCTTTAACTGAATATGAACATTACAAAAAAAAATAATACTTCTCAGACAAATCAGAATCTGATGTAAAACTGATGTAAGCTAACTTAACTATGACATGATTTGTTTTCAACCTGGATGTGTAACCAAGTGATGCTAGTTATGTTAGAATTATGTCAATGCCATTAGGATAATTAATCTGCCATGACAACATGCAGAAAATGCTCCCATAACACCTTATTATAATAGAAGGTATTCTGGCTGAAATTGACCAAGAGATTTTCAGTTTTTCTTATCTAATCTATATAAGATCTGCTTCCATCTCCTGTTAACATGTTGACTGCCAGAGGTCAGTTATGAAATCCAACTTCAAATACCAACTTTATAATACCCAACCCAACTTTAGGCAATAAAATATGTTTAGGAGTTGATTTATAGCTTCAACTGAAGTCTTAAAATTGTTTTCATGCTAAAAGTATCAGAAAATTTCCAAGATAACTCCTAGTTGGCGTCATAATAAAAACTGCCAACTACGAATTGTGATTGGAAGTGAATGTGCACAGATTTAAGCTTGGTGAAACAAAAACATGCAGCATTTGTGACACTTTTGGTTAAATAAAGCACAGGTTGCAGACAGTATTGTTTGCAAGATAAGTGTCTAGGGAAAAAATAAGTGTTTTTATTTTCTAACATATATTCACCAAACTTGGATTTTTGTCTTTATGAAATGTTGTCGATCTTACTCGATGAACCTACCTTTGGCTTCAATGACAGCCTCGAAGCAACCTTGTAACTGACTACAGGCCTTCTTCACTGCCTCCTGACTTAGACCCTGGTGATCCTGGCACTCAGCTTGTCCTTCATGTTGCAACTAGATCTGTTGATCTCTCGTTCACCACGCCTCACACAAAGAAGTCAATGGGGTTGCAGTCAGATGAGTTTGGAGGCCAAATGTCAGGTGCAGTGTGGTCAAATTTGTTCTCCAACAGACAGGCCTGGGTTTTCTGGTGAGTATAGCAAGGCACAAAGTTTTCTGCCCCATATACAGCCTCCCTGCTTCACCACCTTGCTCAGAATATGAATGTAGATGTTGGTGTTCAGCCTGTGGCCCTCTAGGAAGAAATTGGGTGGCATGACATGACATTTACTGTTGATGACACCGAAGGCCATGATTGTCGCTGGAAACTTTCTGTATGACACTGGACACATCTTTGGGTGAGGCAGCAAGCCACCTTTTTTTTCTGGGAGTTGATCTTCTAATCTAGGTAGAATTTCTTCTCATCATAGAAGAACATGTCTGTCTCCAGCAGGTGTTTCAATTTATTCATCAGCATCTTGATGTGCTAGAGTTACTTTTCCTGCATCACCTTGAACAAAAATTGTCCCTTTCTTTGTATGAAAAATAGTGAATGTTCTCATGCACCACCAGCCTGATGAGCTTTTCATCCACACCTTTCTTCCTTGCAATAGCACACATTGACTTACACTGATCGTTGGTGATGATCTCTTGGACCTGAATGACACTCTCTTGTTCTGACTGTGTCAGATTGACAATCATGGGTTTTCTTCTTTGTTGTTGCCTTGTAATCAAATCCTGAATCTTCCAGCTCTTTTCTGACCTCTTCCATCTTGTTGTGCTGATAATGAGGAAGTCTGAAATCTTCTTGTTTGTTATTCCAGCATGGATTCCAAAGAAAATTTGATGCTTCTTCCACAAATTGGGGTTTCAAAATTATCCATAGACCATTTTTCTGCAAAAAATGGTTGTTTTGCAAGCAAAACAAAAACAAAAAAACACAAAAAAAAAAAAAACCACCAAAGGTAAAAAAAAAATGTATAAATTATCAGTTGAAAATTGTGAATTAATACCATCTGTACATTCAGGTGTACATATTCTCTAATGTAGTACTCCTCACAGTTATGTATTGCAACAGAGGAGAGACAGTATTGCAATCTCAATAGTTATTCCATATCTGTATTAATAGGGTAGAAATAATATTTGTGGGAGAAGAAAAGTGTTAGTTATATTTAAGGAGATAGATGAATGCATTTTTATCTATCTATATATGAAGTTTTATGACAGCAGCTGGACTGGGTTTATATGTGTTGATGCACTTAGACTAGAATGACGAGTTCCCCACAGAGAATTAAGTTACACTGCTGTAATTAGACATCATAATAGGGGTAAAAAAAAAAAGTTAACAAGGTTAATTCTTATGTAACAGTACTTAAAAAAGGGAATAAGAATTTAAATGAGTATCAAAAATACCGTTTCATTTATTCTTTATTTGAAATTATGAATGATGAAGATCTGAAAATAAAACAGTATAAAGAAATTGTAACTAACATTACTATACATCACAAGGTTACACATAGATATTTCTTTATTCCCTCCGGAGTCATTGCCAAGTTCTTTCAAAGAATCAACATGGCTAATGTTAATGTTAAAACTTCCTGACAACTATTTCTGTATCCATCATAATTGAGGTATGAACGTAATATATATATCTATATATATGTTACATGTTTTTCAATAGCAAACCACATTTCTGAGTCCAACATTTGGTGACACACCTATTTTAAAATGAATAGTGTACTAAAATGATATATTCAATAAAGTCACCCAATTATCAAATAATAAACATTGTTTTCAGTTGTCCTGACCTATTAGTAGCTGCACATAATTACTTAGCCATTTAAGTTTCACACAGGATTGCATCGAATATCATGGAATTGCAGGTATATGTCTTGGCATTGTTAGCTGTTGTGTTGTTGGAGGAATGGGTGGCTGTTCCTAAGGCACTGCCTCAACTGTGGTTTCTGGTAATGATAAATCAAATGGAGGTGATGCACATGAAGCACTCACCTGGCCATGGTATTTCATGACCATTGTCATATTCCTGGTGATTGATAACCCCAGATAGGGACTGTATGTAAGCACATACAGGTGAGTTATTCTTGTTAATGTTGGTGAGACCAGTGAGTGGAACAGTGTGAGTCTCAGATTTTGTCTGCATTAGTGGAACATTCAACTGAGATACATTAGATATTTTGTGTACTCTGTAGATCGGTGGCAATATTCTGTCATACCGGAGTTCCACATACTGGAGTGTAATGATGGAGAAACTTCCTATTGCACAGTGTTATCCTTCCAGACCCATCAACGCAGACTGTATATTGGTTGAATTGATGTACTTCTATGACCCATTCAGTTTTGTCCCACTTTAGAGGGTGGCAGCCAGTTTGATTCTGAATTCTGACTAAGTCAGCAACCTTGAGTGGCATAAGCTGCTGTGTATGATCTCTGAGGCATTCTTCTGTTTTAACGTGTCAGTTCCACAGAGCAGGTTCCCTTAGTGATAGGGTGTCTAGCCATGTATCATGAGGTTTGTAACAACCACGTAGTATAGAGATAAAATCTTTTATGGCCTGTTCAAAAACAGACATAGCCAGAGTTTTGTATCTCCTGTATTGTAGAATAGCATACTGAAAGACATCTGTGTCAAGTTTGCCATTTGGTCCTGTGTTGTCAGTAATGAGAAGTTTTACTGTTTTGACACCGATCTGTGCTCTACAATTACTGTGAGGAAAAGCAACAGATGAGTCAATGATGTACACCCCAGGTCTTTAAAAAGTTACTAGTTTTGCTTGCTGTAAACTCTGGACTACCATCAGAGGCCAACTCATCAAGGATTCCAAATGTGACAAATGTTTTTCAGAGACTGTTGATTAGGCCTTTCAAGTTGTTGGTTGATCTCTCAGCAATACGCCAGTTAGAATATCTATCAACGATAACAAGGTAATTCACACCTCTGTAACCAAAAAAGTCAGCATACACACATTGAAATTTGTACAGTGGGTACACAAGAGGTGTCAGAGGAGCACTGGTTTGTAAGGAGGCTATGCGATTGCAATAGTTACAATTGTTTCTTATACTCATTACATCAGCTGTAATTCCCAGGCAGAACACAAATGCCACTGCCCTCAGTCATGGAAATAACACCCTGATGAGCTGAGTGCATTGATGTAAGAATATTCTGTTGTAAGGAAGGGGGTACAATGATCCAATCCTTGTAGACAACAACACCGTCAACTGTAGATAAATGTTCCTGGAATGGATAGTATTCTTATAGAGAGGGTGGTATGTCATTGTGCAAGTATGGGATACCTGCCTCTTCATCTCGGCTAACTGAAGCATGACTTCATCTAAGAGATAACGGTGCAAACTTTGTCCCATGTTATACATTGTAGATTACCCACTGAGCGTGCAGCAGACTAGTAGAAGTTGGACTCTGATGTGGACTCTGGGGCTCCATACACAGTGTTGGTATGCCAGTTGGAGTATATCAATAATGGCAGATTCATAGTATGAGTGTCATTAACTTTCTGGGGTAATGATGCAATATCATCAGTCAGCATTACAGGTTCTGGCTTCCCAATTGGATTACAGGAAACAGCATCTGGTACACAGTGCTTTGCCCCCTGGTACGTACATTTTTAACTTATAACATAAAGTCTTCTCCTTTAGATTACAGAGTTGGGCATTACGGATGCTCTCAAGCAATCTGTCCCCAAAAAGCTTCAACAAGGGTTTATGGTCAACTGTGATGACAAGGTTGTCACAACCAAGCACAAAATAGTGGGCTTTCTTGAGAGCATCTACAATTGCTGATGCCTCTCCTCCTACCAGTGAGTATTTAGATTCTACAGCACTTATGAATTGACTTCCAACTAAGGTAACTTTCAAAACTTCTGTACAGCAAAATGGCACAGTTCATTTGCACTGTTTTTGAAATAGCCAGAACCGTATTGACCAAGCTGTAGGTAAGCATGGTTGCTTACTCACATCAAATATGTGTACGCTATTTTAAGTCTCCAAGATTATCAAATCTTGAATTCCTGGAAGAGATCATCCAGGCTTGAAACCCATTTAAAGGGTGTACTTGGTTTCAACAAATGACTGAATGGCAACATCTGGTTTATACAAAACGTGTATAAAAATTTGGATCACCAAACCAAACCAAGATTGCACGTCAGTGATGCTTTTTGCCTTTGGGAAATACAGGATGGCATGCAGGTATTTTTTTTGTAAGGTCAAACACTATCAGTCGTGATTTCAAAACCAGCAAATTCCACATTATCCTGGGCCAATACAAAATTTATCATTCAGAGTGATACCATTGTTTCTACATATTTCTAACCAATTACATGCCTGGAAAAATCTCTTCTCGATATTGTCAGGCCAGAGGAGAATATCATCCACGCATTTTGTTTTCTTGAGCATATCACTAAAGATCTCAAATCCCCAGGTATAGCCATCTCCCAATGCAATATATCCTTGTAGAGAGATATTGGTACATACCCCCAAGGTGTGATGAAAGTAGTGAAGTGTCTATCCTCCTGTAAGACTGTTTTCTTGGTCCCATGTGGTACTGATCTCAAGCTTGATAAAATGGGGAGTCCATGTGATGAGCTTTCTGAATAGCATGAACATTCAAAGCCAGAAAGTCAATTGTGCTAAGATGTGCCATTTTGCGCATAATACCATACAATGACACCATGTGATTGGTTCCCTAATTGGTACAGGTTCTATTACACCTAGTTTAACATCCTGATCAAGACATGACTTCATCTCATCTTACCAATGAATGGGGATGGGAATGAGTGTATAATGTGCAACGGGTTTGGCCTGAGGGTCAACCATAAGCTACATAGGTGGTCCTTTCATAAGATTTAAAGCCTGATGTTCACATGTGTTAAATGTACTTGATTTGTACCAATCTAGTATTAGGTTGGTGCAAAAATAATGACATTATTTTTGCACCAACCTAATAGATGTTCGTTCATAGCAATGGAATGGTAATTTGGTAGGCATGACAGGTGGAGGTTCTCATTTGGGGCAATCACATTTGATGGCACAATTGTCGTCATACAGTACAATGGACTTCATAGGTGTATCACCTTCAATGTCCATTGCAGTGTTTGCACTTTCTATCATTACCATCGTTCATTGACACATATATACCATCAACTTTCTTATGTACAATATTCCCTGAAACATTAGCACTTTCAACTGTTTCTCCAAGTTTTGGGAAATTCAATTGATACCAAGTTCAGTACATGCCTCTCAACTAAAGAATGTCTTATCAGAATTGTTGGTAATGTATACTATCTGCAGTATCTCCGGTGTAGTGCCATCAAAGGTTTTGGCAGAGAAGTGGAAGATGGCAGCACCCAGGATCTTTATAGCTTTATTGTTAGTGGCATGCATTTTCATTGTCACTGAGATTAGACTGCATCCACTCAATCCCAAGCAGTTTACAACTCTGATAGCAGCAAGACAACTTTGGCAGCCAGTATCAGCCATGGCAGTGATTGCAACAATGTTGGTTTTGATGGAAAGCTTGATTTATATTCAAAACGCTCATAGACAATGTGGAACCAAGGATTGTAGTTTATCTGAACCATTTCCATCGAAGTACTGATTGAGCAGTGAGAGGCTCACCACATCCCACCTGTGAGATAGAGGTTAGAAGGTGGAAAATAATTCTTCTCCAACAAGTGAGGACTAGGTCTCCTCTCTTTTCAATCTGCAATAAATTACATTTCTTTGTGTGTACACCATTTGCTGCAGAAATTTCCAGAAAAAATTTTTCATAATTTTACACCAGTGGAACAAAAAATAGAAAGCCCACCTATTTTCTTTGGGCCAACTTCAGGCCCATTTAAAAAAATTTCTAAGGCCCTTTTGTGGGCCTAAGGCACCATGTGGAAAATCACTGGTTATGGGGGAACATAGTTGAATGCTTGGTGAATGAGTCTACCTATCTATAATTGACGTCATTCAACAACACCTGATATGTTCCTTACTTAATGTCAATCCCCATCAATTGCTGCTATATATATATATATATATATATAATATATATATGTGTGTGTGAACTGGAGTTTTCTGGTGCTGCACTTTCTTTCTTTTTTTTTCTTTTTTTCTTCTTTTTTTTTTAATCTCAAGAAAGGCAATATATCAACTAAGATGCAAAGGGTTACTAAGAATAAAAGAATCTGAAAAAAATTTTTGCAGAAATAGGACAATAAAAGAACAGAATTCAAGGAGACTGACGATTGACATTGCATTTAAATTTTTGAAGATCATAGTTGAAAGCAGGAAGCTAGAAGAGTTTAAGAAGAGAAGTGCAGGAGAAGAAACTTAGCATGGGACTTACAGTTACAACTAGTCGTGTTACAACAGTGGAAAAGTGACTAAAGTCGAGATGCCAGGTCACGATCAATAACGTTGTCAATTCTTCACTGGAGTTTGTCAAGAAACACCAAACCAGATGTGGCAACAATGTTGGATTAATTTTCACAAAAAAGAAGTCTCAGTTGGTACTGTAATATCAGTTTGCATGTTAATTTTAATTTCTTTTTTTTTTTTTTTTTTAATCTTCCACAGATTCTTTTTCTTATCTGTGGTTTGCTATTACTTCATGGGCAATGTTGTCTAATGATTTTGTGTCTTTTCCATGGTGTTAAAATTCAGTGTTCTCATAAAATAGTTGCTATCCAAGGCTAAAGTGCTTAGTCTACCCTACTATTTAACTCGTGAGTAAGGGAAGAAGAGATGGATTTGTGCCAATTTCACTTTACATGCTGATAACCATTGCATTACCTACATATTAATTGTTAATTACAAGATGTAAGAACCAAAAATTTGTCGGGTTTTCTTTTTTTTTTTTTTTTTTTTTTTTTTTTTTTTTTTTGAGAGTCAGCAATCCTTTAATCTTAGTAGTAGGGCTTCAGAAATACATAACAATTTGTTTTTTATTAACCCACATGGAAAGACCACCTGAATGACATTGATCTCTCTCGAGTTGCATTGCTACAGTTTCTGTCTTCCCTGGTGGTCCATTCTCCACTGTTTCCTTATGTCACCTTATCCTAACTACTTTCCTCCCACTTAATAGCACATGACCTTAATCCATATGTATCATCTTCATTTAACCAGGCATTGTTAAATCGAGATTTCATTTCAACCACTTCACACACAACCTGCATGGCATTCCAATATCATACTACACCATACAATTTTCTTTGACTAACCCATGCCATGTATCTACCCTGCTGTTTCTAGCTTTTCCTTTCTCTTTTTTTTCTCTCTAATACTTGTTGTCTCTACAAAGTATTCTCTATAATACAATTATCACTATGCAATGTTATTTTATGCATACCATAGTTTAACTCTTTCCTGGGCAATCTTATGTTTTTGCATCACTATTATTATTTTATCACTAGTTTTGCTTCATCTTACTATTGTTTCTTTTTATTACAACATTCTGGTTTAAAATATGCTTTGACTGCTGGAGTAAACAGTGTAAAATTATCAGGGAGGGAGTACAGCTTCCAGCATGACATGCATCCCACACCTCCAGAGCTTTTCATGAATGTCACCTTATATATTTCAACTGCTGAAATGTCAGTGATTAAAGAGAACACAATCTATAATCAGTCTGTCACCCAATTCTCTAAACTACCTTTGTTCTACTACCTTCTGCATTTTCACTATTGTTAATTAAGTTTTTATTCCATCTTATGTAAACAGTAAAAGTTTGATTTTTGTATATGTATGTAACCTTTAAGAAACTAAAAAGTGCATTAATGTACCCCCTAAAACATGCAAAATTAATGAAAAAAAAATTTTTTTTTCTGAGATTTGCAACTAAATGATAATATTGTGGGCTTTGTGTTGTGATCCTTTTGAAAAAGGTAATATTTTTAAGAAAACCAAAACAGTAGTGTAGCTACAGGTATTGAATTAATAAGGAACTCTTAAAATGTGCCAACTTAATGCAAATGACAAAATATTTTTAAAAGGAAATGAATATTAAATGCTAATTAGAGAATACAATCCCTTATATTTTTTAAATGTCTCTTCAGAGCATAGGCAATCCTGGCTCTCCACAGATTCCTCTTTTTCTTTTTCTCTTTCTCTTTTTCTCTCTTTCTCTTTTTCTCTCTTTCTCTTTTTCTCTCTTTCTCTCTTTCTCTTTTTCTCTCTTTCTCTCTTTCTCTTTTTCTCTCTTTCTCTCTTTCTCTCTCTCTCTTTTTCTCTCTCTCTCTTTTTCTCTCTCTCTCTTTTTCTCTCTCTCTCTTTTTCTCTCTCTCTCTTTTTCTCTCTCTCTCTTTTTCTCTCTCTCTCTTTTTCTCTCTCTCTCTTTTTCTCTCTTTCTCTCTTTTTTTTTTTTTTTTTTTTTTTTTTTTTTAAAATCTGTGAATTGCTAGAACTCCTCAGGACAACTAATGTAGTATTTTCCTGTTGTGTTTTCCAGTATCATAACTGAACAATTTCCCCCATTAAGAGAAAGCAAAGTTTCAGGGGCAGTATGTTGATAAATCCTAATAAAACTAATTAGGGTCTTATTTTCATGTTTTATCTCTTGTCCAATAAGAATTCTCTAATAACAAAGATATAAGAGAGCAATTGACCTATAACTGCTGTTTCTATGGGTTTGAATTCAGAATATTCCTTCACTTAGGCTGGCTGCCATTCTAAGCAAGTTAATTCACGGATGTAAGGAAAATAGGTGGAGCCATGCCTCTCCCAAGGGCATTAGAACAAAGTGAATATAACACTCTACCAAAATTTAAACTTAGCTCATCATTTCCACTTTCTGTTCCTCTACTTTATTTACACACACACACACACACACACACACATATATATATATATATATAATATGATGCAAATAATCTCTCACTTGTATTTAATGCACAAAAGGTGAAGTAATTAGTGAGGGAGTAAATTCAATGATAATTTTTCTATCATAATTTTTGAAGTGTGGCTCAATAAATTACGTTTGTTTAACAAAATGATTGATTTGGTGCTTTTTATGGCTTACCAACCTTTTGCAGGTTATTTAAAGCCAAAAAATATTTTTAGATTGTAAGAATTTTTTAAAATAATGATTTACCTCCTAATTAACCCATAGCTGGGGGTGAAGAGGTAGATTCATACCTTTCCCAATGTAAGCAAATATCACAAATCCAACAGAAATTGCAACTCTGTTATCCATTACACCACCCGCATATCCAAGTTTACTGGACCTAGTATTTTCAAATGGTCACCCATCTAGGTACTGATCAGATTGAACATTGCTTAACATTTAGCATCTGCATCATTTATAAATGTTACTCCTCCTTTTAATCTATATGGAATTCCCTCAAAATATAGTGTTTTATATATTAGTTCTATATATTTGAAATTGCAGTAGCCTGACTATGAATTTCAATCAAGATTGTTTTAGGTTTTGTCATTGAAGGATATGACTACACAACCAACCAAATTTCAACTTACATTGGTAGGACCAACATTTTGCTTGGAGAAAATAGTTACCTACAGAGTGCTAAAGTTTAACTTTGGTGATCATACAAGTACCAGTGTTTCAACATGATATAGCTATAAGCCCAACAAAATGAAGTAAAACTAGTAATTGTGTAATTATTATTCTGCTTGTCTATCAGTCTGATTGTTATTCTTTGCAAGCAGAACCCTAACTAAATAATTATTGCTCAACCAAAACTACGAAATTGACTGCTACCAGAATGTCACGGTGGTCTTATGTCATGATATCTCACCACGTTTTCTTTTTTTTTTTTTTCTTATTTATTTTTATTCATTTTCTTCATAAATCTTGTGTGTAAATGTATATTTAATAGGACTATAATAGCCATCTTCTGTTCATAATTATAGAAATTATATATATATATATATATATATATATATATATATATATACACACACAAGAGTAATATCTTATTTATCAGCACCCATGGAATTTCCATGGGTCCACATAATAATAAAGTTTCATCTAAAATTTTTTTTTTTTTTTTTTTTTTTTTTTTTGTTACATTGAGAGAGAGGAGCTATGAATCTTTTTAATGCATTTTATTGTTTTAGGAATATAACATATACTGATTGCTTTGCTAATAATTTATAGCTTTCATATTAAATGTATATCGGTGATTCTTAAAGAATACTATACATTGGTGCTAAGTGGAAGATTGATAAATTAACACAGTCATGTTAATATATCGGCTGAAGGAAATAACTGCATAAGAATCAAAATCTATCCTATGCTACACTGCCACAATACTTGAAAAACATCAAGAACCAAAGGTGATAATCACTCACTCACTCACACACACCAAATGTCAGCATTGTGCTCTAGAAACTAAACTTTTATCTCTCACCCACATCTACAACTCTTGACATTGACATTCATTGTAGTCTCTCCCACAAGATTAAAAGTCACATAATAACTCTCCTTAGCACCAGGGACCTGTTATCTGAGTTGGTCTCCCCTTTGTATTTAAATGAAAAGAGCAGGGTTTGCTTTTTTTGTTTTTAATACCTGTTGTTATTACTTGGATACATAGTACTTTCAGTATTCCTCTATAGAAAATATTAAAGCTTCACTGCATAATATTTTTTTTTTTTTTTTTTATTCTAATCATGAGCCTGGTAAGATGGAAAACTATGAAGGGTGATGAAAAGTTCTCAAAATCAGTATTCTGATGTTGGTTCATTGAAATACAGATTTTCAACTAGTGATTTGGACTAAAAAAATTTCAGTATCTTCTCTTAAAAAATACCTCATGAACTTTAAAAAAAAACTTTCAAGAAATATAGATGTAGAAAAAAATGTGAAGTAATTTGTAAACATTTTACTTGGTGCCTACTCAGCAATCAGAAAATACAGTGATAGCTGTGCAGTTCATTATGGCAAGAGGTCCCACTGAAAACTATTGCATGGTCTCTGACTCCTTCCCAAGTAGACCTGATATTATCCCTTTGAAATCAGACTGTCAACTTAGGAGAAAGCCCTTGCTTTTCTGGTGACTAAGTTGGAATCATCATGCCTAGGTGGGTTCACTCATATGCAAGAACTAAAATGAACCATTGGAAGATGTTACAAAGGCTGCTCAGAAAAATTTAAGTATATTTTGTAGCAGAAATGAAATGCAGGCAGAGCAGCCAATCACTACTGATAATGGTACCCACTCCTGTCTGTCAAAGAGACAATGTTTAGTGTTATGTCTCTGAAAAAACAAAGCAAATGGCTGCTCTGCTGGTGTGAATCCAGTGATGTCTGGATGGTGAGCTGAGCAGTGTTAGCTATGCAAATAATTCCTTTGCTAGCCAACTGCTAAAGTTTTAGGCACCTTAAAAGCAGGCACATTTTTTTTTGATCACACAACAGAATTGCCATGTGTTACCAAGGATTTTTGTTTGTGTTACTCAGTGTTGTTTTATATTTGTTCATCTTTGTGTTTCTGGTGTCTCAGCTGTGTTTGTCCTGTATGTGTGGTGTTCACATGTGGAAAGCTTGTTCATGCTCTGCTTGTTGTGATCCTGTGTTTGATTCTGGTGCTGCTGAATTTTTTGTCCCTCTTTGTTGGCAGATACCCAACCAGTAAGAAAATGCCTTCATATTTAAGGTTTATTTTCTATTAGTTAGATTGCCAGTCTCCAATTAAGTTGTATGATATTAAATTTTAATGTCGGCAATAAAATGAATTGAGCTGTTTGATGTTTATTGCTAGATATTAAAGAAAAATTAGTTGCTCCTATAATCTTCAAATATATTTGTTGTTTAGAAGTTATTATCAAAGGAATTAACACTAAACTTTTAATAATTAACTTCCATTAACAAAAATGCCTTCTCTCCCTTCTGTTTATTATATCAGTCACATTTCAGCTCTTTTCTTAGAAACATGACAAATTGCATAAATGATTTGTTTGTGAAATTAGTGAAAATGTGATAGAATTTTGTTTTAAACGCAATCATTGACTTTTCTTGAAATATATTGATGCTTAATTATTTTTGTCTTGGGCATTAAAAAATATTAATGGCTAAATTAAGAGTTTATCTTGATAAACAGTTATAAAGTTGTATAATTCCTAATATAAGTAATGTAGCTTATTGCTTTTTTAATTTATTCTCTAATCCCTATTGAAGAAAAGCTCCTGTTTGAGCTCAATCTATTCTTAAATTTATTATGGTCTCCCTATTCTTATTAAAACAGATGTTCATTTGTAACAGATTCATATGCCCTTAAAAAAGTCTGATCTGTTCAGTTGTATTGGGATGGCCAAAAAATTTGCTTATTAAATAGAAAATTTATTTAATAAACCCCAAAAATTTTTTAGCCAATCCAATATAATATGTAAAATTATTGTAATCATTCAAATTTGATAGAAACTGAAAATATTACATTTTATATCTATTTATATTTATTTTAAAAATGTTAGGATATCGTAAAAAAGGAAAAAAGATACTTAAAAATTGACAATGCTGCACATCAGAGAATCTATTACATCATACATACATGAATTTGTCAACATTATCACAATACCAGGAAATATTTCCTTTTGTTTTATTTAACTATTTAGCAGTCAACCCGTCCTTCAAATATCGACTCTCGGTGTTCAACACACTATAACAAATCCATGTATGCTCTGCCATAACCACTCAGTTTGCATTCTAACCACTCAGCCATGGGTTCGAATCTCACTATGGTCAATTTGTCAGGAAGGTGACTTCTTTATATCAGACTGGAAGGGTCAATCCAGAACATTTGGAAAGTGCCTGAAAACCATACCACAGGTTGACCCAAGCCTTTTGAGTGAATTTGGGTAGATGGAACCCTTGGTCCTGTCAATAGCTGTGCTAGCATAGTCACAAGTCATTATGGCCAAGGGCTCAAGCGTGCTAGCCGTGTTCAAATTGCTGATCATGCTAGATAACACACTCTTTCCCAGAAGCTGTAACTAAGGTCTTCTCAGCATAGTTGCAGTATCAACTACAGGTGGGCTCTGTGGGTGTTGAATAAACACAAGTACACCTGAGCAAGTGTCTACAACAGGGATTGGCTAGCTGCCCTAGTATATGGGTATCCTCAAATACGAGTGGTCAGCTATACATACATTCATACATACATACATATGACCACAACATCACAAATAAGGCAGGGAGTCAAGCAAACAGACTTTGAGAGCCAATATTTATGGGGTGGGTTTGAGCATGTTGAATGTTAAGGTGTTACTATATACTTTAATTTAATCACTCATTCCTAGTTTTGGTCAAATATTTTTAATTTGATGCCCCTTTTAGACTGCATGATTACTCAGCAGATATAAGACCAACATCTTTGAATTACAAGTGAAAAAAAAAAAAAAAAGTTAAATAGATAAAAATTCAGTAGATTAATGACTTAAGACAATTTAAAAGTATATTGTATTGAATGGACTTAGGAAATCACTTTTTCTCTTTTCTTCATATTTTATCTCCTCGGTAAGCAAATAGGAATTGAACCAAGTTAGGGAACTGGGTGAATTTTCTTAAAATGTGGTATTACTATTAAAGAATACAAAAGTATTAAGTAACTTCAAACACCTGAAGTCAACAGCTAAGGGAAAGGGTTTCCTCAATGGAATCAATGGTCATGAGTCCTTGACCAACTTGAACCTTCAAGGTGAGCCTTCACATTGGATGTGGCTTGAGCTGGAAGCATATAGACTCCACTAGATGTACTTGCTCAAGACACAGTGTGTGTGAATGAATACCCCTCTGGCTTTCAACCCAGATGTGTGAAGGTTTTCTGATCAGGTGCTCAGCTGTATGGCAACCCACACTTGGTCATGGGACTGATGATACTGAATGAAATACATGTTGATATCATATGCACCACAAAGGCATAAGAATATCTAATCAGAAACATTATATTAAGTAAATAATAAACAATAAAAATGAAGATAATTGTACAAAAAAATGTATAGAATGGAAATTATTTCTCATGAGTTTTGTTTTATATTTCCCATTTCACTATGAGCCCTATTCTTTCAGTTCCACCAGTTCAGACCTTACATCTAGGACACACCTTGCCACTTCCAGAGGGTCAAATCACATGCGTTTCCTCCATATTCTAAATGTATGGAGAAAGTTCCACTCTCTTTCCCCGAGAACTGTCAATTTGTTGGATGCAGATGCTTCTCTGAATACTACAAACTTAACATCTTCAAGACAAGTGTCAATCATTATCCTTGTGAAATTCACTTCCTACCATCTCTTCTTTCATTCATATCGCACACCTCATTCATGATACCCATTTTAACAGTAACCCTCTACCTTGAGTGCCTCTGGGGCCTTGTATTGGGTGAACATTAATGTTAAAAAAAATGTTCCCTAGTCTGGATTAAACTTTCTTATGTTTATGTTATTCTTATTATGCCTCTTTACTCTTAGCTAATGTTTGAGATTTCCTCTCTTTGTCCTGTACATACCACCCCTGTTCACTGGTATGTGGCAATGTCACAGTATAATCTCACTGTCTGGAAGATTAATTCATTGTGTTAGTAATTATTTACTAAGCTTAGTTTGCTGCAATAGGGTGACATCCTGTGACCTTAAACTCTGTATAATAATATGCAGTTTGCAACACTATCTTCTTAACCATTGCACTATGACAAACACCAAATAATCTATCATAGAGCAATCCAGTACAAATCAAACTCACTAACAATAGTTAGCAAAACTAACATTCTAACCATTTTATTATCTGAATGTTTGCCTATAATGATGAAAAGGCTATTCTCTCAAGGAGGCTCCCTACTTTGAATACCTGTCAGGGCTCAAGTTTTCACTAGACCTCAAGTGAAATGCACATATATACAACCTAAGGATGCAAAAAACCCTTCAGTTCTTTGTACCGGTTCAGTAAGCACCTCCTACTAAATTCTTTTACAAGAGTAAGATCAGACCAAAAATGGAATATTGCTACCATATCTGTGCTGGAGCTGCTCAGTTTTCACTTTCCAGCTTTGGAGTTCAAAAATGTCTAGGCAACCTTGTGAATGATGAATTATTTTTTACTCTACAACCCCTTTCACACAGACAAAATGTCTAAGCTTTTCACAACTCCCTCACTATTTCCATGGCAAATATTCTGATGAGCTACATTAATTAGTTCTGCTATTTCAGATTTTCACAGCTAGGATCTGCTATTCCATGTACACTGGGACAGATGATCCCATTCCCTTTGTTTCATTCAGAGAGCTTCTTCCTAAGAACTGCTACTTTGGGAAACAAACTTCCAAGAGGATGCTTATCTGATCATTACAATTTTAACCTCTTTAAATCTACAGTTAACTATTATTTATCCTACATATCCTCATAAACTGTACTGCTTACCTCTCCATTATTTTACACCCCTATAACAATCTTATTCAGTATTTGTTTTTATTGAGTTGCATTTGGGCTTTATATTGACTGAAAAATTCCTTTTTTTAAAAAAGGAGTCCCAACAATCCCTGAAAACATTTAGGGTAGGTTTATCACATTACCTTTATACTATACTCATGACATGCAGGTAGCATTAAGATTATCGGTATGAAAAATTAAATTGGTGAGTTGAGTTCAGATTCTGTCTTACTTAGTCTCTTGCATTCACTTTTATACTAATGCCTTTCTGAAAGATAGCAGGGTAAACTGGCTTCACTATCCTTGGATGGTAACCTGTCTAAGAGAAGGAAAACACTGAATTCAAAACCATGATGAAGGCAATTGGAAACACTATCTTTCCCAAGAATTCACAGATAAATAAAAAGGTATCTCAAGTGCTATGATTGGCTATGGTTTGCCTGTCATCCAGTTAACATTCCTCTCTATTCTTTTGAACAGGAGTAGAGGTTTATATCCCACGTTTCCTGTTTAGGATTGGGTTTCCGGTTCACTCTTAGTGGCATTATCACCTTGCTTGGGGTGAATTGATTAAAAAACATAAACATTCTGAAGGGGTATTACATTTAAAAAGAAACAGTTTATACACACACATACACATTTTGTTCCTCTCCAATATCACAATTATTAGGTTGGTGCCAAAATAATGACATAATGATGTCGTTTTTTGACGTATTTTTTAACGTCAAAAAACGACATTATTACGTCATTATTTTTGCACCAACCTAATACATTCATGCTGCACTCATCAGGTGCTGATTAAAAGCAGTTTTCAACCATCACCTGATGATTGCATCATGCATGTAACTCGGTTGTGTTACTGGTGAGGAACAAAATGTATACTTATTATTAGTATAAATTTTAGCTCTGTTATTTTACATCAAGCACTGTCTTATTACCACCAGCACTCACTCTGTGCTACTTGTGTGTTTGTATCTATATATATATATATATATATATATATATATATATATATATATATATATATATATATAATACTAATGTTGTAAATGTGGCCACACTTATTTAAGTGGTATATGGCAGTGTTTTTGATATCTATAGTGCATATGTGTAGAAGAGTTTGTATTTAAATTTTATACTCCTTTTTGATTCGGCTGTAAAATATTAAACAGCTTCAATGATTTTAAAGTACAACTTGTGCAGCATAACACCATCAAAAGTTTAAGTAGTGTGTGGGTCCCATTCTTGATCTCTGGTGCTTGGTATTCATTAATGCCCACCAAAAAGGGAAAATGAATATTAAAATCAGTGACAGGGGGACGATGAAGGAGAATTTTCCTCCAACAAATCAGTCAGTCTTAGTTTTAATTGTTGTTTATTTATTCTACTAACTTCATTTGTACTGTAGTTTTCATTCAAGCAGTCCAGTTGGGAAAGCTTGTTTCTATATGCACCAAGCTACAAAGTAAAAGAAAAGAAATTGCAGTGTACATTTGAAAGGCTGGATTTGTATTGTCTGTTACTGCACAAATGTCTGTGGAAATTTCCATAGCTTAGTGAATAGCACGATACTGGTTGCTGCAAAGTGCAGCAAGTGTGGGGAAGGCCAGTTCTGCTAGCATTGATTGTAAATAGATGCCTTGTGCGTTTTGTCAGCAGTACCCATAGTTCTATTTCTCTCAACCTACTTTTGGTTGAATTTTATGGCAGTGCAATGACATGTTTTGTCTTGGTGAATACGCTAGTCATCTAGTATGAGTGAGAGTGACTTATGTAGATGTACATATATTGAAAAGTGGCAAACATATTTGGACAAAAAAAAAAAAAAAACACCAGCATATCACACAAGGTATTTTTTGCATATTTCTACATACATTTATACAAACTAATACATAAGCAAAATAACAGAAATATACACATTGTTCTGTATATTATGTATGGATCTACTGCCTATAAAAGGACAGAAGAATATATATGTGTGTGTCTGTGTGTGTGTGTCTCATTTAATTACTTATGGAGACCTCCTGGACCCTATTCATATGATACTTGTTGTTGATAACACAAATATGATAGCATCCTCTATATGTATAATAAAAAAAAAAATAAAAAAAATAAAAATAATGGAATAATAATGTTTAATAAAAACAAACAAAAAAACACTCAATATTATCAGTTATGAGCATGGACACAATATCTTGAACATGTTCTGAAAATAAACATTATATAAATAGATACAACAATCTGTTTCTAGTTAACAGTTAATATATTTCAACCTCGAAGATGGCTAAACAAAAGCACTCGGAAAAAACATTTGGACAGTTTTTGTATAATTTATCTACTAAAAAGAAAATTATAAGATCACATGAGAAATTATATAAAAAAAACTTAAAGTACCTTGTCTGTCATATTTAATGAAACTTGCAACACATATATATATATATATATATATATATATATATATATATACACATACACATACATGCACCCCTTATTCTACATTCAACACCATCACTTGAGAAGACACCAGAAGTGTTGAAGCAAAATGGCTATTTTTGTAGTGAGTTTATAACATGTTTGTTTTAATTTTTGAACAAATAATTATATTTGCTCTTTGTATTGAGCACTCTTTTAAGAATAGTATTTGTTGGTTATTGGAATTTATTTCATATACACCAATCCTATACTTGTGTGTGTATATATCTATCTATCTATCTATATATATATATATATATATATATATATATATATATTAGTGGAGGGAAACATATTCATACACATACAAATTTTTAATTTATTGTATTTCTAAGTAATGAATAAACATACTTTTCATAAAATTAACTGTACACAGATGCATAACTAAATATGCATTGAAAATAGAAAAAAATGATTTAATAGAAGTAAATCCCATTTATACACTTTAATGGGTGAAAAAGTATTCGTACAATGCAAATTTCAGATTTTAAAACTTTCAAATTGCTTTAATACTCTAAATTATTCAAGTGAAATATTCTAGAATGTTCCAGTAATGCTATCAGCTGTTATTTTTAGCCTGAAATATACAAACAGAACATTCTGTAATTGATATTCATGCAAGAAGGTTACCATCATAGCAAAAGTTAAAGAATTGAAAAATTTGCAAAAAGATCTGATTGTTAAGCCCTGGAAGGAAGGCAAGTTACAGAAAAATCTCAGACAACCTGAATATTCCATTTACTACCATTAGTTCATTCATTGCAAGGTATAAAAAGCTCAAAAATGTTGAAACCAAAGAACAGGTGCTCTACAAAATATTTCTTAAAGATCTTCAAAGAAATTAATGTGTCAAATTAAAATCCAATGGTTACTTGTCAAGAGTTGTAGGATGATTTGCTTTTATTAGGAATATGTCACTAAACGGACAATAAGCAATGAAAATCATAGGAACAATCTAAAGTCACACTCCTCTCAGAAAACTCCACTGCTATTGAAAAGACACAGACATGCCAGATTGAAATTCATTCATGAACATAAGGAGAAGAAAAATTGTATTGGAAAAAAGAGTATTATGGACAGACAAAACCAAAATTGAGTTGTTTGGATGTAACTCTAGAAAGTATGTATGGAGAAAAGATAGTGATGCCTTCAAACACCAGTTCCAACAGTGAAATTTGGTGCTTGCAGCATCATGGTTTGGGGATGTTTTTTCTGTAAAAGGTTCTGGCAACATAACAGTAATACTTGGTAGAATGAATGCTACAGCATATCAAAGTATTTTGGAAACAAATTTAATGATTTTGGTTGAAAATCTTGAACTTCCTCCTGATTGGATCTTCCAAGATAATGATCCTAAGCACACTGCAAAATCTATGAAGAAATGGCTTGCTGAAAATAATGTAAATATTCTGAAATTTAAACCCAATCAAGAATCTGTGGCATCATTTGAAAATTCAAATCCAATTGAGAGCTCCAACAAACATCCCATATCTGAAGACCATATGCAAAGAAGAATGGAACATAATACCAACTAAAGTTTTCAAATCATTGAGAACTACAAGATATTGGTTGTTGTAGAAGTGAATAATGGCTATCCTACAGATTAAGATTATGTATTTTTATATAGTACAAATAATTTTTCACCCATTTTAAAATGGATAAATGCGATTTATTTCTATTAAATCAATTTTTTCTGTTTTCTATGCGCGCACACACACATATATATATATATATATATATATATAATTTATTTCTATTAAATCGATTTTTTTTTGTTTTCTATGCATATATATATATATATATATATATATATATATATATATATATATGCATAGAAAACAAAAAAAAATTGATTTAATAGAAATAAATCACATTTATCCATTTTCATATATATATATATATATATATATATATATATATATATAGTGTATTGGGGCAGCAGATCAATATTTGAACACATATTTTTAAATATAACAAACAATGAATGTCTATTATGTCTGATTATGAGCCATTCTAATGTTTGCAAATTTGCATTAATTTTAGGTGAAAATAAAGACAAAAATTGTACAACATTTGGATATTTTTTTATTAAGTTGGCCTTTGATTTAAGCTTTCATCTTACATGAACCACCTACAGAGTAGTTGTACGGACATTTAAACAAAGATATTCATAATCAAAGATGATATTTTGTTATGCTGACATAGAAGATTGCTATGGGACAATAATGCATCCTTAATATATGTTCTTTTATTGTTTTTCTCCTTAATATTAGTTTTTCTCCTATTCTTTAACACTCAGTAACCCCTTGCATCCTAGTATGTTTATGGCTTTGCTTGGAATGGATTTTTTTTTTTTTTTTTTTTTTTAAGCATTCAACCCCAAGCAAGGCGGGAAGCCACTGGCACACAAGGGGTTACAGAGTCGGAGTGAGAACAAAGAGGAGTGATAGAGGAAAGGATGAAGAGACGGTTAGGGGATAGATCAGGGCATCTGGAGATGTCGATTGATGTTACATTTGAATAGTTGGAGATTGTAGCTATCAGGAAAACAAGAAATGGGAAGGGAGTTCCACGGGTGAGAAATGCGAGACATGAAGATATTGGAGTAGAAGAGATGGCTACGTTTAACAGTTTCAATAGTGAAAGGATGAGAGCAAGATGCCAGCCTAGTTGAACATTTAAATTCATGAAGTCTAGGAACCAGCAAAAGCAGCTCATCAGAGCAGTTACCGTGAAAGTATATGTAAAAAAAGACAGAGGGAAGCAACAGCATGTCTGTGAGAGAGCGGCTGCAGATGAGATGCTAGATCAGGGACAATTACAAGTACCTTGAGACAATTAGAAGGGGCTCCAGACCATATATGGCAGAAATACTCCATGCAAAGGTGAATGGTTGATTTGTAGATTTGAAGGATCGACTCTGACAAGAAAAATTTCCTGGCGCTGCATAGGGAGCCAACTTTCCTAAACAAAGCTATTGACTCAAGATATTCGTTCCATCTCAGGTTAGTGGACAATGTGAGACCGAGCAGTCACAAAGAGGTGCTCTCGTGAAGTTGAGCGTCAGACATTCTAATGGGAGACAGGGATGGTTCTCTCTGGTGAGTAAATAGAGCAGTTTTGTTTTTGAGGCATTAACAGTTTATTGCCTCCTCAGGCTAATAACATCAAGAAGTCACCTCCCTGACAACATAAGTGAGAGTCAAAACCCAGGTCCTATGGTTTGTAAGTGAATATTCTAACCACTCAGCCATGCAGTTTGATTCAAGCCTCATGAGCGAAATTGAGTAGATAGAACTGATTGGAAGCAATTGATGATTAAGCGAGCACAAAATTATATGTCATTAAGACCGAGGTTTTTGGCCTGGTTCAAACTGTTGATTCTGCCAGTACACTTTCTCTCAAACTATTTAAGGTTCACTCAGCATAGTGGCAGTTTTGTTGAAAAAAAAAACTTGTGGTTAGCTGCTCTAGCAGACAGGCATCCATTGATAAGAACAGCCAGCCATGCATATAAATTCATATGTGAAGACAATCTAAATAAAAAAATAAAAGGTAAACTGTTCTTGTTCATGTTTCTTCCTTTGAGGTAAATATAGAGATTTTATAAGTACATGGTTTTAAATGAAATCTCAACATTTTACATTGATAATAGACACACATACATATAATGTTCTTTTGTTAAATAAAATGGTGCTCAATGGAAAATAAGAGCTATTAAGTTTATATTAATAAATATACATAATACCCCATGCCAACACTATGACTTGGAGTTTCAAATAATTATGCAATCATCAGGTATAAATGAACTTTAGTTTATTTATACCTGATGATTGCTTAGTGCATGAAGCTCTGAATCACTGTTGGCATGCGGTGTGTGTGTGTATGTATGTATATATGTGTGTGTGTGTGTGTATGTATATATATATATAATATATATGTGTGTGTGTGTTACACACACACACACTACAGTTCAAAAGTTTGAAGCCACCCCCAAAATTAGCATGTCATAAACTTGACAGAAGAGTGAAAAAAATGAAAAAGTGCTCTTACAATAACTGAAAAAAAGAATGGAATCAATTATTAAACTTATACTTTGAGAAACTTTGGCAACGAATGTCAATAATTTGTGCTGCAGTAATCAAGGCTAAAGGATATTTTGAAGAGAGCAAAATTTAATAACAAAATGCTTTTTTCTTTTTGTCATAATAAAATTTCTAATAAAAAAAATCATCTCACTTTTTAACCATGCATAATAATTTTCTCTTATTTAAAATACAAAACCACTGTAATAAACACATATATATATATATATATATATATATATATATTCAAGTGTAAGACATTAATACCAATGTCAAAACATTATATTTTTAAAAAGTGCTCAATACAGATTAAAGCGTAATAATATTTATTAATAGAAATGTTATATAACATGTTTTTGTTATAATTATTGACATTACTATATATATATATATATATATAGTGTATGTGTGTATATATATATATATATATATGTAATATCTAATAAGTTATAAATTGTAAAATGTCTTCACTGAATTAACTTTTTTTTTTTTTTTTTTTTCTTTTTTTTTTTTTTTTTTTGTCCAAAGTGGAAATAGTTTGTTACACATGACTGAAAATAAATTCAAATAAACTTGTGTTACAAATTAATGCTCTTAAGAAAAACAAATTCAAATAAATTTATTTTCTCCCTTATTATTTTTTATTTTTTTAAATACTTTAAAAAATAAAAAATAATAAGGGACAAAATAAATTTTATTGAAATTTGTTTGTGAAATTAAATCAAAAGTACTTTTTCTTTCCTGATTGGAGATAAGTAGGTACTTACACTGAAAAACAGCATAGCATGATGAAAAAAGGCCCCAAACAACAAATTTTATTGTCAATTTTTTTGCTATTATTAACAGGAAAAAATCAAAGTATTTTTGATTTTTTTTTTTTTTTTTTTTTTTTTTTGTTCTAGCACATTCAAAATATTGGTTAAAAATCTTATTTTGTTTATGCCAGCAGTTGACATAATAATTATGATTAATGTTTTTGTGCTTTTTTTTTTTTTTCCTGTGAAAAACATACTAAATTGGAACTTCTTGCAAAAATCAAATAATTGGATTTTAATGAAACTTTCAGGAATTATTCACACATGAATTAAATTACTTTTGAAACTTTTTTTTTTAACATATGTTAACTTAGTTTCATGGAATTTCAAGAAATTAAATTTTAGGGCAAAATTTTGTTTTAGTTAAAAACAGGATTCCTTCAAGAATTTAAATCATTTTGTTTTTTTATTATTATTATTTTTGTAAAACAGCTTGCCCATTAACGAAAAATGTGCTCTGAATTGTAAAAAATTCAATCAAACTATAATATTATTTAATTAAAGCTTTTAATTGCTTTTATAAATAGCATTTAAGGATACTATCATCTTAAGAAGAACCCCACCCCCAAATGAATAACTAATTTTTACAAGAATTGTCTTCATTTTGTTTTAATTTTAATTAAATCCTTTATTTTATAAATCGTTTAGAATTCTGCATTACTTCAAGGTGATTAGGTAATATTGTTGGATGAAAACTACATTCACAGATCAAAAATTGAAAAGCTCATTAAAAGTTGTTTAGTTTTGTTTTTTTTTTGTTTTTTTTTTTTTTGTTTTTTTTTTATGGATACCTAACATGCCCCGGTTTGAAAGTATGGTGACCATACATGACATAATCAGAAATAAGAGTGATGGCTATAGTAAATTTAAATTCAACATTGCTAAAATTAAATTACAGAGAATATTTTTAAGATTACTGAGTACTTAAAAATCATATAGAAAAGCGTTCACCAGTCATTTTCTTAAATTATGTTTTAACAGATAAGGTCTATTTAGAACAATAAGTGTCAGCATTTTATCAAGTGATTTACAAGGTGTTAACAAGCACTTAATTGTGCTACTGTTTGTTTTAAAAATTCATTTCTCTGTTATTTTAAAATTAAAGTATATAATATTTGTTTCAAATTCGATTAATTAAACTTTAAATCAGCTAATATTTTTCAAATAAAGTTTCAGGAAAATATATTTTATTTTGGGAAGATTTTTAAAACCCAGAATTAAATTTTGTTTACAAATGTGTCAAAAATGGCTGAATTTAAACAAAAGCAAGCAAAAAGTTGAGATTCTAATCAATATAATTTCTATTTGAAATACATAAGAGTATTTTGCTTACTGGAAATAGTAAATGTAATCATTAAAGGTAAAAAGAAAGCTTCGAGAATGTATTCTCATATTTAAAATTTCATTTTAAACTAAGGTATCAAAACTGAGTGGAGGTACCTAGAGATATGTAATCCTTTTATTATCACACATAAACGATTCACTTCAAAAAGTAATGTCTCTTCTTTTATGATGTTGGCCCGCAGCAACAAAATGCAGATTCTGGTGTCATGGTAGTAATAGTTGAACCTTCCCATCAGTAATCCATGATTTTTACCTCGTTACAAATGGTAATCTGGCCAACTAGCTACAGACATGAAATTGCATACGAAAACAAAATGTGTCATTAATTTCCTCTATGTGGAAATAATTGTGAACAGTGACATTCATCAAAGCTTGAACATTTCTAGAGACTAAATGGCGGATGCAAGCACAGTTAGATTGTGGGTGACATGAGTCAACAGTGGCTATGGGGATGTATGTAACAAGTTATGTTCTGAGTAGCCCTGTACAACTGTCAACACATGAAATGAAGAGTACTTCTCAGCACTTCAAGCATAACCAACAGTAGTGGTTCTGTAGAGAAAACAAAAACAATATTTTGTTGCTAAAACTTGCTCTGTCTAACAGTGTTATTACTGTCATTTTGGTATTTTTACATAACTAGATTAGAGGTCTCACTTTTGGAGCCTCTCTATCTACGTATGTATGTATGTATGTATGTAATAATTAAGTAATCAATAATAATGAGTAAAAATTTAACAAGCACTATAAAGTAGCTACAAATCACCGCATTCAGATTCACAATTATTTCTGCTCAATAGCCTCTAGAATAATTTGAAATATATAACTCTTGCCCAACAACCATTAAGATAATGTGGTAGACCTTACTACTTACAATGCACCATTAACCAGCATATATAAATAGTTGAGCCAACACACATGGCCTGAATATTGCATGTAATAGATTGTTGCCTTCAATGTTGGCCTCAGTGTACGCATTTATATTTACATACACTTCATTCTTGATATTGAGCACTTTTAATCATAAATATAGCATACCTTAAAACTAATATACAAGAGAGAGAATGGGAGTTACTTAAAATATTTGGAAATAATCATGAAAATGTTATTGTATTATATAGTTTCAACTTTACCTTCAATCTCCTTGTGACCCAGCCTGTTGATTGTTAAACTTTGTGTCAAAAATTCATAGCAAATTATTTTTGTATGTGCTCTCCTGAAAAACCTTAAACTTTTGAGTAGTATTGTGTGTTCAAACATGTTTCATGGAATAATATAGACATATTATATCTCATTATTTTTATAATGATCCTTTCCAGTCCTCTAATCGGTTTCTTGAATAAAGATATGCTGTATATATATATATATATATATATATAATGGAGGTTTTTATCTGATACACTTGTAACAGCTTCTTGTAGCTTATTGATAAAGCATAGCCAGTTTGAATCTGGTTTCCCATGATCAAGTTCATACAGGTTCAATTCCTATCAAGAGGTATATTTTCTTTAGTAAACTTTTAGTAAGCCCAAAATGAGTGTCTACTCAAGCACATGTACTCACTAAATATAATGCTTATAGTAATAATATATACAGAATAATCCCAAGGCATACTCATGGAGGTCTTTTTCCCTGGACCAAGCTCTTGATTAACAGCTGGAGAATGACTGAACTTCAAAAATTAATAGAAATTAGATGAAAACAAAACAAGTCATAGAATAATTGATAATGCTTTATTTAAAAAATTAAGTAGTTTTTCTTACATAATTCTACCACATAATTTTACACTTTTGCTTCATTTAATATTATTGACACAGCAGACTTACAAAGACATAGAATTAACTCTGCTTATATTATGGTTTCATCAATATTTGAATGAACTTTTTTTCTTCTCTCATTCACACACACACACACACACACACACAATTTAAGAACCAACATTTTTACAGGAAAAATCATGGCATCAATCCTGTATAAATCTGTATATGCCAGCTTATATTTTCCTTGCAATCAGCTGGTATGAAACTGGCAATACTACATTTTGGATATTTCAATTTTCATCTTTCTCTAGTTCTCTCTCTGTCCTTTACTTCCATGTAAGCTCCCTCCCCTCTCTCTCTCTCTCTCTCTCTTTGCTACTATTTCTTTTACATTTTTTCTTTCTTTACTACTGTTTCTCTCCTTCCCATGGGTTCTCTTTTACTTCTGTCTCTCCCCCACAGTTTCAGTTTCTCCTCTCTCTCACAATTTCTCTGTCCGCCCACCACTGTTTTCCTTTTACTTCTCTTTCTCTTCATATTTTTACTTGATATTTTATCCATTTTTTTTTTTTTTAATTTTTCTTTCACTTTCATTTCTGTTTTCTGAAATGTGAGTAAATTCTTGCTCACTTTCCCAAGAGAAACGTAAACAAGGTGACTAAAATAGTATGAGGATAAGAAATTTGTTAGTGTAGCAAGATTAATCCTGATGGGAATCTTACTACTGTGACCTTGTGGCAGAATAAGTTGTGCTTAGTCATAAGCATAAAGCTATATACAGATGCTGGTAATTATAGGTTTATTAATGTGTATATAAGATATACTTTAGTCATTTTATACTATTGGAAGTTTCTAATAATTGCCATACCTAAGTGAATATTTTTTATTATGCTATCTATGGATGAAACCTTGAACTTATTGGAGTCGTTTTCACACCCAATTGTCTTTTTTTTTTGAAAGGGTTCAGAATGAGGAAAGATGCAAGACAACACCCAAAAATAGCTATTCATAATTATTCGGACACCTGATTTTTTTGTTTTCTCTTTTCTGTTCCACCGCTAGAAGACAAACTGGACCGATTTTGTTTTTTCTATATGTATAGGATAAATTCTGCATACTTTCCTTGCCTGAAAAAAAATCCCAAAGAAAGCAGGATATAAAATGGAAAAGATGGAATATGTACCAGCAAGCAGCAGTTAATGGACTAAAAAGATTTTTCATAAATCCTCTTGAAGTTTCAAAACACTTTCAGTGTTTCAGATCAACCTTCCTGTGGTCAATCTCTAAAACTTCAGTATAGGAATGTACAGAAACTAATCAAAGAAGACTGTAAGACAAGAGAATGTAACTTGTCAGATTGACATCAGTAGGAGCCTGTAAATATAACTTCAACAACATTGACTAAAGTGTTGTATTTCAGCTAAAAAACCACCATTAAACAAAAAGCATTTGAAGGCAAGAGTAAGTTTGAAAAAGAATTATGAATTATAGGATCTAGATATTTGGAATAAGATCAACTTCACCGATGAAACTAAAATAGAGCTGCATTCTAATAAGTGAGAACTTATCATTTGGCCCACGGGAAAGTGAAAATAAACAGATTGCTGGAAGAAAACAGTGGAATTTAGGCTAATTGTCTGATGCTTTGTGGATACATAAAAAAAAATGATGTTTCAAGAAAATTGGTTAAAATTGGTGCTAGAACAACAGCACCAAATACATAGTTGCTGAAAGACTATTTGATAACCGATTTGTATGAAGATGAGATTTTTCAGCATAGACAGATCTCCATATCTCAGATTGTATGCAACACTACCGAGTTGATAAATGTGTAACTATATTGAAAGATTGGTCAGCTTGGAGCTCTTGCCTTAAATATTATAGAACAAATGTGAACAGAACTAAAGAGAACCTGCAATCTTGAAGAGTTATGGAAGTTCATAGAGAATGGCATTTCATACCTGTGAAAGTGGTAAAGTATCTGTATGAATCCCCACCTTTTTCCTGTTTTAATACACTGTATTTGGTTTTGTTTGTGTAATATTGGAAAACTTTTCTACGAACCATTATTTTGGGTTTACTTTCACATCTTTCAGACTCATTCAAAAACCCTTTGTTGTAGAATATCATAATTAGGTATGAATATAGCTTCAATGAAGACACTGTTTCATTTGTAGAAAATGTGAAGGGAAATATACATTTATAATTTGGCAATCATGAGAAATTTACAATAATTCAAAATGATCAGACATTTGCACATTACTGTGTATAGTCAGCATATCTTCATTCAAACATGTTTCATTGAATGATATAAATAATATAGATATATTGTGTCTATTTATTTTTATACTGATCCTTTGCCAGTTGTCTAATCAGTTTCTTGATGTTATGATGAAATTCATCATGGAAGGTGCATTATTTTATTTTTTATTTTTAAAACAAAAAACATATGCAAACATGCTCTGTTATAGTTATTTTAGAATTTTTAAATGTATCCAATATAGTTATGTAATTTTTTTTACAAAACCAGTGTTTCAATATAATTGAGCTGACCAGGAATTGGTAGAAATTTAAAATGGTATTAGTATATAAATGTTGTATGTACTTCAATATATTGTTGCTATATTCATAATAAATTTTGCTGAATGTTGGTTGATTTTGATAGACAGTCTTGAGAATTTGAGGTTTTTATTTATTATTTTTGTGGTGTAGTATATTTGCACATGTGTTTTTAAAATCACTATTACAACAGAATGCAGATTTTATTGCAGCTACAATGTCTTTGTAATTTACTCCTGAAGATCTTAGAAAAGGTTGAAAGTACTTGGGTTTAAAAAAAGAAAATGTGTGTATATATATATATATATATATATATATATATATATATATATATACACACACACACACAATCTTACAGTAATTGCACAACTCTGAGTTTCATGCCAAAGCAATATTCAAGTGCTGGAAATATATATTTATTTTTATTTATATTTTGGATTGACACCTTTTTCTTTTTTTTCTTTTCACACAAGATATATTATTGTTGAGGTGAAAAATTATTGGAGTTAAAATATTTAAATGAATTGTAGTTTAAATTTGAATTTAAGCTCAGATTAACATTTAAGATTGAAAATAAGAGTGAGTTTGATCCTCACTGGGTGCATCATACTTTTGGCTTTGTGCCACAATTAACCTATGCTTAGTAAATTGCTATATATTTTAAATAAATGTATTTAAGCAACAGTTTTTCACTTATTTAGGTTTGGTTGAAGACCAGCAAAAGATTTTTTTATTCATTTTTTTTTCTCTTCGGTTTCTGACCATTTCCAAAAATATTTAGAACATAAATTACCCAATGTCTTATGAGTGCTTTTAGCTTTTATAAGCCATTATCAAATAATTTTTTTTTTTTTTTTTTTTTTTTTTTGACTTAAGTTGTGTATATAAATATACAGGGTTTCATTGGTGGGATTCAAGTGTCATGTCTTCACATGCCACTGAATGTATTAGTTTTTTGTTTCATTTTTTTTTTTTTTTTTTTTTTTTTTTTTTTTAACAACAAAAAAATTAAGAATCTCTAACATAATCACCACCAGAGATACAACAAAAATCACTGCAAATCTGCTTACCTATCTGAAGAATGCCTAATAAAACAATTCAAACAACACATTTATTTAGTTACATAGTCACTGTATTATTAACTTGTTATTTATCTGATAATAAACACTTGTTTATCAATAATACCAAAATGTTATGCCATATAAACTGTAAAAACCAACTAGAAATACTAGAAGCCTTAATTATAATAGAAAATCAAACCAACATCTATAAAATTGAATTCAATTTAGGAGCAAACATACTGAATATATTTAACAAGTAACATGCTGATGACATGACATTCAAACACAATAAAAGAAACCTAATTCATATCTAGAGACATAACTCTCTCTTGACTAACTTCAATCTTACTCACCAAACTCCAGTCCTATCAGTCCATCATTACCTCCACATATAGCAGTTTACTGTTAGTATAAGTAGTGAGACCGTATCTATCAGTAGCTTGCTTGGCCTGTCATGTAGCTTACAACACCTGGTATTCCTCAGTGGTCACCCATTTGAGTACTGACCAGTCTCAACATAGTTTAACTTCAGTGATTGGACAAGAACCTGTGTTTGAATGGGATATGGCCATAAGCACAATTCTGTCAACCCACAAAAAATTCTTTGATAATTACATGTCAGAGCTGAAAGCAGTTGAAAATGTTGCATAATTTACGTTCAAATTCTCACTGGATAACAGAAAAATGGTCCAAAGAAAAGTTGAATGAAAATAATTTTAAAGAAATTTTGTTGGTCTTCAAACATGCCTTCATGTGTGTGCCTGACATGCTTCATACATATCCTTAAAACATGTTTGCAAAATAGATGATAAAGATTTATATCTTTGTAATAAAAAAAAAAAGTAAAAAAAAACTTTGCTGCATCAAATATTGGTTTAACCACTTGTGTATTAATCTGTTCAACGTAAAAACCATTCATAATTTTCAAAATATTTTCAAAACACAGCGATCCTTTAGAGAAATATTTCCCTTCTGTCTTGTCATCTTTATCTTCTCAATGAATAAATATCCAAAATATTTGTATTAAATATTATGTTTTATTCAAATATCCTCGACAGATTCAAATGTATGAAGAGATGCTGAAAAGTTCTTGGTCTGATTCACCTTCCAAAATCTGACCAAACATCAGATTTTTTAAAAATTTTTCTTGGTTTGACTGAGGATTTTCAATACCTACTTGTATATAAAAATTTAATGTGTATCCATACATTGAGAGAAAATAAAATAACCCATGAACATGTATTTCCAGTTGTTCAAAATTAAATATACAAGTAATATAAGTTTGAGTAAATGAAGATATGTATACAGCTGAACTGTTGTCTATATTGATAAACCTTATTGCACTCAAAGCAATGTTTATAACTCCTGGTGTTCATAGTGTCTTGACCTCCTCTGGTGAATCCTGAGCAGTGTATACTTAAGATTAGCTATATCTGGTACAATGATTATTCTATGATCAGATGGATATGCAGTATCGAGTCTCTTGACAGTTAACAAGGTGTTATTGTTTAAACATCTGGTCATCCCTCTTCAGGATTTGTTGTTGACCATCCAAAGATTACTTTTTTCTTTTTTCTTTTTTTTTTTTTTTTAACAAAACTATGCATGGATGAGGCA
The DNA here is from genome assembly GCA_963932145.1 of Acanthosepion lycidas. Classification (NCBI taxonomy): domain Eukaryota; kingdom Metazoa; phylum Mollusca; class Cephalopoda; order Sepiida; family Sepiidae; genus Acanthosepion; species Acanthosepion lycidas. The sequence continues at coordinate 7,771,505 of OZ010600.1, forward strand.
GGTTACTAAGTTGAGAACTGAAGGGATTAATGACAAAGAATAGCCAAAGTGAACTAGGAAAGACTGGGTTAATAATGATCCCAAGAAATTGAAGTTGAAATGGTGTGGAAAAACACAGTGAAGCAGGCTTCCAAAACATAAACCAGAGAGTGGATATATGCATAGGTTCCAAAATAAAGGGTGTATCAACAGTACTCAGAACCCATATTAATATTAATTTCCATATTAATACACTGTATATTCTCCTTGGATGTTAACATGAGCCTCTACTCATATACATATGATCATACAGATGGCAAATACCATCCTGTGATACATTATTTCACATCTCTTACACTTGTTGATATAATACAGCAAGAGTTGTAGGTGAGTTAACTGTCTGTCAGATATTGTCCCATCATGTCCCATGGAGAACAGATCATCACTTTCCTGTTGCACAAATGACAGCAGAACAGGCTGAACAATGGTCTGGACATACATGTCACTGTTCAACATTCCATCCACAAACACCAAGTGACATATGACATACCACACGATGATGCCAATAATTATATGCTGCTACCTCAAGTTGTACATACAAATGACTATCACTTGCGTAAAAGCAGAATCTGATCATTGGAAACTACAGAATGCCAGTTGATTTCTCAGATGATCTTGTCATGACACCACTGGAGAGGTAATGGTGAGACTAGCCATTTCCATTAAAAAAAACATTCAACATTTGTTAACTGGACAGTTAGCATTGCTGTTGGTCAAAATTTATAAAAGCTTTCTCTTTTAAAATAGTTTTTCAGGAAAATGAATTTTTCAAAGGCCACTTATTGCTCTTTCTAGCATTGACAGGAGCTTCCTTCCTAATCTTTTGTTTAAGATCATATAGAAAGTCAAAATCATGATTATATCATTATTTTGCTCATAGTGAAATGGTTCCCATTTTAGTTGTTACTACTGATGTTTTTGGTTATTTGGTAAAGTTTTTATGACTCTATAGTACCATTCTATGAGGACTGTCTTCTTTAAAATCTGGAAGTCTCATTCACTTGAAGACATTTTTCATTGATTTGAGAAAATGGTTGTATATAGTTGATAGTTTAGACCAGCATTTCTCAACCAGTGTATCCAGGTGTACTAATGTGCCTTGAAAGATAGCCAGATGCGCCACAAGTTAACAGAAGAGTAATTTATGAATTATTTTTATATTTAAAAAAGAAATTTATTTTTAAAAAGCTAGAGACACCAAGCATATGGCTTCCATGTCTAAGTCAAATCTTTGTCATTTGATATTTTAAACTGAATGCTATATTATTTAATCTTTAAGGAGTGAATAATCATTTCTCTTTTTGTCTTCAAGGGATTTAAATCAGTCATTATCAGCCTTTCTAAAAAAAAAAAAATAGATCTCTATCTATAAAAGGCAGGATGTGTGTGTGTGTGTGTGTAACGAATGTACGGCCACAATTTTCAACAGATTTGCACCAAAATTTACATGCACACGCTCCAAGTTAGTGAGAAGGCCAAGACAGACTTTGCATTTCCCAACTCCCATCGATAGTGGAAATAATCAGTTTTTTTTCATGCTTCTACAGCAGTTTTCATGTAATTTGTGGCCATTTTCTACTGGCCAGAGTGAGAGCTTATAGCTGGCTGCCACAAATAGGCAGGAATATTCTATTGGCCAGCATGAGAGCCAACAGCTGACTGACACGAATGTTAACTAGATGCTAGCATTCAAAAAAAAATCCATAGCTGCATTCGTCACAAGTGGGAAAAATTTAAATCTGCATGGCACTTTACTCCAATTGGCTCATTCGCTTGCTTAAACTCAACGTCGATTCTGTTTCCACAGAACTGGGTTGGGTGTGAAAAAGTATTTGTTGTTAACATTCTTTTTCATTTGGTTTTTCCAGTTACGAGTCCTTTTTTTTTTTTAAAGCTGATCGTTTTGTGTTCATTTTGTTTAGTTCTTTTTTCGTAACAGATTTAATGTTTAGTATAGAGCTTAGAAAAAATTTGCAGTGTGAGACAGGCAAGAAGTAAGGCATCTAGCAACATCAGCATGGCAAAGAGCACTCTTTTAAAGGCAAGGAAGGGCAAAAATATTTTAAGTCAAGTGATAGCGATTGCTGTATGAGTCGTACGATTTTTGAATCTAGCATGGGCAATGCCGGGCCATGCTGCTAGTTCTTCATAAATCCCTTTAAATAAGAAAAAAAAAAACTGTACCACTAATCTTCTTTCAGAATTTTAAATCAAAATTAACATTTATTATTTTCAAATTTCTTGACTGATTTCTTTATTAGAATTTAAAGTGCACCCCAAAGTTTGTTATTATACAAGTGTGTTCTGAAGTTAAAAAAAAAAATAAAATAAAAGGTTGAGAAACACGGGTTTAGACATTTCTGAAAGAGTTGGATGCCATGCATGACATTCATATGAGAGTCTATTTAAGAACAAGAGTTAATATTTTGGTGCATGGCAGTGTTTAGGCTGAAATGGAAGCATGTGTTTAGTCTTGCTGCAAGCAAGATTCCCAAAAGTCTGTGTTAACACTCATGAAACCACATTTACTTTGATCTATTCTGTCAACATTGTTTGGTCTGCTGCCTATACTGTACATCAATCTTACTTATCATCTGTACTATATGGCCATCCAGAACCTGGTCTATAAATGTAGAAATTCTCATTTGACCATTTTGACAATACTGACTGACCATTATGGAAAGAAGAAAATAAAATATCAACAATTAAGAAAACAGTTGACAACGATTGACATTGCGTTTAAATTTTTTTTAAATCAAAGTTGACTAGGAAGCAAGAAGTCAGACAAGATTTCCACAAGCAAGGAGTGCGATAGAAGAAAATGTTAGCAAAAAACTTACAGTTGTATCTATCCATTTCAACTATAAAATCACAAGACTTTGCTGCCAATCTAGTACTACGCTTAAATTCATAAAGTCTATGTACCATAGAAGAAAGTTCATCAGAACAATTACCATGAAAATATTTATAGAAAAGGCACAGGGATGCTATATTACAGCTGTGGGAAAGTGACTGAAGCATTGATGCCAAGAAGAATATCATTACAGATTCTTCTTTGGATTTTATATATATATATATATATATATATATATATATATAACAGGAACACCAGACCAGATGTGACAGCTATGTTCAAGGCCTGAACGAATGTTAGGCTTATAAATATGTAAGATAGATTCAGGCGAGAAAATTGTCTGGCTTGACACAGTGAACCAACTTTCCAAGCAGCAGACTTAGCAATTGGTTTATATATAGTCTTTCCATTTCATGTCAGCAGAAAACCTTCATCCAAGTAGGCATAATGGAGGTTGGCATCAGCCGTGCTAATGGAAAGTAAAATGTGTTCTCTCAGATGATTAAAAGAGAGCAGTTTAGTTTTGGAGGCATTAAAATCAACCTTGCATATTTAAATAAAAATCTGTTTACAGAGAGGGGAAATACTTTTGAACTATATGACCATTATATAGCAAATGATGTGCTATAAGTTTACATTCAGTTGAAAGACACTTATTTCACCTTTTTTAAAATATCTTTGAGATGGTTTAAAATAATAACAAAAAGGCATTAAGCTTTATTTTTCATTTAAATGCATAAAACTAATTTCTCTTAGAGAATATTATTAAAACCAGAACTTTTGAATATGCAAGGTAATATTTTCTTGTATTTAGCTTTTTAAATTAAAAAAGTATATCTTTCCCCTATTTGGACTCGCTTTCCTTCACTGCATTCCATAGAAGCTTTTGTAGTTTTCTTTCCATGTCTACTATCAATACTGTGTTATCTTATGTTAAGATTGTGGCTGCCAATAATGAATCCTGGTAGGATCTCTAATTCAAAATTGCTGCACTGTATAGATTAAATAAGTCCTTGACTTACACCCCTTTCTATTTTTACATCTGCTGAACTCATTTTCTACAGTATGCATGTGAATTGCTGCCAGTATAGGTTCTTGATTATTTTAAATCCTTCCCAAATATGTCAAGGTTGCTAAACATTTTCAACAGATCTTTGTAGCATACTTTATGAAACTCATTTGCATAACCGATAAAACACGGGTACACATACGTTGGCATTTCTATTGCTCTTTCTGAAATCATTCTGAGCACAAATATTGCATTCCTTATACTAAAAGTAAATTATAAGTACAAAAATTTAAATATCTGGAAAGTGTTTTATCAGAGGACAGAAAGTGCAACACTGAAATCTGAAAGCACGTTGGGATAGACAAAGATGCTTTCTAAAAGCTAAGCAGAGTATTAAGAAACAGAAAAACCTTGTCAGAAACAAAAAAAAAAAAAAAAAAAAAAAGGGTACTTAACTATTGTGATATCTGTCCTCAAATATGGCAGTGAATGCTGGACAATCTCCTCAAAGATGAAGAGACTTGAAGCAACACAAATGTGGTTCTACAGAAGGATGCTGAGAATACCATGGACTGAACATGTGAGCAACAATGAACTTTTAGAGAAAATGGAAACAAAAGGGAAACATACTTAACATCAGGAAGAGACAGTTGAAATTTCTAGGGTACATAATGAGGAAAGAGGATTTGGAAAATATAATACTCACATCCCAGATTGAAGGACAGATGAAAACAATATATAACTTACTTAGCTTGAGTAAATGAATGGCAGAACAAGGTTTACAAAAAAATAACAAAAAGACAAAATTTATTTAGAGCTACAGAAGATAGGAAGTTGTGGGGAGCTATGATTGCCTATGTCCTGAAGGGACACAGCATATAAAGATTTTCAGTTTCTATGAACAAAATAAAGCATAATATAAACTATTTGAATTACAAAATCATTGAAATTTTCTTTTCTTTTCTTTTTTAGGCAAGCATTTTGTTCATCTCACACAATGAGAAGACAATATTGAAGTGATAATACAACTAAAAAATCACCCCGAATTTGCTTACCCACTTGAAGAATGTCTCTCTAATAACAATTCAAGAAACCAGCTGTTACAGTAAGGTTTTTCTTTAATTTTCTTGTCTCATCAGAATTACTTGATTTTTAGATCTTTTGAATCTTTAACTACTTTTCCTCCTAGTTTTTTATGAAAACTTTATTCTCTGGAGTTCCAAATTTTCAAAGCAAACCCTCCACAAAACTGATATTGACACAAGAAGGAATCTTTAGAAAGCTAGTTTAACAAGTAATAGTGAGTTCAAGTCATTTTGTGTGTCCTATTGATGTAGTGTAATAGTTACAAAACTTTTCTTGCAGACTATAGTTGCCCTGGTGAGTTCAGCCATCATTGGGTACCACATACCTGTGATCCTGTGTAATATTAAGCTAAGATTAGAATCCTTTAAAAGTACTACAAAATGACAGAGCTTTATCAGATAACAAAAATTGGTTGCACAAATAACTAGAAGGGGTGGGGGATAATGATTTAATCAAGATGATAACTTTCCAAGTTACCTTAGACAAAAGTTTTGGAAGGAAACTTATTAATACCAGAATGAGCAATAACAATTAGCGAACTTGAAATCTAATTTCCTGAGGAACTGTTTTAAGAAAGATTTTATAAATTTGAACTGACAGTTCGGTTAATGAATGCTGAATGTTTCTTATATAGGAACAGCTAATTTCACCATTATCATTGGCAAATATCAATACCTTATTTACTTGCTATTAGGTGATGGCTTGCAAGTCAGTTCTTAGTTTCAATTATCTGATAGTTCAATCCTTGTTGTGCTTTTTTTTTTCTTTTCTCTTTTTTTTTTTTTTTTTTTCTTTTGTTGTCTTTTCTTTTTTTTTTTGTCCTTTTTGTCTTTTTTTTGTCTTTTTTCTTTTTTTGTCCTTTTTGTCTTTTTTCTTTTTTTGTCCTTTTTGTCTTTTTTCTTTTTTTGTCCTTTTTGTCTTTTTTCTTTTTTTGTCTTTTTCTTTCTTTTTTTGTCTTTTTCTTTCTTTTTTTGTCTTGTCTTTCTCTTTCTCTTTCTTTTTTTGTCTTGTCTTCTTTTCTTGTCTTGTCTTCTTTTCTTGTCTTGTCTTCTTTTCTTGTCTTTTTCAAAGCTTGTTAGGTAGATTAACTGCTACTTTCCTCTGTCCCTTCAATATGTCCTTTGAGTGTCAAATTCTCTTCTTCCTCATTGTGCCCTAGAAATTTCAAATCTTTCTGATTCTTAATGTGTCTTTTTGTTTTCCACTTAAAACCTCATCATTGCTCGCCTGTTCAGTTCATGTATTCTCAGTATGTTGTATACATTTTTAAATATTCTTCCAGTTATTTTCTAATGAAGATCATATAAATAAAATAACATGAAATATTGTTCCCAGACAGAGAATTAAATCTCTATTCTGTAGTTTTAATATATCAATCCATATACAACATTAAGGCTTGTCAGTCAATTTGCTGCTTTATACACTTATTGTTACATTTAATATTTTCTCAAGTGTATCAACAAAAGAATCAGGAATATTTAACTATTTTTTTCTTTCCTTTGTTCAGATTTTGAATTAGTAGCATTTGGTTTGTTCTCTTGTTAAAATAAATTATTACAGAAATCACTCTTTGATTAAATGACAAATATACATACCTGTACAGAAGAAAATGGCAACTTACCTCATCAGTCAAAATACCCCCATGTTACATGCTCTTATTGTGTTTTTTGTTTGTTTTCTTTGTTGTTTTGTTTTTTTTAAATGCTGGTATTACAGGTTGGTAAACATGCAAATTTGTTTTGTTCCTGGCCAACTGTAAGCATTGCAAGTTGAATAAACTGCTTTAAAAATTCCTATTTTTTTATCACCAATCAGTCATGATTTTGTTTTGTGTGGCTGAAAATTTTGTTGTACAAAACTTATGGCTTTTGAAACGTTTTATTTGCTCTTTACAATACCTTAAGAATAAAATTTATTTTTGCTTCTAAGTAATCTGTATGTTTTCATGTTTTTTGTTTCAATTTTATATAATTTTTATTATTTGATGGAAGGATCCCTTGGAGTCAGAAATGTCTGATAGATGTAACCAAGCATCAGAATTAATCTGCAACTTTTGTTAGGGATTTTTATTTAAATTTTTAAGTAAAATTTTACATAAATTTTATAATTGCCTTATACATGGACACATAAGTCTGCAACCTAATGATGACAAGAACATTTCTTTGATATAACTACTTATTTTTCAACATAATCTTTCCTAATCAGTGTACTGAATTTGTAGGTACATTAATAAGTCTGTAGCCTAATGATAAAAAATACGTTTTTATAAAACATTTTTAAATAGAATCTCCTTTCTTCTTAATGCAGTGATCATTATAAAGTGAGAATTTCAGATCAAACTTGGGGCTTATTGATCTACTGTGTGTATATTCATCTTCCATAAGTAAACAAGGTACATCATTATGCTGCTCCTAAAGATTTGCATTGACCATAAATTATAGACAAAATTCTTTGCATATTGTTCTTTGTCAATATTTGGTTTGATTTGCAAATGCAATTTTCTGAATTACTTTCATTCTTTATTTTAAAATTGTTTGGTAAGCAAAATTCATATTGAGATTTAGTGAAAGATCTGTACAGGATGTGATAGCTATGATTTCTCTCATCAGCCCTAACGTAGCAATGCTGCTAACTATAGAAACATGAATAGACACAAACATGGATTTATGGAACAAACAATAGCAACTATTTATTAGGCAGAACAAAGAAAGAGGATGAGTTTGTCAGAGAAATTAGTTTGTTGTGGGAATGGTAAGCACCCATCATAAATCACACATATAAGCTTTTCAGGAGCGTATTTAGCTTTAGTATGTGAAGCTCATACTTGCAAATAAATCCTATTATCAATCAGTAGGGAGTTCTTGTGTCAAATTTCTCATTCAGGAGCAGTGAGTGGAATTTTATGGCACCAATGTGCCTTGCAGGTGTGTCATTACTAGTTGCTTCGCCTCTGTTGCTATACTGCTGTCTATTTAAATACTGATTCTCCTCAGCTTATATTGGTAAAGATAGGCTCAACTTGAACACAAATTTAGGTCACGCTCTTTCATTTGATTGGCCAAAATTGATTTGCTGGTTTTGCTATTTTACTGAAAATTTATCTGAGTGTTGTTTACATTATCTGAATATCTAAGTTAACTAATGCTTTAATCCTGGTTACATCAACCCGTGCATGGGAAAATATCCTTTAGGTTTTGGGAGATACAACAAATCAACAAGGCTTAATAATAAAAATGATATTAAAAAAAAAAAAAAAACTTTGTCTTCAAGTCACTTGGGACACCTGAACTCAATCACCTCATATAATCTTTTTCTAACTTGCAAATTCTTTCCCTTGAACTATTATATTTGCTGTGATATAAGACATGCATTTAAATAATAAATAAAAACAATGTAAATATAACACTTTGATAGCACTACTGGGGCATGGCTGCATTTCAATGCACAGTTGCTTCTTAAATAACCCAGGCTGGCAAATATGATAAACTTTGATTAAAAATAAATCTGTAATGTCATATAAATGCTACATTTAAAAGAAAATTGAATAGTTTTTTGGTCTTTCTTCCAGATTGATGTTTCTTCAAGACTATCTCTGAAGATCTTTGGTTATTTTGCTGTCCAGTCTTTCTTTGTCCTGTGTGATTCACGCTGACCTTCTTTGGGTGGAAGGGTCTTCTTTCAGCCATCCAGTTGTCAGTACGACAGTAACCACAACTGCATCAGCAGCCGTGGCAGAAGTATAATAAAAATGTCATGTAGGTAACCTGAAATAGCTTTTTGCATTCTTTTTATTTTTATTTTCTTTTATCCATTGCATCGTAAATTCCTATAAAGATTACTTTGTGATTTATACCTGATGAAAATCTTTAAAATGCCACCAAAACTTAATTGTCTGACCACTGATTCATTAGTAATTGTCATTTTCTATGTTATTCAATTAAGTAGAATCAAAAGATAATGTTGGTAATGATATCCATTGCCCTGTCCAGGTGACATGCTTTTGCTGAGGAACCATTTTACAAGCATCTTTTCTATATTGCAAATATCCCAAACATTTTATTTTATACTTTGATTCTAAAAAAACAAAACGTGCACAAATCAGGGTTGTTTGGCATATGTTGAAAATTTGACAAAAACTGAAATCAGATGATAGTCCTTAATGTGAAGTCTCTAATGATAAGTAATTATGATAAGTAATTATTTTACCTATGTAAATCTTGGTTTGTTATGTTAAGAATGGGTTAATATTTTAAGTAATTATGAATGAAAATTATCACATTTTTTTTTTCTTTCTTAATTTCTGAATATATAATATATATACATGGCAGAATTAAGTTTAATTTGAATTTCCTATTTTATAAGAAAAATATCTTTTTGCCCTTTCCAGTAATTATCTTTATTTGCTGTGATCATTGTTAATTACAGGGAGGGGGACCTGATTCACTTCTCAAAATCTGACCAAACATCAGGCTGTGCATATAATACACACTCCTGATTTTTCTTATTTTTTAGAAAAAAATATGTAATATACATGGCGAATTACAGTATATTTTAAAACTTTATTCTCAAAAGGTTTCTTGGTCAAACTAAGAATTTTTCTGCATCCCCTCGGATAAAAATATAAAATCTTTGCTTTATAATTTATTAAATCCTGGCCAAGTTGTTGCCAGGTGTGTAAATTTTTGAGCTTGAGAAGTTGCAAAGTAAAAACTTCTACTTAAAATTTATGCATGTTTCCTAAATAAACCATTCTTAAACACTCTTTATGAAAAATTTGAAACCATTCTTAAAAGTGTTTCTGTAATTGTTATCTTTGTAATTCTCTTAACATGATATTATGTAAAATTTAAAATAAAAGCAACAATTTACTTGTTTCAGTGATGTATTTGTGTACTTGCATAATGCTTAGCTGTTTATATAACCCATCATATCAGAGGTTTAAAGAAATAACATCAAAAATGTTGTTCCCTTTCAATGTTTACATGAGGGTCTGTCTGGAAGTACTGTAACCATTTAAAATACAATTACTACCCTCCAGACAATGTTGCTTTAATTCCCTTTAAAGTATTCCTCTTGGAAACTCACAATTTTATCCCAGCATCACTTGACTTCAAAACAGTCTGCCTCTATAAGGATTGCCATCAGCTGCTTCACTACATTCTCTTTAATCTTGTCCATGATCTAATATTTCCCCTTTCAGTGGTGTGGAGCCAAATCTGTAATGTAGAACTTGACAGACCTGGGTGATGTAATATTTGATTTAAAAAAAAAACCTGCACAAAACTTAGTTTATATATTCATTTGTTGTCCTTCTTTCTTTTTTTATTTATTTATTTATTTTTTATTTATTTTTTTTTTTTTTTCAACAATGATGTTAACAAGGCCCAAGAGCCACTCGAGATAGTGTTATAGAGTAAAACATTATTGTAAATGTGAGGGATAAACTGTATATAATCTTGCTCAACAGCATCACATTGCTGATTGAGTAACTCCATAGAAGAATGTTTGCAGATGCGTAGTAAGGTCTTCTCTGTTTGTTTGCCAAGTTGCATCAAGGCTGTATAACCCAGTCTAAAGATGTTTGAAACTAATCAAATTATTGCACAAAGACACTAATTTGACATTGAATAAAAATGGTAAATTATATATAACAATGTTTCTTTTATTATGTCTGAGTAAAATGTATATTGTCCTCATCCTCTTCTCTCTTTGTTTCTTCAGCCAAATTCCAAGGAGAAAATATAGAATTCCCAATCCTCAGTCCTTCCATGATGTCACAACGAGGCAAGCGGAAATCCTCAAATGTTGAAAACATCACTCCGTCAACCAGTGTCTCCCAAGATCTTGACCTGGCTGACCAAAATGATGACTACCCAAATGAAAAAAGACTGAAGTCCTCCTCTTCAAAGGACAACATTGAAAGTAAATCACCAGAAGAAATTCGTCTTTACATGGAGGATACATTTGATGTTCGCCGTTCATTTATTACAATTGAAGCCCCAACCATTGCAATGATCAAAGAAACCTATCCATACTTATTTATGGATAAGGAATTGCTGGTTGAATTTCAACGGGTCACTGACCTTGATATTGATCACACCATCCAGGAGTATTGTGTCAAGTATGCCAATGGTATTATTGAACTGGCACGTAACTGCCCAGGTTCAAATGCCATTTTGCAACAAGCAAGTGAAGTAAAAGAAGAAAATGTAGCGCTTCGACAGTACTGGGATATGGTCACGGCACTTTGCTTGCTACCCCTCCTCATGCGTGAAAACCTTACTGAGATGGTTTACGAGATAGGCACCCGAGAAGAACCAGACCCTAAGGGCCGGATTGTACCAATGCTGTTATCAAAGGGTCCAATCTTTCACAGTGATGAGTTTTTTCTTGTTGCTGAGGAGCAGATTGTTCAGGAATTTGAGGAATTTACCATTGCGTTTGCGGCCCTGTTCTCAGCTTATTGGGTATTTAATATGCAATACCCACGGACTCTGACTAACACATACAACTTCATCCAGAAAGGTATTCTACACATCCGTGACACCTACCCTATCCCTCCGGTCAGTAAGCAACTTGTACAAAGGTTACAGAAATGGGGAAGGCTTTCTGATGGGAAGACAAAAAGAAGATAAAAAAAAAAAAAAAAATGATTTTGTGTGTGTGTGCATGTATGTATGTGTGAATGTATGTATGTAATATGTATTAATGTGTGTGTGTGTGTGCCTGTGCATATATATTGTGTGCATATGCATGCACACATACTAATGTGTGCATATGCTTATATATTAGTGTGTATATGTTGTGCATGTGTGTGTGTGTGTGGATATATGCAAATGTTAATGTGTGGATAGAAGAAGAAAAGGATGTGTTGTGTAAGCATATACAGAAGCCCTCCTTCAAAGACAGACAAAATTAACCAGTGAAACATCTTATAGATATTTCAGTTAGTCCCTTTTCCCTGTCCCATTATCTCTTTTGGAAAATTACAAGAAAAAAAATAATAATGAAAATAAAGACTGGAAAAATTTTTGCGGGGAAGGGGAAGAAAAAAAAAAGTGTTGAAATTCAATTTCAAAGAGATCACTTCCACTAGCAACAATAATGAGAATAAGAATTAAATATTAAGTTTTAATGTTGTTTCCCCGATATGAAAGGGAGGAAATAATTTGGTCATTGATTTTGAGAGAATTAGGCGAATAATAAAAAAAAAAAACCTTGGTAAGAGTGGGGTGTGGGGCGGAAAAACTTGTGAGAATTAAAAAAAAAAAAAAAAAAAAAAAAAAGCTTTGGAGTTGGAGAAAAAGACAACTGAGTGGAGAAAAAAAAACTGAAAAAGCTATTTTGCATTTTAAGGTTTTAAAAAGCTTCTAATTTTTTCTTTTATTTACCTAATGCAAAGAAGAAAAAATAATAATAATTCAAGCATAATCACTGCTCCTTCCCCTCCTAACAGGAAATGTCATTATTAATGTTCATAGTAATAAAGAAAAAGAGCATTTTCGATAAATAATTGTACCAAAACAGCAGCCATTTCCCCCCCTTTCTTCCTTTTTGACAGTATTTTGTTTCTTTTGTGGGATTTTGTTTCTTTCAACAACAGTTCACACACACATGCATATATATATATATATATATATATATATATAACTTAACCAAAAATTTAGACCAGCAGTATTTGAAGCACATTGCAACCCTCTACTGGCAATCTGCACTTTATTATTATTATTATTATTATTATTATTATTATTATTGGGTTCATATTATGGGAGACAAATATAACAAACACATGAAAAGCATCCAAATACATTATTTTTATTATTCATTTGTCATTTGAGTCAGCCTTGATTCTTGAAAGGATTGTGGAGTTTTCAATGACTGTATGATCCCAACTACGGTCAGCCTTGATTATCATTTGGGTTGCTACCAATAATTTTTTGCCTGGGTTTTTTTTTTTTTTCATATGTAATACCCTGTTAAATGGATGACATATTTTGCTTTTGAAAAAAAAAAACACTTGCCATTTCATTTTTGACTTCTGCAAGATGTACATTTTAAAAGGATAAGATAAGTTTTATTCTTTTTTTTTTTTTTTAATTTTAATAAACCTAAACTCTGTCATTTTAGTAATTCTCTCTAACTTACAATTTCTTATAAGTATTAACCATATTTAATACCTATTTCCCAATCTAGTAAAACAATACTAAATTGTTGCTAATAATTTTAATAATACTTCAAATAATAAGTAATGACCTTACTTCCTTTCACTTAAAAAATATTTTATTATAACTATGAACAGAATATTTATGTGTAATAAGCAAAACCAATTTTAGGAATAATAATGCCTTGCTAATATATTTTTTAATGCCTATTAATAGGTGCACTCTCTCTCAGAGTAATATGTTATTAATGATATTTTTTTCTCTACTGACATATCTGTAGCACTGATAATCAGTTGAATAAGATGATAATGTTGGTAAAGATTGGTGAAGAATAAGATGATGATGTTGGTAAAAATATTGCTCCCTTGTACACACTCTATGATTAACATTTTTTTGACACTATGGAAACCACCTACACATTTTTATAATGTTCAGGATGAGTGTGCAGATATTTTATTAAGCCCCAAATTAGGGTTTTGCTTTTTATAAAACTGCATATAATGTGGATTATAATGATAATAATTTAAATCATCATATAATTAGTTTATTTACAGGTTAATGTCTCTGTGCCTATTACAAAGTAGGATTGTTTTTAGCAAAGCTAAAATGTAAACAGGTGATTATATAATTAATCATTTCTAAAGAGGATATTATTATTATTATTGTTCATTAAAATATTAATGCATCTTTAGTCATTTCTCATGACTTGTTTTGGAGCTGTTTTAGGAAAAAACAGACACTATTGTTAATCATGTTAATCTTACCGATAATATTTTTGTTAATTATATCAATGTTATTACTGTATTGTTTGTCAAATTTCCTTACACAGTTTGTCATAAATAATGACAATTTTTTTTTTCTTTTTTAATGACTAGTTCCATAAAACTGCACAGCCAGGCAGATATTGTTGAAGAGATATGTATGAAGTATTGCTTATATCATTCTTTTCTTCTTTTTTTTTCTATTCAGAAATACATAACCTTAAAATAAGCAAAACTGAGTTAGTGACATACCTGCCTCTTCAACTAGATTTTCACTCATTCCCACCACATAAATAATTACCTGGTGAGGTCCAAGGGAGATGATTGTGAGAAAGTTTCATTTTTTTGTTTTCATCACCCAGACCATTATCATGAAAATTAATTTTCCTGCTTACTCTGATTTGTACTGCGCCTCGAGTCCATTGGTTAATAATTACACCATTAATGGCATAATGTTGTTGATTTCTTTAATGTGGAAAATATCCAGGATCAGAATTTAGGGGATTTTCCCATCTTTGTGTAATAAAACTGCACCAAAAAATTTTTGATAAAGTTACTTTTCCTATCATTAAGAATTATTAATTTTTTTTTTTTTTTTTTAATTTTTTTTACATAATTGTTCATAATTAATGATGTTTCTCTGTTCTCTAATTAGAAACAGAAATTATTTTCAAGATGGCCTTAATATAGTTACATTGTTAACAACATTGGTAAAAATGTTTATTATGTCATTAGTCTTAATATTTTTTAATGTAAACTTATTTCTAAGCGTTATGTAATAATTTTAAGTTGTTTTAATAAAAACTATGCTCAGTCTGTTTGTAAACAAGGTTCTTAGCTTAATAGTAAGATTCTTTTTAATGTTCAGGTTTATTTTCATTTTTTTTTTCCTTTCCTTTTTTTGTACACAGTCATAAATAATGACCATTCTATTTTAAGAAAATTTGATCTGTTATAAAAAATGTAAAATGTACCCTGTTCAATTTTGTGATTTTTTTTTTTTTTTTTTTTTTTTTTTTTTTTTTTACCTGATGTTTCTGTTCTCTAACAAATTTGTTTTACTCTAAAATATTTTGTGTTTATTTTCTAAGATTTTTTTTTTTTTAAATTATTATGCACAAGCCATTACTTTTCTGTTAAAAATATGAATATAAAACTAGAAAAGAAAAATTACCTTGTCCTTGTGTGGTTTGATATTTGCTACATGGGATATTCTTCACTGCAATGATAACTCCCTTCTGTTGCCTTTTCTCTCTCAGACTAATATCCTCATCTTTGTAGTTTATACATCTAGCAAAGATGAAGTGAGTAATGTGTTTTGTTTCTAATCACTCCAAACTGGTTCCTCACTGAAAAAAAAAAATGCAAAGAGAAAACAATTTTCTATGACTTGAGTTATGTTAGTTATCAGATGAGGCTGTTAATATTCAAAACTGTTTTCATGATTGTCACCTTCATTTTAGGTTGTTTTTTGTTTTTTGTTTTTTTTGGGGAGGGCGGGGTCATAATAAATGCTTCTTACTTTAAATTTTTTTTCTCTCTTATAACACCCAAAATATGCTAATATTTGAAATAAATTGTCCTTAACTTTCATGAAATTTGGTTGCACTTGGACACAGTTTATCTGTGAGATGTCCTCACAGCACAGCTGGGGATTTTATTAGTATATAATATTAGTTTATGTTTACTAAGCTTGAAAACTATGGCCTGAATCCATTTTCTCTTTTGTCCTTAGCACTGAAAAACCTTTTTTTTTTTTTTTTTTTTTTTTTTTCTGAATTTCTGCAAGCAAATGGTTAAGATTTACTTATATATTAACAAACTGGTACAAGAATAAGATATAAACAGAACTAACTCAAATGTTGTCGATAGATTTTTACAGAACTTCAATATCAATATTCTGGCTTAGTGTATCAGTTCCCTTTATGTTACTTGAACCAAATTCATTTTCTTCATTTTAATTTTAAATATTTGACTTGTCACATGCTTTATAATAAAAAATATTTTTTTAACACACACACACACACACACACACACACACACATATATATATATATATATATAGTGTATTGGGGCAGCAGATCATATATTGTTCAATATAACAGACAATGAATGAACATTTCAACAAAGATATTCACCATCAAACATAATATAACAAGATATCATCTTTGATAGTGAATATCTTTGTTGTAATGTCCATATAACCACCTCTGATGATGGCTCATGTGAGCCGAAAGCTTAAATCGAGGAACAGCATAATAAAAAAAAAAATATCCAAATATTCGACAGTTTTTATTTTCTTCCAAAATTAAAGCAACTAAACAAAGCTTAGAACGGCTCATGATCAAACATAATAGACATTTGTTGTCTGTTACATTTAACAATATAAGTTTGAATAAATATATATCTAAAATAGGTTTTTAGAGAAATTTGTTTTTTATAATTTATTTTAATACTTATTATTTATCAGTAGTTCTTATGAAGCCTTCAACAGTGTATTCCTCTTCATTATTTATGACCTCCTGCCAATGACCCCATTTAACTATTCAATGAATAGAAATGATTTTAGAAATGATTAGGTTTTGACTTGAAAAATGCATCAAGCCACATTTTCAGCTCCACATTGTTGTTGAATGAAACACCTCCTCAAATTGTTAGAAATTGACCGAAAAAGGTGCTAGTCTAAAGGGGCTAAATCATGAGAATAAGATAGGTGTGACAGAACTTCCCAATTTTTGTTGTATCCATGGGTAGCTTGATGTTTTGCAAGTAAACTAGTGGCAATGGAGGAGCATAAGACTTTGTTTCTCTCTGTCAATGCATGTAGCACCCAGTTGCCATGTTTCTAAACCTTACCCATTGAGTGAAGATGATGTGACAGTAACATAAGAGCTTGCCATTTTCTGAACCAATTCTCTAGGGGTCTGGCACTGTTCTTCTTTTAATCAGCACGTGTAATTGGTTTTCATCAAACTGAACATATTAGCCAGAACACAGAAAGTCTATGAGTTCAAACTTCATCTTCTTGAAACCAGAAAAGGCATTTCTGTACCATTCTGTTGGTAATGAAGTCATCTCCATACATGGCACAAATGTCTCGAGCCGCTTCATGTCTTCAATTAAAAGCAAAGATGTTAAACATGATCATTCTTGTCTACTTGGCATTCCATCTCAAAGGAGCATCTAATCTGAAATAAAATTTCAATAATGTTAGACAACAATTTCAGAGGATGACTATAGTTACTAAGAATCAAAAAATGCTACAAAAGATTATTCATCATTTGCAGGACATCAGAAAAAAAAAACAACCTATGTGTGTAACAACCTAATATAAAGTAATTACTAAAGAATTAATAGGTTTTATTTATAATCCAACATTATTTCTTATTACTATAAATGAATGTCAATCCAAAACCTGTCAGAAGGTGCCATATCGTTTTTAAGCATCTTGAATGTCCATGCCAGTAGATGTAAACCTTTTTTCTTTAAAAACCGGGATGTCTGCCCAAATATGTGTATCCACTAATATAGCATTTAAAGTAACACAAACACACACACACACACACACACACACACATATATATAATTATTATTATTATTTATTTTATCCTGAGTAGTTATTTGCTTTTATCACAATGTAATCAAGAAAATATCAGAATGAAAATTACACTCTGGGTTATGTAATTAATATTTGGGGTTAGACACCATGAAATTCTTCAAGTGATTATTAAAACATCTCATAGTTAACTGCAAAAATAAACCAATTCCACTTGCTTCCATGTTTGTCTCTAACAAATATGGCTCTTAGAATGTTTTTCCATTTGGTAGCTTCTAATAAAGTTACAGCATCTGAATTTTTGGCCATTGTTTGCAAGATTAAGTTTCATGTTTCTTTCTTTTTAAACCATTATGGTTCATTTTTTAAATTACTTCTATAATTAACTATTTTGTCTCATTTCTATATAATTACTCTCGATAATTTTGGAGTACCTTGTGTACTGCTGATTCGGGCTCCCACATATAATTGCTAGCAAGACTGCTGGGGAACTTTGGTAAGGATTCCATTCTGAATTAAATATTATTTCTACACAAGCTGTGCTTACAAATCAATCCTCATTGCTGGGGAGATGAAGATTAGCTTAGTACAAGGCTTTTTCCAACAGGAATTTCTGAGGCGTTCAAGTTTCATCACACTTTATTTTTGTCCTTCATAGAAACAATTGCTTATTTGTTATCTAAACATCAAAGTGATACACCTTAATGTTTTCCCTATTTCATTGTCTATAGACAATAAAAACATGGCTTCAAAGATATTTAAATGAAAAAAAAAAGAAAAACCTGATTTGTATCTAATTTCTAACAAGTTTTAACATCCCATTAAAACTTATTAGAAATACACCCCCCCAAATCTTTAAGTGAATTAACACTTTTATTGTTGGTAGTGACTTGACTGATATCTTTGTTTTGTTTTTTTTTGTTTTTTTTTCTCTCTCTCTCCGGATACCCCCCTCCCCAAACTATCACCCTATAATATTTGCATTTAGTTTAGCATCAAAGATTAACATTTTTTTTTTTTTTTATTTACTTATGTCTTGCTTACATATAAACACAATCTGTAGGAAATGCAAACAATTGTACATAAAATGAATAAAAAGAGACTAGTTTTCTCTGTGGCTTTTATGAAAAAAAAAATATTCCCCCCACCACCACCACCAATTAATCATTCTTCAACTTGTTACTGTTGGCCTTCATTTGTAACGGGATTCCTGTATGTTGAAATTTCATAATAGATTTCAAGGCCTTAAAATACAGTGAACCTTTTACTAATAGGATCAATTAAAAAAACAAAATGCTGTACTGATCAAATCCATAGTTTTAATAACAATTTCAACACAAGGGTCCGTCAATAAGTCCATAGCTTGATACAGTTATTAGCTGAATTTTGAACTGAAATTTTTACTGTATAACACACTTAAACTAAGAAATTAATATTTACCACATATATTAATATGGAAGGAGATTATGTTGAAAAATATATTTGTTGTGTAAAATAAATGCTTTTTTTTTTTCTTTTTTTTTTTTTTTTCTTTTTTCACCATTGGGCTATGGACTTAGTGATTTACTTGTATAACCCTTTTAATTTCTATCATGGCAGCACACTTATCTAGTTGTATCCATTTGATTTGAAGATGATTTTACTCTTCTTCCTTGCCCCACTTATGATTTAATGTGTGGTATTTTGTATTGACCTTCATTAGAAACATGTGGCTGGTTTTATGTTTCTTGATTATCAATTACATTGAATTTCTTCTTTTCCTTGCCAACAATCTTATCATTCTTTGTTTTAGATGTAATTAATGCTTACTGGTTTAATTTATAAATTAGAACAAGAAAAACAGATCCACTAACCCCACCCATTAAACTGTAAGCTTTCATGTTTTACAATATTTTAGTGTTTATTATGCTAGCCAGTAGCATCTGAGCTAACAGCTGTTCCTAGCTGCTCAGTTGAGTCTTTAACTCTTAAAAGCGGAGAAATACTTGCACAAAACTTGCTTGCCAAATGGATAAAAAAAAAAAAATTTTTTTTTTTTTTTTTTTTTAGGATAGTTTTTATGCTTATTTTTGCTTTAATTACATGCAAAGAATCTAAAAAATATATTTTAGAATTTTTAGATTATAAAAATGAAAAAAAAAAATGAAAATAAATCAAATGTCACATCCCTAAGTTCTTTAATAATCTATAAAGCATTCTCTGCACAATAGTTGTATAATCTCTGAACCAAATTCTCACCATTTTTTTACCTCTTTTCTCTTCAGGAAGTTTACATGCAGACATAGCACCATCTTTGGTTTGGTTTTCCAGTTTTATGTGCAGGCAAATACTCCAGGAAATGATGTAACCTTATGAATCCTAGAGTTAGTCTTTTAGACTAGAATCCTTTATGAATGATGCCTGTGTCATTGAAAAGTTTAATTCAACAATAGAGAATATTCAGTGATCTTCAATAAAACCTTGATTGATGATGCCTACCATTAAAGGGTTAAACTGTCCAAGAGAGGATAGACAATAAGCTACATTACTCTAGTGCCTTGACAAAACAATAGTAAATGATTCTTGAGATGTGTGTTATTACACTAGAAAACACAATCTATATTAAATTATATCAAGCTAAACTACATTATTGAAAGGTTCGATAAAATAAATCTGCAATTTGCAAATAATGCAAACACACAAATTGTCAATGGGATTCTAAAAGGGCATAAGTGCTCTTTTTTTTTTTCTTTTTTTTTTTTTTTTTTTTTTTTTTTTTTTTTTAATCATTTCACCCCAAGCAAGGCAGTAAAGCCACTAAAATGCAGGGGGCTACCACAAGTGAAAGAATTTGAGAAAAAAAAAACATTAAGGGGAGAGACCAATAAAAGAACAGGATGAGAAGAAAAAGATGACGATGCTTGACACTACATTTAAATTTTTGAAGATCAAGTTGACTGGAAAGCAACAAGTCTTTGTAACCCAGTAGCAAAAATCAAGTTCTTCTTTGAGAAGAGTTGCTTCTGCAGTGCCAATCCAGCCAAGAATCTTTAGCTTAGGGTTTTTCCCTTAGACAGAGGTTGGCATTTCTGCTTTCAGTAAGAGTAATTACCTACCTCTGGTCTTTTCATTATTATAAAGAGCAAACCTTTGTGTGAGCTTGGAAAATGAGCCATATGAATGATACTTAATAACACATCTGCCCTGAAAAATTCACTTGATATTGATGCGTAAGGATGAGCAGACTTGAGATACTGAAAGCAGAAATAACAATATAACAATTTCTTTCCTGACCTTTTTCAAATAATTCACAAAAAATTCTTAGGATTTAATTACCTCTTATAATCTGGTGCTTAATTCAATTTTTTTACCCGGTGTTTTACTTATAATGAAAATCAGAGAGTATTATCACTTCCTTTTAAATCTGAAGAGGTCTGTTTGTTTTTTTTTAGTATCCATTGTTGGAACATATTTTAAAACATTTTTTATACCAGATGAATATAAATTGTCAAGCATATATTATATTTTAGCCTTTTCTAAATATTAGGTTGGTGCAAAAAATAATGTCGTTTTTTGACGTATTTTTTAACGTAAAAAACGACATTATTTTTGCACCAACCTAATATATTACCACTAAAATAATCAAAATTAAAGCTCACCTAGTATAAAAAAAAAAACAAAATCTTAAAATATGGTTCACCAGTGGAACAATGGAAACAAATATGTTAATAGCCATAGTGTTTTGTTTGTGTTTTTTTTTACAATGATGTTCACCCTATACAAGGCCCAAGGATCACTCAAGGTAGAGGGTTACAGAGTAAGTCACAGCTTATTCAGATTTGTGTGAAGATAACTGTAACAACTAGACTTGCACAGATTAAGATTGTAGTGACCAAAGAAGCATCCTCTTGGGACTCAGTTCAGCATATCTTTCTCTCTCTCATATATATAAAATTGCATCTATATAGAGATGGGTGATTTTTGAAGCCGTTGTGGAAATAGAATTTTTTGTTATTTTAAATTTGACAAAATGCCAGAATTTATCTTTTAAATTATTTTTTCTCACATATAAGTGAATTTTGCATTGTACTTATAAAATCATAGATATTGCTGTCATTTTTGGATGACCCAAGTAAACCAGTAAAATAACAGCTACTGTTTTATTATTGCTATTGTGGAGCTTTATTTAGAGGCATTTGACATACACACACACACACACACGTGTGTAAGCTTTAGACCCGAAGAGTTCACTGGAAGCTTTGTCTGATGCCATTTCTTCAGGGAATTTATATATATATATATATGGGGGAGAGAGGGTAATGATATATACATTTTTATATATTAAGAACAATTCTTCATTGGAGTAGGTTTGTATATGTTGATACACATCAACATAAACAAACCTAATCCAATGATGCCCTAAAGAGCAAAATATGTCATACATATTTCCTCCCTGACCCTCCCCCCCCCAAAAAAAAAATATATATATATATATATATGTGTGTGTGTGTGTGCACGCACATACAACATCCTAGCTCTAAAATAAGCATTCTGATTTTTTAGGGGGAAATGAGGACTTTTATAATTTTCCTTACCATATTTCTTATTGCATAAGCTTATATTAGGTTGGTGCAAAAATAATGTCGTTTTCTCACATATGTCACCAACCTAATATATCTCGAGTGTTTTTTTTTGTTTTTTTTGGGTTTTTTTTTAAAGAAGTATCTACCTTGCACTGGAGACCCCAGGTGTCAATGATGGATTGTTGCAAGATGTTTACAGAATAGGGAGATGAAAAGACTGACTCCATGAAAAATCAGTACAGCAATAATAATTGTAAACAAATACATATTTAAAGACTCCCATGTGAAGCCCTTCTAATAATAGCAAAGAAATAATGAACTATACCATGATTTTTAACTGCATGAATAAACTAGTATCTATGAGGGGGTGCTGAAAAGTTCTCAACCTAACTAAGAATGGAATGACCTAAAGCTCTGTTATTTCAGACTTATTCACACTGCAAGCTTTGACATATCATTTCTCCAGTTTTCTTTGACTCTTTTAAAAACTCTTATATTTGACCATTAGAAAAACAAACAAAATACACTACTATGGCTTTCAAATTCCTTTTATGGTTTGGAAACAAGGAATAGCTGATGAAAATATGGGTTTGGTGGCTGGCTAAAATGTAAATTCTTCAAAACCTCCATTGTCTTCCCAGCCCCATAAGCAGGTACATTGTCCTGCAAGAAAAGAACATCTTACTGCATCTCCTTCATTCAACACAAATTTTAAAAAATATATTACTCTAACTTATGTTGGTTAACTGTTTGGCCGTTCTCATCAATAGACATTCCTTATTCCAAAAACGGTGACTATATTGAATTTCCTTGGCTATTGAGAACCCAAGTGCCATCATTCTATGGACTGTTCCTTGATCTCTGGCTTATAATGAACAAGGTTTCATTAATAAGGGGTTATACAAAAAAAAATGATGACAAGGCTACTGAAATTGCTACAAAATCAACTTCATTGTGTCCACTTGATATTGTTTTTGGTCAATATTCACACATTTTGAATTTGCAACTACAGGGATAAAATAATACTGATATGTATCACAAGAATTTTCATATATATGCATTGACATCCCTGTGTATTAAAATATAGGAACCTGGCCCATGAAATTGCACAGCAGACACCAGGTGCACCAACCCATACACACAAAATTAAAAAAAAACATAGATGAAAACAATTGTGCACACTGCATCAAATGTAGAAAAGTAATAACATTTAAAATATGTTGAAAATTGTCAGTTGAAAAGAGACAAAGTATTTGTGATGTCTGCAGTTGTTTTTTGTAGGATATAACTGAACATGGATAACTAGTGAGGATTGAACTCACTACTTTATAGTTATGACCAAACAGACTAGTTGTAATGGTACCTTAGTAAATACTATTAAGCATAATCTATAATTTAACATTTTTAAATAAGGTCAATTGTTTTATTATTCCCCAAATAAATGATGCAGCTTCAAGTCACATTGAAGGTTTATTTAAAATCCATGCTTTTTAGTATCTGTCTGTATTGAAATATAGACAATATGAGCACCGGTAAAAATGCTTGCTGAAAACATTAAGTTTATAAGTCCCAGAAATTCATACAGATGTCCTTAAAGACACTTGGCACAGTGGATAAAGGCGTTTGTTAGATCCAGTGACAGGACCCAAAGAGTTGTGAGTTCAATACTTGGTTAAGGCAGTGGAGAACTTGGATAGGTGAATTAACAGGAGATAACTGATAACTGGCATCCATTAGCTGTGGAACTAGAACAGTCTACCCCAGCAAGCAAAAGCATTCAGTTCGACATTCCAACCCCTGAAGAAGGCCAGAGCGTACAACGGCTGAAACGTTGTGTTAAATATGGCAACAAAGATGAGGACAGTAGTCTGAATAATGTAAATAGTGTCTATGCTTTTTATTAACAATTATAGAATTGCAATAAAAAAAAAAACAGATGAAAGAAATACGAGTTAAAAAGGAATAATAATTGACAATGATTCATGTAAGAATATTACTGCTAGATGGAAAAGCAAGAAAAATAAGAGAAAACAAATACGTGTCAAACCTCAATAATAATTGACATGCTTTATCATCAGCGTCAGTCCCATGGCCAGGTGTGGTCACAGAGTTGTGTGGCTGAGCACTTGGCCGTCTCCCTCCACATGTCTTGGTAGGTATTCATTCATATATAAAATGTTTTAGTCAAAGTAGACCTGATAGAGCTCATCACTCTCCTGGTCTGACTATAGCCAATGTCCTCTGACTTGAAAGAGAGTTATGAAGTCAAGGGAAGCCTTCATCTTAATCATTTCCTTCAGTCTAGAAAGACCCCTGCCCAGCGATGGCACATCATCACTATCCAAGAAAAACTATCAGTGATTCAGTCCGATGTACAGATTTTGCCTGCAGCCAATCAAAACACTCTGTACTCACTGTTACTACTCGGTTGCACTAACTGGTGAGAACCTTGGCATAGTTCAGTGCCAGAGTCGATGAACTGTCATTTTCTGGACATCAGAGTAAACAGATCATCATCATCAAATATAACAATTTAGCCATGATAATGGTCGTTTATTTAGTACAGGCAAACATAAAAAAAAAACCTCATAAAATAAATTAATTGAATAACATCATTCAACAAGGCTTTCAAAGAAATCCAAAACGATATTGTTTCATTAAGAGTCTTTGGTGTGGACAAAATCTTACTCCATCTTTAATACCAAATGAAAGTTTGGTTATGGCTGTGACCAACATCCATAAATCAAGAATCACTTTAAAAAATAATTTGCATGGTGGTTAAATAGAAAGCTGAGTTTTAAAACTTGGCTGAAGGAGAAAAATTGATCTGAATTTGGAGGATGAGATGATATAATTGTCAATATATAATCAAGCTAGGTTTTATTTATTTATATACTAAAGTTTGCCCAATGAAAGGCTCAAGAGCCACTTAAAGTAGAGGGTTACTGTTAGTGGTTATGATGAATGAGGCATGTAATGATGATCAGGATAGATAAGTGACCCTTGATGAGGTTATAATTATAAAGGCCAGGGAAGCATCCTTACGGGAGTCTGTTCCACAAAGTAGCAGTTCTTGGGAAAGAGCTGAGTAAAAAAATTTTCCTTACATTTGGAATACAGAAAAATGAGACTGGTTTGACTGGAATGTCTTAGTTGTAAAGGTCTGAACTGGTGGAACAAGAATAGAGCTCATCTAAATATTTGCCTTGGAAATAGTGATAAAGTATTAGGTTGGTGCAAAAATAATGACGTAATAATGTCCTTTTTGACGTTAAAAAATATGTCAAAAAGGACATTATTACGTCATTATTTTTGCACCAACCTAATAGGAATAGGTTTGGCTCCATGCATCTGTGAGAAAATGCTACAGATTGAATAAGTTTTTTGATATTATACTTGTTTAAAGTTGCCTTGAGCTGAGGCTACCAAATATCAAGTCATTTCCTATTTATACTAATAGTATTATTTGCATATTTTAACTATAACTAAACTTAATTATTATTAATTATTGTCATTGTAGACCACTATGGCTGATGAAGTAGAATGCAGATTGATCAAGCAAAAATAATCTGTAATTAGCAGTTAACTGACCTGAAGTTAATCTTCCTTGAACAGTTTTTTTTTTTTTTGATGCATCTTAACTGGACTGGAAACTTTTATTCTTCAAATTAGAGTATTTTAATAGTCTTGTTCTAACAAAAATCTTGCTATGATCTGCCATTTTTGATGAGTTATATTAACATGCATCAATATACAGAAATTGGATCATTTATTTTTTTTTTTTTTTTTTAGCGAATTGTTACTTTTAACCTGATTGCATGTTACTGAATAGTGTTTAATATTTTTGTAGTAATAAATATTTATTGAATTGACAATTTTGATACACAACAATAGACAAAAAATCCATACTTTTTATTGACAATTATAGAATGTCCATTTGGAAATTGCAATAAAAAAAACAAACAAGATGAAAGAAATACGAGTCAAAAAGCAATAATAATTGACATTGATTCATCTAAGAATATTACCAGAGATGAAAGTAAACTGCCAATTTCTCTCAAAAGATTAATGCATCAACTCACTGCAGGGGTCATGTCGGCATGGGGTAAGGGTTTGAAAGCTAGTCTTGATTGACTTTACACTGGGTGCTCCATACTTGTAGCCTTGTGCCAAACTAAGCTAAGTTTAGCAAATAACCACATAGTAATTGGTCAATTGTCAAAATATCTAAGGTTCAGAATGGCTTCCTTAAGGAAGTGCAAAAAAACTGATAGGAGAATAAGGTTCTTTATTCCCTGGTAGAGTAATTCCAAGAGCGGTGTGAAATGTCCAGTGAGACACTGGAAATGCTAAGTAACTTATTTAAGTTCTTCAAAATATACGGCAACACTTTGTATACATTTATGTTACATAATTCTGATTCGGAAACAGGGGGAATGTATTGGAAACTGGTAACATTCCCTCGACAAAAAAAAAAAAAAATACACACATGCATACATATATATTGGGCATGTGGCTGAGTTGTTAGAACATTTGCTTTATGACCAGGAGAACTGGGTTCGAATTCTCATCATTGTTGATTTAGCAAGAAGCTAGATTCTTGATGTTAATGGTCTGGAAGAGGCTATCCCAGCATGCAGCTCTTTTGGAAAGTTCTTGAAAATCATACTGTTGGTTGACACAAGCCTTGTGAGTGTAATTGGGTAGACAGAACCTTTTAGGGGTCATCAATACTTGTACTAGCACAAAATCACAAGTCATCGTGACCAAGGGTTTGAGCGTGCTGGCCTTGTTCAGACTGTTGATAACACGCTCTCACTCAGAAACTGTAAAGTCCGCTCAGTATAGTTGCAGTATAAACCACAGGTTAGGCTCTGCGGGTGTTGAACAAACAAAAGTTTTCCTGAGCAGGCGTCTGCAACAAGGATTGGCTCGCTGGCCATCCTCGGATACAAATTGCAAGCCAGCCATGTATATAGGGTACCCATCTGACAAATTACAGCCACATGATTGCATGTAAACACATGAAAATAGCTGTTGTGATTGGCCACTGCCTACCAGGACTTCTAACTTAATATATTGAAGCGCTGCCATTTTTTATGGCATCAAACCAGTAAGCAGTTTTGGAGCAGAATATGGTTGGAGCTGCTCATCCTTTTCTAATATTCTAAATGCTTTGATGTGACTTTAGTGATCCAGTTCAGTAGAGCATTGGGTTTAGGGGGCTTGAGGCTTAGCTCCTTTGCCATACCAGAAAGTCTTTTTTGGTAGAATTTATTTACTTTTTTTTAGTTTTCAGCTATTTTTGATCTTGGCCGGATGGTTTCAATTTGTCAGGAAGGAGACTGTTATTGGCCTGGAGGGGGGACGATCTCAGCGTGTGGCACCTTTGAAAATTGCCTGAAAACAATACCACAGGTTGACCCAAGCTTTGTGAGTGAAATTGGATAGACGGAACACTGCACTAACACAAAGTCACAAGTCATCTTGACCAAGGGTTTGAATGTGTTGGTGTTGTTCAGATTGTTGATCATTCTAGATAACACGCTCTCTCCCAGAAATTGTAACTAAGGTCTGCTCAGCATAGTTGCATTATAAACCACAGGGGAGCACTGTGGGTGTTGAACAAACACAAATGTGCCTGAGCAAGAGTCTACAATAGGGATTGGCTAGCCACCTTAGTAGATGGGTATCCTTGAATACAAGTGACCAGATATATATATATATATATATATATATAGTTTTTAGTTATGCTATATTCATGGGGTAAAAGTGCTCAATATCTGGAATAGATTGTACATAAATATTAGCAGTATGAACACAGAGATCATCACCGGCTAGAGACAGTCTGTTTCATGCCTAAACACAATCTTCAGGCCATATATATATATATATATATATATATATATAAAATAAATTATAGTTTTAACCCAAGAAGTGTTGGATTCATGCCTTTTCCAAAAAGTATTTTTACAAAATTAAGCATAAGACCATTGGCCAGAATTAGAACTCGGTTCACCACTTTCCACACCAATGACCACTATACAATTCCTGAAGTTAAGCAATGTCAAACCTGGTTAGTACCAAGATAGTTAACCGCTTGGGAATACCAGGTGCTGTAAGCTTGGATGTGCTTATTGTATAATGGCTCGGAATTGTTAATCGGAGAACAACGTTCCAATTCCAGTTGGGTTTGTTATGCTCACTTATGTGCAAATACCCTTGGGAAAAGTATGAACCCATCCCCCCAGTTATAGGTTAATTAGTAAGACTTGTAACATTAAATTATTATCTCAAAAAAAAAATATATATCTAAAAATATTTTCTTGCTTGCAATGGGTTGATAAGCTGTAGAAAATCAATGAAATACTGATTAGCTCCACAGACATGTTTTTTAAATTTATTTACATTCTCTGGAATATAAATTTATAGAAGCTACCTTGACCACAAAGTGAGGGATCAGTTTATGTATTGATTGTAACATAGAATCGATCCCCCATTTTATATCCACATAATTTCTTGTAGGCAAGTTTTTTTTTTTTGAGATTTATTTACATTCTCTGGAATATAAATGTATAGAAACTACAGTGGTCACAAAGTGAGGGATCTGTTTATATATAGATTATAATATAGAATTGAAACCCCTACCCACCCACTTTATATCCATATTATAATTTCTTGTTTGTTTATCCAATTCTGATTAGATATGAATCCACCTGTTCTCCTTCCAGTTATGGGTTAATTATTAAGTCTTGCTAATCATTATTATCTCTGAAAGAAAAGAAATTCTTGCAACCTAAAGATATTTTCTGGCTTTAACTAATCTGTAATGGGTTGATAAGCCATAGAAAATGAATCCATCAATTAACAGCATACATATCGCCCTAGTTCACACTTCTGGGAAGGGACAACTCAACATTGTCAAACTGAACACCAGGACAACTCAGGACCAGGAAAAAATAACTTTTTTTATAACCAAATAAAAGTAATTTATTAAGAATTAAAACCTTAATTAGTGAATATTTTTCTTCAACTAAAGCATTGAAAAGTGATGATGTAAAATATGAACCAGTTTTTTTTGTGTTGTTTTTAATTATTTTTCATAATGTAAATTATAAAAGAAATTTAATTTTTTAATATAGTAAATCGTCATGTAATGTCAATTTACTTTATTAAAAAAATAAAAAATATTAATTAAGGTTTTAACCCTTAATAAATTACTTTTACACTATTTACATTGTTCGGACTACAATCCTCATCTTTGTTGCCATATTTATCCCAACATTTCAGCCGTTATACGCTCCAGCCTTCTTCAGGTGGTTGGAATGTTGAACTGAACCCTTTATTTCGCTCACTGGGGTAGACTGTTCTAGTTCCTCGTGCCATGTCTCATGGATGTCAGTTATCTCCTGTTAATTCACCTCTCCAAGTTCTCCACTGCCTTAACGACTAACGCCTTTATTCCCTGTGCCATGTGTCCTTGACGACACATGGCACAGGGAATAAAGGTGTTAGTTAGATCCAGTGACAGGAAATAACTGATAATTGACATCCATTAGACATGAGACGTGGAACTAGAACAGTCTACCCCAGCGAGTGAAATAAAGGGTTCAGTTTGACATCCCACCTGAAGAAGGCTGGAGCATACAACAGCCGAAACGTGATAAATATGGCAACAAAGATGGAGATGATAGTCTGAGCAATGTAAATAGTGTACATAATACCTCCTCTCAGAAATATAGACAGATACGAAATTACTTTTATTTGGCTATTAAAAAAAAAAAAAAAAAGTTATGTTTCTCTGGTGCTGAGTTGTCCCAGTGCTAAGTCAGCATTGTTGAGTTGTCTGGCACCCTCACACTCCTTCCCTGCCTTTTGAACAGGAGTAGTGGTTTATCCCTTGTTTCTTGTTTAGGATTGGGTTTTCAGTTCCTTCTAAAGTCTTCTTATTTTCTTTGTCTCCCAGTAAGCCCTTATGTCTTAATGGCATTATTACCTTGCTTGGGGTGAAATGATAAAAAATAGTACCATCAGCTGATAGTCTTCTTGCTGCAAGATAATCTTTTGACTTTTTTAAAACTTGTAAACTTTAACCTTTACACCCATAGGGATTTTGTTAGTTTCCTTCCTATGAAATGGCACAAGTCATATTTATGATTTTACAAACACATTTTAATATTGACTAGTATCAGATTATAATTTGGCATGTTCCTTGGCAAGTTCACTAGCAAGAGCATATGTTAGACTCTATAATATTCTTGGTACAGGGTACATCTAACTCTTAACTTCAGGCAAGACTCATTCTGGGATGCGTCGAAGCTGTATATATGTGTTTCTAGAAAGAAAAAGATAGAGAAAGCAATAATGCTCTTGTGCAGTTAATATCTGCTTCAGTGAAATGAGATAGTAATATGAAATATGCCAGCTCAATATGATTAGTTTCAGTAATAAAACTTGGAATTACCCACTATATGATTAAATGAAATAGATGTCATAAAAACCTATTTTAAAAATGCATTAAAACAGTTTTTACTCTTTCACTACCTGTAAATGACATAATAAATAATAATACATAACTATAATACATATATAATGACATAATAAAAAATTATAAATGGCATGATAAAAGACATGATGATCTAGGTAAAAGTGTTTAAAGTTTATGTTAGTAATAAAAAGATGAATTTGCATGTGCACTTCAAGGCCACTCTTTTATAAAACTCCATTATCGAAAAAATTGCAGAATTTTTGCTCATTTTGTTTATTGGACTCAACCACAAAATAAAGCAGACTTACAGGAAAAGTATGTAATTTCAGCCATCACAACTTTGGTTCTACAGAAGGATGGTGATAATACCATGGACTGAACATGTGGGCAACAAGAAATCTTTTAAGGAAAATGCAAAACAAAAAGGACACTAACAGTTTGAATCAGAATGAGACAATTGAAATTCCCAGGGCACATAATGAGAAAAGAGGGTTGGAAAATTTAACACTCACATGACAATGACAGCAAGAGGGGTGAAAACAGAAAATAACCTACCTATAAAACTTGTGCAAGGATAGAAGGGATAGCAAAAAGACAAAACTAAAAGTTATAAAAGATGAGGAAGTTGTGGAGTGCCATAATCGCCCACATCTTGAAGGGACAAAGCACATAGAAAAAAAGATTTAAATTTGTTGATATAAGCAAAATAAATGTTTCTGTTGAGCATTTTTTCCATCTCTTTTGTTAGTTTACCTCTATATTCTGATTTCCATTAATTGTTGTATTTAGAGCTTCATTCAAATAAAACATTTTTTTTTATCTATACACTCTTCATATTCTAAGATTACACAAACATCTAGGCTTACAGCCATATCACCAGTTCTTGTATGATCACCAACGTTAAGCAACATCAAACCTGGTCAGTATCTAGATAAGAGACCACTTAGGAATACCAGGTGTGTGTACGCTTTGATGTGTAGTTGGTGTAATAGTTAATGGCTCTGGATTTGGAATCGGAAAGCCGAGTTCAAATTCCAGTCATGTTTGTTATATACACTTATGTGCAAATACCCTTGGGAAAGTTATGGATCCACCGCTTCTCCCCTCAGTTATGGGTTAATTAGTAGAATTTGTAGATTACGTCCCAAAAAAATTTTACAGACTAAAAGTATTTTCTAGCTTTGACTAACCTGCAATGGGTTGATAAAGCATAAAATTAAATCAATACACAAACATTTAAATAGGAAGATACCAGCAAGTGCCCCTTTTTTTAGAAAGACATTCCAACCTTTATCTCTCTTTCTCAGATACCATTATTCCAGTCACTTAAACTTTGTTTAAATAAAGAATGACTTTTAATGAAAGCAGCTATGTCAATCTCTCCAAATATGGTTTTAAATTATTTTACTTTTTAAATGAACTTATTTTAGTAAGCTTAGCTTAGTTTGGCAAAAGGCCACAAATATAGAGCACCCAGTATGTATCAAACTCTTTTTATTATAGTAAGCACCTGCTTGACATACTCACTAACTTGCTACATGGTCAAAGGAGACTAAATATTTACTAAGACTGACTTAAACTAACATAAGAGAAGGTTATCTGTTGAGAATTGAACTCGCTATGCAAGCTACAAGTCTACAAGCACTTCCTCCTCCAATCTATGGAGTTCATGTTTTTAAATAAAATTTACCATTTAGAATTTATTAAATGACTAGATTGTTGCCTGTTATATATTTTGGAATACACTTTTGCCATTATGGGTAAAAAATAGTTTTGTTGCTTTTGTTCTTCCATATTCTGCTGATCTATGAGATGCTCGTAAATTTGAGCAGGTTTTCATCACACATGAATTAGCTGAAAGCACTGCTTTGTCACTTTTGATAATCCATACTTCAGCTGTGCCATGAGATGCTTGCAAATTTAAGCAGGCATTGCAACTGAGTAAAGAAAGCTAAAACCATAGCTTGACATGTTTTGTGCATTACAAAACAACAGATACTGGCTTGTATTTTTATTTTCTTCTTTGTATCAAGAACAATGTGGGTAGTTAGTAGATTGATTTAATTATGTAATGAATGACTTTCTCAAGTATCAATATTATTACTTAAAACTTCTCTCCCCACCTCCCAAGATCTGATTTGAAGGCCAAGAAGGGAGGAACTACTCGGACATTTTCTGTTCTTCTTTGTTCTCATCGTTCTGATCTTTGGTGCTAGAAAATGTGGAGGTTAGAGGAAGGAGTGTTACTTGTTTTCTTCCTCTTCCTCTTCTTTCTCTTGATAGATTTGTTGATCTTCTTTTTTTCTTTTTTTTGCTTGGTCTCATATTGCAGATACACATTTTTAACAATTTTATTGTATTCTGCCTAAAGAAAAAAAAATGAAAACTAAAAAGGATGAAAATAAACACAAATATGAAAGAGAAAAAAAAATAATCTTTAAAAACTGCACTGTGAAACCTATCTGCCATCATCAATATATATCGTCAATAATCTCACATTCTATGATATTAATAAAACAATCACTGCTGTATAGAATTACATAGTTTGAAATTGTGGCTGTCAATAACTACAAATTTTCCCCCCTTATTTTTTTTTTTTCATTACCTTTTCCTCACAATGACTTTAAAAGTTTATTAATATTATTGTAAGTTTTAAAAGTGCATATCCATTATGAAATGAGGTAAAAAAAAAAAAAAATGGTACCATGAATGTTGCTTTTGTGGTTAAACAAATACTATATATGAGGGCGGCATTTTCTTTATAAATGAGTAGACATTAAAATGTATTTTCCTATTTATACTTTATATGAAATAATTTGATTTTAAAGTCGTAATCATTCTCCCGTCTCTTTTTTTGCACATTTAAAAATCCCCACCCCCAAATAAGCCGCACAAATGACTCATGAGTAGAATTTATTTATGCAAAAAAAAAAAAGAAAAGACTGTGTGTGATAATCGCAGAAGTCACACGTACAAAACTGATTGCTAGGAGGAAGGGCCCTTTGCCCTGATTTTAAAGTCATTTTTCTTTCCCTTTTAGATGAGTGTTTAGTAAAAAACCAAAAAAAAAAAAGAAAGAATTCCTTATCGATATTGTGTTTTTTTTTACCCCCCACTCCAAATGAGAAATACTGTTCACAAACCTCACTACCTGAACACAAAGGATGGTGGGGATTGAACCCTTGCAGCCTTCAGTCTAATGTATGACTCTGTTTATATAGCTAACCACACCAGCCTTGCACTTCACCCCCATCCTCAGCGCCTCTTCTTCCCTACCAAAATTTAACAATAGTTGACCCCCCACCCATCTGAATGCTATTTTTCTGATCTACATACATGAGTACATATTTTCTTACTATGGGCTTTTTTTCCGATGATTTAAGTTGCAAGTTTATTTATGTAGACTTTTTACAATTGTCAAAGTCTAGCATTTGTGAGATGAGGCTTCATTAGTGTTCATGGGTTATATTTAAACTAATGTCCTCATCTTTGTTGTCCGTGTATCTGCTGTACATAAAGTGGGGGATCAGTTTTGATCTCATTTATGTACCAAACTGATCACCCATTTATGTCCCAATAAACAGTATGATAATCCATTTTGTGGCTTGTATGATTTTAATTTTTGGTTCCTTTGCATTGATCAAGGAGAATTTTTCACCTGAAATCTGAGCGGGTTTTTCTATATGAACTGTGAATGTAATTTTGAAAAAAAAAAAAAAAAAAAATATGTCTATATTTCTGAGATGAAGTATTATGTACACTATTTACATTATTCAGACTATTGTCCTCATCTTTGTTGCCATATTTATTACAACGTTTTGGCCGTTGTATGCTCTGGCCTTCTTCAGGTGGCTGGAATGTCGAACTAAACCCTTTATTTCGCTCCCTGAGGTAGACCGTTCTAGTTCCATGTGCCATGTTTAATGGATGTCAGTTATCAGTTATCTTCTGTTAATTCCCCTCTCCAAGTTTTCCACTGCCTTAACTGAGTATTGAACTCAAGGACACATGGCACAGTGGATAAAGGCGTTTGTTAGATCCAGTGACAGGACCCAAAGAGTTGTAAGTTCAATACCCAGTTAAGGCAGTGGAGAACTTGGAGAGGGGAATTAACAGGAGATAACTGATAACTGACATCCATTAAATATAGCATGTGGAACTAAAATGGTCTACCCCAGTGAGTGAAATAAAGGGTTCAGTTCAACATTCCAACCACCTGAAGAAAGCCAGAACGTACAACGGCCGAAACGTTGTAAAAAAATATGGCGACAAAGATTCGGACAATAGTCCGAATAATGAAATATATATATATATATATAT
This sequence comes from Acanthosepion lycidas, assembly GCA_963932145.1. NCBI lineage: Eukaryota > Metazoa > Mollusca > Cephalopoda > Sepiida > Sepiidae > Acanthosepion > Acanthosepion lycidas. The sequence goes on from OZ010600.1 coordinate 7,806,342, forward strand.
ATTCAGTGTTTATTCATGCCATTCTTCAAATGGAACACAAAATGATTGCAAAGTTAATTATATTTTTAATGAAAAAAATTTGCACTTGGACATTATTTTAGGCTTTGAGAGAAATAGCAAAAACACAAAACTTATTAAGAGCTACAAGGGACAGAAAGATGTGGAGGGCCATGATCGCCTACGTCCTGAAGGGATACAGTACATAAAAGAAGAAATTAAATAATATTAGAGTTCTCACAAAAGATATAACAGACTTTGGAATATTTGTATATCTGTTGGATTTAATCCATTTCCTAATATATATTTTAAACATGTGATCTTTTTCCATTTGGTGGGAGTTTACATCATATATATATATATATATATATATATATATATATATATGTATTGGGCAGCAACCTTTCTTTTAAACATCTTTCATTAAATGACAAACAAGGAAAATTTAATTAATTTTGTATTTTGCTTTTCCAGCATTCTTACATTTTTTTCTGATTTTTTTTGTTGGGAGTACAAAATTTTCCAAATTGTCCATTGTCACAAGTGCTTTCAGCCAATTCTTTACCCATTTTCAAGGGGTTTTGTTTTAGTTGTTGTTAATTTATCTTCAGGTTTTGAATGTTTAAGATGTATTTTATTTTTGTGCTATTTTGGATATTAGTATAAGTGTTTATTCCAAACCTTCACATGCTGGAATTCGAGTGAGCATCTTTCCATTTTTTAAAAACCTTTTAACACTCCATTCCCACTATTAAATAAGGTGAGCTTGATAGTGGGAGTGAGATGTTTAATATACAGGGACTCTCTTATATGAGATGTTTCCAGTAATGATTTACATAGAAATTTAATGTTTTCAACCAGAATCTTTCTTTAGGGTTCTTGGAAATTGTGAGTAGATAGTTTTTTTTTTTTTTTTTTATAGCACTTTCATCTGATAAGTGACATGTGAGGCATCTACTCAAGGAGGTGGTGGTGTGTATATATATATATATATATATATATATATATAGTAATTTTCTAAGCATAGCTTAGATGTGGCACAAGGCCGAAAGTATGAGGCATCCAGTGAGGATCGAACTCATGACTCAGTTGTAATTGTTCTAGTGAGACAAGCTTGCTGACCATTACATCACCT
>OZ010600.1:7812473-7877473 GCA_963932145.1 Acanthosepion lycidas
AATTAGGGGTTGTTTTATGCTACAATTCTAAAAAGAAAACTTTAAATTTTGAGTAATGTTTGTCGGTAGGCTAATCTCGGCCTCAGTGCAATAACATACATGAAAAGATTCACATTATCAAATAAACTGATAATAAATGTAATAAAGCAATTTCTACATTATATATTACAGGCATAAGTTCATAATAATTTGCCTATTTGAAGAATAATTCCATATCAATGAAATCAACTTGTATCAATGAAAGCTCAGCTGAGAAAATGTAAAGATTAAGTTATGATTGCATTCACAGCAACTTTTATCTTTCACTAAACTTTCAATAATCATCATAGTAGTGTTAATTACAGCAGTAATAATATTTATGATAACATAATATTCATTTCTCATTAAAAATTCATTATCATTTTGGTATTAAATAATAACAGAATTTAGGATTACATACAACCTTTTTTTTTTTTTTTTTTCAAAGGAAGTAAATGGCCATTAGTCCATCAGGCTGTTTGTAACTGTTTAGATATAGGAAAGAAGAAGAATCAATTTTCACAAGAGATCACGTGATGAAACGTAAACAAATCAATGGTTTCCCTTTTAGGGGATATGTTAAGGAATAATATAATATAGAGTCGGTTTTGTTATTTCGTTTATTTTGAATTTCTAAGGATACAGTAAGTAACAACATCTTCAATAACATCAACTTTATATAATCAATAGTCATCTTATACTACAGGTGTAGGATAAATTCATGAAAATCTTCTGTATTTTTTTTTTCCTCATTTTATCTGAAGGTCACCTTATATGTGGAAATATACAATGTCTTCATATATATATGTTGAGTAATGAAAAACTTGGTAATCCATATGGATAATCCCAAGGAGGATGAAATCCAGAGAGCTCAATGTTAATCAAAGAAAATAATTTAATTTAAAGAAAACCAGACAATTTTAAGGTTCCAAAAGTGTAAGTTTAAATTCAATTTTTTCATACTTGGAAGTCTGATGATCCAGGGAACAAGAAAATCCCTGGGGAAATAAATTATAACTTTATGGAACCTTAAAGTTGTCTGGTTTTCTTTAAATTAAATTATATATATATATATATATATATATATATATATATATATATATGAATGAAATGTTCAATATATTTGAGCAGAAAATGTTTTCAACATATTGCTAAATGCAACAGATATTTGCTGAACCTTTTTTTTTTCTAATGTTCAAATATTCTTTAACAAATGTTTGCTGTGTGTGTATATGTTGGCCAAAATTCATGTTCTTTAGTCCCAAGCTTTCGAGTCAGACAAAAAAATTTATTGTTGCTGCCATATGTCTTGCTGCATTTAGCCATATTCAATTTAATTTAAAAAAAAAAAAACACTTTAAAAAGATAATGATAATTTTCTTCCCCCCCTCCACTTACACAGCACTGATTATGACTCATGTGAGTCGAAAGCTTAGACACAAAACAACATGAATTTTGGCCCAGTTTATCCCCAGATCAGTTTAAAGACAAATGAATGGATGTCTTAATCACCTGATCGATGTCCAATCGAATGTTTGTGCCATGAACTGAAAATTGCTTTTGATAAACAAAAACCCTAAAATCTGGACAATTTGGAATAATTCTTTATAGATGAATGGTTAAAATAACCAAACTCAACAGAAAACCTCCATTATAAGAAATCTCTTAATGAACTAATTAACTGGTGTGACAAAGCTGAATACTTATATCAAAAAATATAATAAAGTATTGATAATTACAGAAATAAAATAATATTAACTCTCTTAATTATTAGGTTGGTGCAAAAATAATATCATTTTTTGACATATTTTTTAACGTCAAAAACGATATTATTTTTGCACCAACCTAATATTTAGAATTCAAACACAAAACTGAAATAAACTCAAATTCACAATGTTTAACCAGAAAAAAATAAGAATAATCTTGACAATGAATACTTTTGTATACATCTGTGCGTACACGGTCTGATCTAAAAGTATGGAACCTGCTGCTATAAAAAAGAAAACTACAACACACATCAATCCGGTATTTAATCTCCTTCAAAGTAGTTCTCTTTTGAAGCTGCACACTTTAATACAGCATTGTTGCCATTGAGAGAAGCATTCCAGGAATTCCTTTTTAGGGATAGTGAGCAGCTGCCACATCACATTCACTTGGATTTCCTCAAAGTCTTAAAATTTTGTTCTTTTCAAGTGGGATTTCATTTTTGAAGAGTGAAAAAGTTACAAGGGGCGATATCTGGGGAATATGGTAATTGTTAGACATAGGGAATGTTATCCTTGACCAAAAACTGCTGCACAAGCCATGGTTACTGGTGGACCCTCTGTGGTGTGGTGAGACAACCACACTCTACACACTTTCCTTCCAAGCATTGCTATAAACAATGGAAGTGAGAAAGAATGTTATGCACATTCAAGGTCAATTTGTGATAAACAGCTTCACTCTGCATACTTTAGCTTCATTATCCTAGCAACAGTCCCAACACATTTTGATCAGACCTCATATATAGGTTTTCTCAAAAAGTTACTCTTTCGAGAAGAAATTGGAATTATGAAAACCTGGTTTAAATACCTGTCTATATTTCTGAGATGAGGTATTATGTACACTATTTACATTATTCAGACTATTGTCCTCATCTTTGCCGCCATATTTGTTACAATGTTTCAGCCATTGTACACTCCGGCCTTCTTCAGGTGTTTTTATTTTACTTGCTGGGGTAGACTGTTCTAGTTCCACGTGCCATGTTTAATGGATGTCAATTATCTGTTATCTCCAAGTTCTCCACTGCCTTACCCAGGTATTGAACTCACACTCTTTGAGTCCTGTCACTGGATCTAACCAACGCCTTTATCCACAGTGGAGAACAGCCAAAATGTAATAAATATGGCGACAAAGATGAGGACAATAGTCTGAATAATATAAATAGTGGTTTAAATGCGAAAAATATATTTATTTCAACATATATGCTACAAAGAATGAGTGCTCCACATGGTGATCATAAGTGTCTCTACGAAGCTTAAAGTATTAAATGCTTTCCTGGAACACACTTTCCAGCATTTGAGTTGTTGTTCCTTGAAGTGCATCAGTAATAAGATTTTATCTTATGGCCATGTCATATTGAAACACTGAGCCTGGTCAGCACCAAAATGGGCAAAAGTCCGTAATCCAAGCCTCGATATGTGAAATGATACCATCAGATTCAAGCTTGTTAACAAGATTCTTGTAAAGAAACAAGTTAAGCACCTTTGAAAAGACATAGTAAATGTCACCTTTTTTTTTTTAATCATTTCACCCCAACCAAGGTGTTAAAGCTACTAAGATGCAAGTGGTTACTGAGTGTGAAAGCATATAAAAAGAAATTATTAAGGAGAGATGATGTCAAAAGAGCAGTATTCAAGGGAGACAAATGACGATTAGCATTGCATTTAAATTTTTGAAGGTCAAAGTTGACTGGAAAGCAAGAAGCCGAAAGTGAGTTTCACAGGCAAGAAGTGAGAGAGAAGAAACTGTTAGCATCGAATGTAGAGTAACATCGAACAATTTCAACATTAAAATGTCGAGACCTAGCTGACAGTCTAGTACTGTACTTAAATTCATGAAGTTGAATTACCAAAGAGGAAATCTCATGTGTATAATTACCATGAAAATATTTATAGAAAAGGCACAGAGAAGATAGTTACAACAGCAGAGAAAGTGACTGCAGTGTCTATTTCCTTTCTTCTAAAAACTTTATCCAAACATCAAGAACTGTAACATAATCTGTAACATTTGTAACATAATCTCAGTATAAAATCTGTGCTGACACGATGCTGTCAAACTGCCCTAAATTCAGGGACTCCTTCCCACCCAAGATTAAGGACACAATAGGGTTCAGATCACAAATAGTCTGGGGACCGACACATATGCATACATGCCACATTCATACACACATCATATATGTATGTGTGTGCACATGTGTATGTATATATATATATATAAATATATATATAAAACAACTAAAAAGTTGCAAATTAAAAAAATAATGTTTTTTTATGAAAGTATTTATTTATATTTGATATTTCAGATCGAACTCGATCTTTCTTCAGAAATAACTGTTTTTAGAGGTTTGTTTACAAGTAGCGTCCGTAGCGAGATGCAGACGTCACATACGTGGCTTCTCATTATGCTATATATATATATGCCATGTATTTTGTATTTCCGGTGAAATGTTGTGTGATGGCTGCCAATCATTCTATATCTCTCTTTTTTTTTTTTTTGGTCATCTTTTTGCAGATAGGTCACAACAAAACAACCAGAACCATACTTAAATATAACTGTCTTGTTTTTTTTGTTTTTTTTTGGTCAAGTATTGTTTGGCTTCACAATCAGATTTTTCAGGGTTCACAACCAACCTGGAATTGGGTCACTTTTTAAAGAAATATCAAGGAAATTTTCTCAAGCAACTTGACATGCTTCAAATGCCATGTTTATTATATGCTTTTTTTAGATTGAAAATTATTTGAAAATCATTGATAAATATAATTTATGATATATGGATATGCAATATGATAGATCCTGACCTGGCATCTCGTCTACAGTCCCTTTCTCACAGACATGCTGTTGCTTCCCTCTGTCTTTTCCACAAATATCTTCATGGCAACTGCTCTGATGAGCTACTTTCACTGGTTCCCAAACTGCATGAGTTTAAGCATGCTATTAGGTTGGCATCTCAGTCCTGCCCTTTCACTGTAGAAACGGTTAAATTTAGCTGTCTCTTCTACTCCAATAGCTTCTTCCTGACAGTGGAACTCCCTTCCTCTTACTTGCTTCCTTGATAGCTATAATCTTCAAATATTCAAATGTAATGTCAATCGACATCTTCCGATGCCTTGATTCTGATCGCCATCCTTCTCTATATCCTTTCCTCAAACACCCCTCTTTACTCTTACTCTCTGTAACCCCTTGCGTGCTAGTGGCACTCCTGCCTTGGTTAGGGTGAAATGCTTGAAGAAAAAAAAAAAGAGAATTATTTTTAGGATGAGTGAAATTTAAATAAAAATTTCTATTTTATTTAATTATTTCACCCCAAACAAAGCAGTAAATCCACTGAGATTACGGAGGAAATGAGAAAATGTTACTGAGGAGAAAAGACAATAAAGAGAACAGAATTGAGGGAGACAGAAGATGACAATTGATGTTGCATTTAAATTTTTGATGATCGTAGTTGACAGGAAAGCAAGAATCTGGAAAAGAGTTCCACATGGAAGAAGTGCAAGTGGAGAAACCATTAGAATAAAACTTATGGTGACGTCTAGCAATTTCAACTATAAAATGATGAGACCTAGCTACCAATCAAGTACTGCCCTTAAATTCTTGAAGTTGGGTAACCAAAGAGAAAAGCTCATCTGGACAATTACCATGAAAATATTTATAGAAAAAGCTTAGGGAAGTTAAATTACAGTCATGGGAATGTGATTGATGCCAGGTCAGGACTGATAATATTGTCAAGAAACACAATATGCATAGTAGAAGCCCCAGACCAGATGTGGCAATAGTGTCCAATACACAGGTAAGTGGTAGACTTGTAAAGGTACAGCAACGAAATAAATATTTATGGAAGAGGCAAAGCAAAGCTGTGTTACAAAGGTGAGAAAGAAACTGAAGCTGAGATGCCAAATCTACATTGCCGAATCTACTTTGGATTTTGGCAAGAATTTCTATATATATATATATAGAAGTCCCAAACCAGATGTGGCAACAGTGACTAATACATCATAGGCAATTATTGCCATGAAAATATTTATAGAAAAAGCACAGGGAAGCAAAATTATGGTTGTTACAAAGTGATTGCTGCCAAAATGCCAGGTGGTAAAGCCACTAAGATGCAAGGGGTTACTAAGTGTGAAAGCATATAAAAAGAAATTATTAAAGAGAGATAATGTCAAAAGAGCAGGATTCAAGGGGAACAAATGATGATTAGCATTGCATTTAAATTTTTGAAGATCAAAGTCGGAAAGCAAGAAGCCGAAAGTGAGTTTCACAGACGAGAAATGAGAAAGAAGAAACTGTTAGCATCAAACATAGTTACATCTAACAATTTTAACATTAAAATGTCGAGACCTAGCTGACAGTCTAGTACTGCATTTAAATTCATGAAGTTGAATTACCAAAGAGGAAAGCTCTCAACCGATAATATTGTCAAGAATCTCAAGATACATAGCAGAAGTCCCAGACCAGATATGGCAACAATGACTAATGCATGGGCAATTACCATGAAAATATTTATAGAAAAAGTACAGGGAAGCAAAATTATGGTTGTTAGAAAGTAATTGATGCCAGGTCAGGACTGATAATATTGTCAAGAATCTCAAGATGCATAGCAGAAGTCCCAGACCAGATGTAGCAACAATATTCAATGCATATACAAATGGTAGACTTATAAAGGTGCAAGACAAATTCTGATGAGAAAGATTGTCTAGTATGACTCAGCAAACAAACATTCTTCAATCTTGAATGGTGGGGCCTGAATTTTCTTTATGGGTCATGCCAATGAAAGATGATCTTAGTAAAACTGTGATGTTTTTGCTGAAGTCGAAAACGAAACTCAATCTCTTTCTAATCAAGAAGATTGCCAAGGGAAAGCAAGAAAAGTATCAACTGCAAAACAGAATGCAAGAGAAGAGTGTCACTGATGAAGAGAATCATTAAACATTGAAAGAGAACATCAGATTAGAACTCAGTCATTATTTACACACAGACTATTGTCCTCATTCTTGTTATCACAATATTTCAGCCATTGTGTCCTCCAACCTTCATCAGGGGTATATCAATCCAGGTTTCTGAACTGAATCCTTTATTTAATCTATGATTGTTCTTGTAGCCCTTGTCATGTCTACAGGACAATAGTCTTGAGGATTAAAGTGTGGTGGGAATTTAGTGACATGGTAACTGTGAGTTCAATCCCTGAGCCAGGCAATTGGATTCAAAGGAAACAGTGAGCAATAATTGAACAGTACTAAAAATAAGAATTAGGTGAGATATTTAGAATATTGGAAATGACATTGCTGAAGATAACATCAATCAACTAAGTGACAAATTTTATTTGTATTGATCATTTTATATATATATATATATATATATATATATATAAGTGAACATTGAAGTCAATACTTAGAGGCGACAGGCTGTTTCATACTAAACGCAATCGTCAGACCTGATGATTGCGTTTAGCATGAAACAGCCTGTCGCCTCTTAGTGCTGACTTCAATGTTCACTTTTATATTTACACACACTCTATCTCTGATATTGAGCACTTTATCCCATAAATATAGCACACCTTAAGACTATATTTCTTCATATATATATATATATATATATATATATATATAAAATCTCAGTGGTGGCATCCTACTGGTTTGCAAACTGGTTGTTGGATTATCCAAAAATAATCTTGTATATTAATAGCCAATATATAATAGCTAAAAATATAATTAATACCATTACTGTAAGTTCTGCAGAGGCTGAAAGAGAGTTTTCTGTGATGCACATAATTTGTTCTAACAAAAGAAATCATCTTGAAGTTAATGTGGCAAATCTTCTAGTTATAAATTTGATAGGTCTTCCATTGGATTTTTGGGACTGCAGCAACTCAGTTTAAATGTGGCTAAGAAACCATAACACAGCTGATGACACTAGAGTCAAAAAGCGTCATACTTCTGAACTGAAATATGATGAGAACAAAATTTCAATCTGGAAATATCTTGATAAATAAATATTTTCTATTAAATTATCAAAATGGTTTAATTCTCTTTGACACTATAAAGCGATTTGTTTCCATTCTCAGATTAGAAAGAAAATAAGCAGAATAGGTTCCTAAAGATTACCTGCCTTTATAGAACCGGTTCCTGGAAATCTGGAATGTAATTATTGAGTAGAAGGGATGGTAAAAAAACATGCAAACCTTACTAATAGCTATAAAGGATAGGAAGTTATGGAGAGCCATGACCACCCACATCCTGAAGGGATGCAGCACATAGAATAGGAAGATGAAGAATTGCTCTTTCATTTGTAAATGTAAAATTATTTGGTGACTGAGCTTACCTTATTATGAAGCCAACTGTATTTAAGAACACTGTCATGCTTTTCTCCCAATTGGGGAAGAAAATGCTTACCTAGAAAATCAGCATTCTTCAGTCTTTGAAAATGAACCTAACAGTAGAAAATGCATAACTACTTCAGCCACAAGGCAAACCAAACATTTTAACATCATCTGTTATACGTAGATTTCGGATGAGACCAAATCTTTTCTAAGAGTAGATATCTAATTTTGACATTTCAGAAATGATGTTCATTCAAATTTAATTATTTTTACGACAGTAGATAAACAATTATGAAATGTCCATTTTATCTCGAACGTCTCTTGCAGAATTCAAAAGGGACGAAGGGAGATTACTCTTTCTTACAACTGCTTATGGATTCTAAATCTGCCGTCTTTAGTTCAATTTTTTTTTTCAATACGATATTTAAGAAGTGATTGCACTGATTATTGGCAAACATATTTTTGGAAAGTTAACCATTTAAATTTTTTTATATTAAGAGTTATAAATATTAAAATACAATAATCAGATTTTTACGAGAATTTTAACCATTTTTTTTTTTTAGTAATTTATAGTGAAATAAATATGTTTTATTTCTTTCTTCATGGATGTCAAGAGTTTTATTTATATTTAGCTTTTAATCATTTCACCACCCCCAAAACAAGGCAATGAAGCCACTAAGACGCAAGAGGGTTACTGAATGTTAGAGAATATGAGAAAAAACAATTATTAAGGAGAGAGAACAATAAAAAAAACAGGAATTAAGAAAACAGAAGATAACGATTGATGTTCAAAAATTCGAGTGCATTGTCAAAGTTGAATGGAAAGCAAGAAGCCAGAAGAGATTTCCACAAGCAAGAAGTGTGATAGAAGAAACTGTTAGCATAGAACTTACGGTTACATCTAGCAGCCATTGCAACTGTGAAATGAGACTGCCACCAATTTAGTACTGTACATAATTTCATGTCTAGGGAAGGTAAAAGGAAACTCATCAGAAAATATTTATAGAAAAGGCAGAAGAAAGCTACATTATGGAGGTGGGAAAGTGATTGAAGCTGAGATGCCAGGTCAGGACCAATAACATTGCAGATTCTTTGGATTTTATCAAGAATTTCTAAATATATAGCAGGAGCACCAGGCCAGATATGGCAGCAAGGGATTCTTTTAATTTTGCAATTTTTTTCAGCCACATAAATGCTTATAACTAATTCAAATATTTTAGTTTAATGACTATATTAGATTAAAAACAGTTGTAGATTTTATTGCATTATTGCAGGACTCCCCTCTCTCCAGCCTCCACCCCCCAAAAAATACCTAACTCCTGATGCCATGCACTGTCTTTATACGAGTCAGATCAGATCAAGAAAGGAGTATTGCTGTTCTGTCTGGGCTGGTGCTGCTCAATCATCACTCTCCAACAAGGTTCAAAAGTGCTTACACGGCTTTATAGGTGATGAATTATTTCCCACCCTGCAACCCTTACCCCTAAAGATGAAAGCATTGCCAGCCTCTCTCTATTTTATCACTATTACTATAGCAGATGTTTGGACAAGTTACATTCTTTAGTTCCACCAGCTCGGGCCTTCACAACAAGAACACTACCATGCCATCTACCCTTCCCTTCGTGTACCTTAAAAAAAAAAAAAAAAAATATATATATATATATATATATATATATATATATCCCACTCAGCTTCTTGTTATAATGTTGAAAAAGAAAATCTGAATAAATATTGAGGCGGGGGGGGGTGACTTTAATATGCCTCAAAATATGATAATTGTTTACACTTCCCTACCAGGTCTTGACCAATCACATCTTATATAAAACAGCTGTGTGCGTGTTTGTGTGTGTGTAGAAATGAAATATAAACTTGGTTAAAATTCAGGTAAATTAGTCACAGTTTAGCTCAGAGACATTTTAATTAAATTTCATCATAGATTGTAATAATTTAAAATTTTGCAAGGTTTTTATTATGCTTTTAATTGCCAGTAAATAAAAATTTAATCGTAAAAAATAAAAATTATTTTGCTTATTTAAAGCATAGTTTTAAATGTTTTTGATGCAATATATATTTTACATCATTCTAAATTACAAACACTGGTAAGTGTGTAAAAATATTTTAATTATTCTGAATGTGAAATATGCTCCCGGAACGGCAAAACCATGGGAGGTAACTCTGGAACAGATAAAACTATTTTTGAAAGTGTTGTCCTTCCTGATTCAATGACGGAGGCATGTTAACGGGATTTCTAACACCGTTTTATGTTCTAAATTCTAATAAGCTAGATTTCCTTTGAGAATCTTCTGCCTTTAACTTACAAAGCAAATATAACAAACTCATTCTAATAGTAATAGTTTGTAAGACTAGCTATAAAAAAAATTGGTAAATTTTTATTTTAACACCCGAGTGCTAAATAGTAATATCCCTTCAAATTTTTCCCAAAGTCTTATTCCCGTGCAAATGTATATGCTGAACTCAAATCAACAATTAGATATTAACGACCCGAAAAAAATCGGACTTTTCCCTGGTCTTTCGTTGGCCATTAGCGGCTTATTGATAAGTAATTCACTGCTGAATTCTGTCGGTGGACGTATACAATTTGGGCCTATTTACTCCCTTCACAGTAATTCCTTGTAGTTCAAATTAGGGTTAGGTGGGGGTTTTTTTTTGGTTATTCATTTTTTTTTTTTTTTTTTTTTTAAAGAAGAAAGTTAACTTTCAAATTAGGGTCAGGTGTTTTTTTTTTTTTTTTTGGTTATTCATTTTTTTTTTTTTTTTTAATTATAGAGTTAGGTGTTTTTTTTTTCTTTTGTTATTCTTTTATTTGTCGATGTTTACATATATTTGAAAGTTAACTTTATTCTTAAATTAAGTACCAAAAAAAAAAAAAAAAAAAAAAAAAAAAAAAAAATCGCTTTACGGAAACGCGTACTAATTTCTGAAAGAAACTAGTTCAGCAGTAAATGACGCTCGGGTGTTAAAATGAAATTTTACCAAAAAATTTATATAACAAAAAGAAATCTAAAATTATATAAAAATAAAATGTAAAAAAAATAATAGAATAGTAGACAAGGTTTGGTTACAGTTTCTTTGAGAGTGTTAAAAAAAAAAAAAAAAATCATTAAAAAAGTAAGTTGCTAATACGAATTCCTTAAATAAAAACTACTATAATAAAGCCAGACATTTAATAAAAACTGGCCCGAATAAAATTTGATGTGTGAAACTTTGTATATGCTGTAAAAGAACCACGTAAATGAAGCCTGAAGGATTTGTAGCAGACTCCTGGAGGGGGCGCGATCTAACATGGCCTGTGCGCCTCAATAAGGAATAGATGTCACAAAAGGCCCACTAACATTTAAAAAATAAAAGATGTAAAATCTGACAGATCAACAAGATATATAACATCTGCCCTTGATCACATGAATGTAGTAGCAAGAGGGTTAGGGCTCTTTTCCAAGATAATTGATTGTATCAATTAGTAATAAAACAGGTAGTACCCTCATTAACAGTGTGGCAAAGCACCAAAGGGAATTGCAAAACTAAAAGCATGCCTCCATTGTAGTTGATGATTAATTTGGAGGGAATTTTTTGTTTTTCAGATTAATACAGTAATGCACTTATGTAACTAATAAACAGCGTTAATTTTTTTTTGTGTGTGTGTGTGTGTGTGTGTGTGTGTGTGTGTGTGTAAATTTCCAAATCACCCTGTGCCTATTAAAATCACCATTTATTAATGTTGCACTTTTGAATATAAATAATCTGCTGTCATCCTGTCTAACCTAATCAGATCACATCAGGGTCACCAATTTGTAGCAGATCCCCTGGAGCGATATAATGCCTGCCCTTGATCACATGAACAGAGTAGCAAGATAGATTATCAAGATAAATGTAGAGAAGTTGTAATGTGTAAAAAAAAAAAAAAAAAAAAAAAAAAAAATGTAAGAAGCTCAGGTCCGATAGTCTCAAAGCACACTTAAAGTGTTGGGTTATTTTCATAATGGCTTCCTACCTCAAGCTATTAAACAAGAATAAATACAAAGTACTAAAAAAGGAAATGAAAAGAAGGGTGCAGAAATATGTTTACCATTTTTATTAAATGTAACAATTTAAAACAACTATATAACATGACATAAATATGGTACTTATTGTCAATGAGGTTTGCACTTGACAAGATTAGTACCTTTTATGATGTGGTCAAGTGAGGTGATCAACTACCATGTATGAATAACTTAGTTCCCCATGGTGTGCATTTGGACCTCTTCTCTGGACTGAACTGAATCTAATTGTGGCAAGGGACTTTATCTTGGTAGTCCATACTGTGCCAATGGCATTTCCTTACCCGACTTCTTTGCTTGCTAGGTAGTGTGTTCTATCTAAAACCCTACAAAAGTTTTTAAACATGCTTGATTTAGAGATACACTTTGTGACTTTTTAATCAATGTTATCAAATTTCTGATTCAATTTTGGAACCAATTTGTGGCAATTTAAGAATTTTAATTGGTTTATAGATTAGAAAAGTCTCTGTATTCATAAGGAAGATGTCAACCAGTTCTAGAACCTGGACTTGAATAAAAAAAGAAAGCAGAAGGGTTTTGGCTTTCACAAGCAAAAGTCATTGAGTTTCTGTGAGCCAAGCAAAACTAACAAGAAAAACAGAAGGGCTTTGGAATTTGCAAGGAAGATGTTCACTGGTTCTGGGAGCTGAACAAAAGAAAAACTAAAAGCAGTCGCTACCAACAACTATGATGGAAAGAAGGAGGTTGAAAAGAAAGTAACAGAAGAAAAAGAAAATTCTATAAATTTAGAGAGACATACGATTATCTTTCTATAGTTATTTGTGAAGGTTTGCCTCAAAATTAGATGTATTAACTCTGATTTTTAACTTTTTATGAAAATACAAGATTTATCTCATCTCATTTTGTAAAACTGAAATATTATCTAAACAAACTAGAAAACCAGTGACACCTGTAAATCGTCAACTTTTTCAACTTCTTTCAACAGTTGAATGAATAAAGGTAAGTGACTATTTTGTTGTTGTTAATAATTATAATTGGTTTTATGAGCCCTACAGAGTTGTAACTAGAACTTCTTATCTTGTCTAATTGTTAGGTGCACAAAGGAAAATTTTGTGCATCCATGTTTCGTAATTTTGTATTCTGTGTTATTTACTAATTTTTATGTCAGTTAATAAATGTAAATTTCTTTCAAATTTCACACCTATATAAGAGTCATGTGTTTTTTTTTCTTTGTGCCTTCATAATTTTCAGGGTAAGAGACTTGATGTTCTCACTTCTCTTCCTCCTCCCCAAAACGTTCTTTTATAGCTTGTTAAGCATTCATGTTGAGGTATCCAAATATCTGCTTAATCTGACACAAGGCCACAAGTATGAAGATGATAGTAAGGATTTTATTTATTATATTTATTTATTTATTATTATTACTTTATTTATTTTTTATTATTATTATTTTATTAAATTTTTTTATTTATTATTTTTTATTTATTATTTTTTATTTATTATTATTATTTTTTTTTTTTTATTATTATTTTATTTCATTTATTTTTTTATTTACTACAAGAAGAAGAAGAAGAAGAAACTGGATTGTTTCTTTTTCCCCCCCATGTTGATTGTTCATGTGTTCTTGAGAAAAGAATTCTTTAATCAATGAAAGTAAAAATATGCATCTGGATTCTTATATTCTTGCATCCTTTCATTCCAGGATTCTTATATTCTTAGATCAAACATGGACAACACAGTTGATGATTAACTTGGAGGTAATTTTTTGTTTTTCAGATTAATACACTTATGTAACTAATAAACAGCGTTAATTTTTTTTTTTTTTGCGTGTGTGTAAATTTCCAAATCACCCCATGCTAATTAAAATTACCATTTATTAATGTTGCACTTTTGAATATAAATAATTTTGTCACTTTTAAAACTCCAACTCCAGTTAATTGCATACTGAGAAAAATTTCCAACCCCCTCTCCACTGATTAAGAGCCCCCCTTGAGTTAGGCACCTACAAGCATCATTTGATACATTAGAAGTTTTCTTTATTTTAAATTATGTATAGAATTATATTTTTTTATTTTTAAACAAAGTATGTTGAGCATATGAAGAGAAACTGTTTTATTGAAATGTGATTAACGACAATTATAATGACAAGTATTTAAGTGGTTCTTCTTCAGTAATACAAAATTTTTTAAAAAGTCAAAGGATTTGGGGGGTTTTTTTTTTACATAAAAGAGAATTTCTGGGGATTCAGTAAGAACCATTGGAATATTTATACTTTCAACCAAACTTCTAGATATTATCAAAATCAAGGAAACATTTTTAATGCTTAAAAATAAAAAACATAAAACATCCCTAGACTTATGTCAAAGCATTTACTCATAATATTTCTAGTAAAAATGTCATGATGCTATATGAAAGAATTATTCAAAGTTGGCTGAAGCAGCAGCAGTATAATCATAACTTGAATAGTATGAATAAAATACCTCTAAAGAGATTAAAAAGAAAATAAATTTTAAATTCACTTTTGTAAATGTAATTTATTTTTTATTAAAAACACATTGTATTTGTAGAATTTTATGTAAAACTCTTTGTAAACTAATATCTTCATCTTAATTGCTTAAAAAATAAAAATTGATTTTATTTTTACTTTTAACAGAAAAGTTAAAACAAGCTGTATGCATTTTATTATTGACACCTGGAAAGAATCAGTTTAAAAATAAGTAGACACAATATGTCTATTATTCAATGAAACATGTTTGAATGAAGAAATGTTGCCTAATATAAACATATATGTGTATGTGTGTATGCATGTCTAATAATGTTTCAGAGGTGAAAGAACAATTTTTCATACAAGAGTTCCTTGCATTCTTACTAGACATTACAAAGATAACATTACATTTGTAATCGTTTTCTTTTTTTCATATTCTTTCACGCTCAGTAGCCTCTTGTGTCTTAGTGGGTTTATTGCCTTGCTTGGGGTGAAATGATCAAAAAGCAAATCAACACATAATCCAAAAGAAGGAATTAAATATCCTTTTGCATTGATTATGCAGCTATAACTGCAAACTGGCAACACACTTGTAGAACCCATTTTCCTGTCTGATATTATCCATTGAACACAGATGCAAATTGTCCAGATTTTGCTTGCCAAACCTGTAACCACTATACCGTTCACAGATCTGTTCATTTATTATCTTCACATCATTTTCATGCATCACAGATTGGCTTAGCTTAAAAAGTGTCATATGGGGTTGAAAAGCTTCACGGTGGTCAATATGCAGAAACCCTTGGGGTTGAAAGCGAGATTTCAGAAGATCTGTAATTTGGGAAAATTGTGGTGGGGTTTCCACATCTGCATAAAGAACTCGATCTAAAAAGTGCTTGACATTTGAGATATAAAGAGGGCAGGCAAATTTAACAAGTTTTGAGAGTTCTTCTTTTGAGCTCTCAAGAACTTGAATGGCACTAGCTATCTGACTGGGAGAATTTAAGCAGAGTGCACAGAAAGTTACATGGAGAAGACTTGGCTGAATGCTGTGGTCGCTATAAGCCGGTGCCTCTTGAGAAATGGATTCTTGCAGTTTGGCAACCTGTTGCCATATTTCTTCAGCATTTATCTGTAAGGCAATAAAAAAATTAGCTCTTGTGTCAGTGTTCTGAAAATTACCAAAGTTGAAATTTGTATCATTTTGGGATGATGCAAAACTCTCAAAAGACGACATATTGTCAGTATCAGATTGAAGCATTTGAAGATTCTGATAATTCTCTTGACAATTTGTTTTATTTTTAGAATTTTCTATCACATCTGCAAGAGACATTGCGTTACCAGTCGAGCCAAAGACCAGATCTAGACGTTCAGCTTTGTCCCAAACTTTAACTGCTT
This sequence comes from Acanthosepion lycidas, assembly GCA_963932145.1. Taxonomy (NCBI): domain Eukaryota; kingdom Metazoa; phylum Mollusca; class Cephalopoda; order Sepiida; family Sepiidae; genus Acanthosepion; species Acanthosepion lycidas. The sequence continues at coordinate 7,828,465 of OZ010600.1, forward strand.
TATACTTGAAATAGCATATTCGGTGTTTCGGGATGGCTAGCGTGTAATAATCGACTGAGGCAACATCTTCCCAGGAGAAAGCAGAGAATGGCTTCTCTTGTATACCACTGAACCGGTCTAAATAACCAACCAGAAACTCTTCCACTAGAAGACTCTCATCCCACAGAATTCGAGAGATAACATCAGCTGCTGTTCTCATTGATGGCTTCTTCCCAGAATCTTTTTCTGTATCTAAATTTTTCTTTTCAGCCTTTGATTTCTTTTTACTCCGTGAACTCTTACAGTTTTTCTTTTCAAAACTGGGACTTTTGGGAACTGAATTTGTTCCAAGCCAGGAAATTCCTTCATTTACAAGATCCTGGAGCATTGGTTTCTCAATCAATTGGTTAGCCTTTTCAATCAGAAAAGTATTTAACTGGTTAAGGCAATCAGGAGACAGATCTGGAGAGAGTACTGCAATCCCAGGAATCACTTGCGGATAGGATGCTTTAAAAGAGAAAAATAAAAAATGGATAAAGAAAATAAGAAAGTCAGTTTTAAAATATATCCAGTGTAACAATTCTTTTTTTAAATTTAAATTTCTCTAAATTAGAAACAGAATCAATGACTTGTGTGGAGTTCATTAGACAGCATACTTTAGTCATTGTGGTTAATATGAACTAATTTCCTCATCTATTTCTGCCTGCCCCCCACAACAAGTATCCCCCATCTATCTAGAGTGTAACACAGCAGTGTAAAAAAACAAAAAAACAAAAAAAAAAAAAAAAAAAAAAAAACAACTACATACAAACAAGAATTGATGACATCAAGTGCACAATATTTTGAAGGCTGTCACTGTGGAACACAATAGATTGTAAAATGAAATCAAAATCTGTTCTTCATCCAACTAAGTTAAAAAGTAAATGTCTAGCTGCTTCTTTCCAAGTACACCAAAATCTGATGGAGTGGCTAGCCAATCCCTGTTGCAGACGCCTGCTCAGATACATTTGTTTCTTCAACACCCACAGAGCCAACCAGTTTATACTGCAATTATACTGAATGGACCTTCATTACAGAGAGAGCATATAATCTGACAGAGATGCCTCAGTCACGCTGACTTTTGACTTCATGCTAGCACAACCATTGATGGCATCCAAACCGTTTTTATCTAGCCAATTTCACTCACAAGGCTTGAATCAATTCAAGGTGTGGTTTTCATGCACTTCCCAGCAGTGCCATATGGTGGGATCATGGTGATACTGTATATATGATAGGACTGGAAGAAAGTCCCTTCTTTTCAGTTTCCTTTCAAAGACCCAAACAATTAATTCAAACAAGTACTACTCCTCTCAATTAGTCCAAGTGGAGGTAGCAATAAATAAAATGAATTATCCACAGTTTGTTAACAAAAAAAGTTTTTCATATTTTATCAGGATAATGCTAGATTACGTGTTACTTTGGTGACCAGCTAAGGCAACTTAGTGGTAAATTTGTTGCTCATCCACCATATTCACCAGACATTGCATCTTCAGATATAAGTACACACACACAATGTGTTTCAGAAAAGTAACAGGACTTAGCGTGAGGGATTAGCAGGTTGCATCCCCATGTAACGTAATATCCAGGAAGCATATAACTGCAATTTCAGCTTTCTGGAGCCATTGTATGTTTTTTCAAAAGCTTTTATTAATAGCTCCTCAATTTTGGGCCATCAAGCATGGGGTACAAAGCAACCTGAAGTTTCTTGTCCAGCTGGGAAAACTACGTACAGCAGCAGGTGCACTTGTTTAGATTTTTGTAACTTCACTGCTGTTTCTTTTCTGATACAAATTGTGTGTAGGCATGTTATCTTTCACAAAAACGTGTACACACATATATACATACACACACACATATATATATATATATATATATATATATATATATATATATATATACACACACACACACATATATATATATATATATATATATGCATGCTTATGTACACACACGTAGACATGCATATATATATATATATATATATATATATATATACACACACACACACACACACACACGTACATATATACACACACATTATATATATATATATATATATATATATATATATATACACACACACATTATAAAAACAGAAAAAAATGTCACTACCTTGGATTTTTAATACATTCAGTACTAAAGGATGGAAAATTATTTAATATCCCCTTTTTGAAATTTGCATGTCTCTACATTTCTCAAGTAATTATATTTAGCCTCTGAGAAAATCACCAGTTCTATCTTGGCCTACATCAATGGCAAAAAAGTGTTCATAAAATAAACAAACAAAAAAATCAGAACTCAAGGAAAAATGACTGAGCAAAACTGAAAGAAAAACTCACCTGTAAGCTGGAATTTCAATTGGACATTTTGTTCAGGTAACTGGAGACTGATGACATAAGTAAAATCTCCCACTGTTTTCATCACACGACAATTTTTCTGATAAGTGGTCTTAAGCTGTGCTACCTCATCAACTGTTTTCTCAGAGACAACAGCTTCCATTCTTTGAGTTGTATTGGAACTTCTGTTTTGGATGCTACATTATAGAATAGACAATTTAATTAAAATACTTTCAAAGTGTCACAGCTACACCTGAAATAGTTACAGAATTAATTAGAAACAAAAAGTATTATCTGAAATTGATCTGTTAAACATTAGGTAATAAGGACCACCCTGTACCTGACTTCCTCCTTCTCATGGAGCACAAACTTTGTAATATCTATCACATCATGGGAAGTTTTCAAACTTATCAAAAACCTTAGCTCTAAGAAGTCTACTAGTTTGGATAAAATCCCAATAGTTGTACTTACTAACATCAGGCCAGAGTTATCTCCAGCCTCAGAAAAACTGTTTAACTGCAGCCTAAAGGAGTGATGTTTACCAAGTCTATGGAAAGTATCAACTGTGTGCCCAGGTGAGTGATCATCCTCATCACAATATCAATCCATTAGCCTTCTCAGTGTCACCAGCAAACTCTTCAATGTCCTGTCATTAATCACAGAATCAGTGAAGCACTAGACAAATTCATCACGAGGACAATGACATTAGATTTATCAAAAGCCTTTGACAAAGTTTGGAACTGAAAGTTGCTACATAAACTCCAACTATCAAATGTCTGAAAGCATTTTCTCAATTATCAACACCTTCCTTTCACTGTCGATAACTCCAAAATGATAGAGTTTATCAAATTTATCAAGCCAAATTCGAATGGAGCAAGTACAATTACACAAATTTAAATATTTTGGAAATTTTAAATGCAAACTGAGTGTGGGTATCACACTGCAAATTAACCCATCATGCTATTTACACTCATTACCCACAGATCAAGTAATATTCTATAGTTATCAACAGAATACCTAAAAAAAAAAAATATTAAAAAAATTTAAACTGGAAATAAATAAAACAGTTACTGACTTTTAAAGTTGAATATGCAAATTAGTTAATCTCCATTAAGCAAAAAAACTGCTGATACATGCTGCTAAACATAACTCATAAAAATATATTTATCTGATGTTACTTATTTTTTTAACACAATATTTGCATACGCACCAACCATCTTACTATATATATATATATATAATAACAAATAAAATTAAGGGTTCACTTATTCGTCTTCCTTTTTCTTTTTCCAGCCATAACAAAAATGAGAAAGTTGGTCTGAAAAAAATCATTGCATAATAGAAATGCTTTTCTTGCTAGTACAGACAAACCTCTTATCAACAGACTAATAGTGGGGAGGGATAGTCCATTAAAGCCAATTGTCCTTAGATGGGAAGGGATTATTTTTGAGTTATAAAACCACTAAGTAACTGCCAGTAGTTGTGATCATAATGTAACTATAAACATGTATATATGGCATAAATAAATATATACTTGATATAATCAAAATAAAAAAAAATAATAGATTTCTCACAGCTACTTTCTCACACACGCACTAATGTATCATACTTTATATACTGTACACCTGTCTTTGCTTACAATTGAAAGGCCCACCACCTAGTAGTCACTTTGAGAACTAATACAATTCATTCTGCTAAGCCTAAAGGTTTTGAAATACATCGCTGATGATTTGGAAATTTTTTGTCTCCAGATTTTTTTTTATTTTGCCTGCAGATTTTATGCATTGCATCTGAAGTCTGTCAATGGGAGAGGGGTCCGTAGATGAGAGGTTTGTCTGTACTTGGCAAAGATCCATCAATAGGCAAAAGAAGTTGGCAAAAATAAACACAATCTGAATAGAATGTCATGGAGCTATGGTTACCAAACTAGTTTTGCAGACCTACCATTGCTTCTTTCTCTTAATAAACAATTAAAAATAGCAAGCTGAGCATATTTTAATATATTGATTATTACCTATATCTAGAATTCTCAAAATGTGTGTGTGTGTATGTGTGTGGGATCAGATGTTGTTTATGCATTTCCACAGTTTTCATCCGATTTCGATTAAATTTTTTTTGGTTTGATAATTAATTCTTCAGTGTTTGTTTTGAGTCCAAATTGGATTGAAAAAATTACAACCCTGAAGGTGAAAAACTGAAAAAACTGATTTTTTACACTTTATGCAAAAATCAAAGGCAAAATTTAATGTCTGTATAAAACAGCAATCAATTTAGAGAGTTGAAATCTAATGCAAAAGATTATTAGAATTATAAAAATTACTGTATATTATAATTATGAGAGTCCATGGAAGAGGTTCCTTTCCTTGAAAGATTGAGAATGCAAAAACAACCCTTTTCATGGTCACCACCCACCATTCGAATTGTTAAACCCCTCCCCCATTTAGGTATGTGCCTCAGTTGCACCCAATTGTTGTTACTAATATTAATTTTCAGGTGGGCTGACTTTGAACTTAAACTTCTCCAACTGCACGGCAAAAAATCTCAGTAATGAAACACCCAGTCGAAGACAGGTTATACAGCTACTATATTATATATATATATATATATATATATATATATATATATATATATATATATATATACACACACACACACACACACATATATATATACAGATGATGGAATCATCCATCGATTTCAACATATGAGGATCTGACAACCTCATTCAGTTTTTATATTTGTGTCGTATATGATACTTCAGTCCCACTAGTGACCTGCATACAAGTCCACATATTGTGCAACAGTAATGATCCCGAGAGATATAGCAACAGGAGTTTACTATTTAGCTTGTCTTCAGACCTGAGCTACAACCATTCAACAGTCTTTTGCCAACTGTCAAGCTAGCTATACATGAGTATCTTAGGTATACTGTCATCACTCATCCTTGCAACATTTCTAGCAGAACAGCATCCTTTCCAGGTACTTTTGTCTGAAGAGATTTATTTGATGGAGTCCAAGACTTGCAAGGTTGCCTCAAAAGTAATATATCTATTACTGCAAATGTTGTTAGAGTGGATGCTTCATATTTGATATAGACACTCCATTTTTATTTAAGAAACAGTGAGTTTCATGTCTACTGGTCTGTGCATATGAGCAAACCTAATAAAGAAAATGTATCCTCTGGGAAGGATTAAACCTGTGCCCCCTTTACAGGACACATTTTCTTTACCAGGATTTCTCAAATACTCAGACTGATAGACATAATACACTGTTTAATAAATAAAAATGGGATATCTATTTCAAGTACAAAGTATCCACTATAATAATATTTGAATTATATATATATATATATATATATATATATATATATATATATATACATACAGTGTAACCCGGATATAAGAGACCCTGATATAAGAAAGATTTTCTCTAGTCCCAAATTATTCCCATACTTACCTAAACAAAATAGACCAAACCCGGATATAAGAGACTTCTTCTCCGGTCCCGGCAACTCTCTTATATCCGGGTTACACTGTGTGTGTGTGTGTGTATATATATATATATATATATATATAGGAATATATATAGGAATAACTATGCTACAGAATGTTTCACTCATTTATAGTTTTGAAATGGGGGTGGGTTCTAGGGTTTGTTTTTCATCATTAAGCAGTCACTGCTTTGATTGAGGTAGGGATGTTTGTTATATACCAAGTTTTTGGAGTCATGTAGGGTTTGGTTGGGTTTTTTTTTTTGTCTGGCTACAATGGCTAATCTTATCAGACTCCCTGCTAAAACTTTAACTGATTGATGTTGTAGTTCTGGTAGTTTTTGGTGTTTTTTTTTTTTTTGTTTTTTTTGTTAATGATTTCTTAAAGGGACTTTAAGATTAAGTTTTTGAAAAAATAATGTTGCCAGCTATACTATTTTTTTTGGGAAAAATAATGTTGCCAGCTATACGTTTAATAATACTGTATATTTAATATATGTATACGTATATGTATATATATATATATATATATGCCTTGATTTGGCATTAAATGACCCATAGTGGTTGATATGCCATAAAACCCAACCAACCAACCAACAACCATTATTATTACATTTACTTGTGTTTATGTTGTCCTGCCATAGTTTGTTAATTTGTTTATTATTTACTTAATTTGTTTATTTATTTTACTTGTTTTTTTATATTTGTTTTTAGTTTGGGATTTTTATGTAACATAGTAAAAATTTGCTTTCGTGTCTGAATTTTGAGATGAGTTCTAATCATTTATTTAGTAATTTGTGTTGATCTGGGAAGGTAATTATAGCTTTTTTCACCTTTGAAACATGACCGTTACCATCCACCCAATAACCATTAACCTTCTACCCATAACACACCATTAACCAGCTTATATAAATTGTTGAGCCAAAACAAGCATGGCCTGCTCAAGATTACAAGTAGTATATTTGAGACTGCATCAACAACTTAGCTAAAGTAGGCTCACTGTCTACTGACCTAAGTGTTGATAACAGTTTAAAACAAATACTTTCAAAAATAAAATGCTGTTTAACAGACTGGGCTCCCATCAACCATTTGACTGTTTCGTTTTTTGATTGAGAAAGACTGGCTGCTTAACATTACTGAACTGAACTGCAATTTGCATCCTTTGGAAGCAGTTTCGTCCAAGATAAAGAAGGTGCTGAGAGATTGTGAAGACAGCAATGCGGAAATTTCAAATGCTAGTGAGTGCCTAGTATGGCGAATTATTGCTACCATGAATTCCCTTGGGTACAGCAGTAAATTAGAGCTTGTCAACACAATGAAGTCCTTTTTACCAACAGCAAGTGTTTCCATAGTTTCTAATCCCTAAATTCCAAGGAAATTGGTTGCATATAATTTGCCATTTTTGAACATAGATATGGCCTTGGACTTTCCTCAAAAAAATGAGACTGACAGAAGAATCTGCTATCATTGAGATGCAAGTGCTGGGAATCATAACGAAGATGATATCAAGGCCTTGGGTAAATACCTTCTAGCCAAATTTAAAGACGCCATTGACACAATAAACATAAGTGGGTCATTGAAAATCTGAAGGTACAAATATCAAGTTTTCCATTTTGTTGGCCAAAAAGAACTTTTTCAGAGATACATTGTCAAAGATAGCAAATCTCTTCCGATTCCTCACAAATATGAACTTCAACAAATGATAACTGCTTAAAACCAACTGAAATAAATTAAATTGTTGCATTGTAGGGCTCAGAATATGAGGAAAGTTAAAAAGATATCTAAAAAGGGAGGTAATTCAGTATTTGTTATGATAAAAATATTTTTTAGATGGTAACTTCAATACCCAAATTTCCTGTCACCAGTTACCGCCTGTCAACAATTTATTTTACAAACAACTCGATATGGCCAGTGAGCTTGTCTCATAGTGAATTCGATCCTCACTGAATGCCCCACACTTGTGATCATTAAACTGAGTAAATATTTGGGTGCCTCAACGTGGGACAATGAACGAACGAAGCCGGTCTAGTTGTTGACAACTATTGAGTTCGATCTTCATTCTTCACCGAGAACGGCATACTTGTGGTTCGGGGTTTAATAAACTAAAATAAACTTATTCATAGCTGATGTCCTTTGCCAAAAATGGCGGTTTTATGAAATAATCGACTTTTCTCTACAGAGTAATACAGATTTTAAATTGCAGATTGTGCCAAGAAAATATAAAATAAAATAAAAACTTTTAAAATCTGGAAGACTAAATTAAAATTAAAAATGTCTAAAAAAAAATCTTTCATTTTAAAAAGAATTTACTTGCGTGTTAAACTAAAACTAAACTTCAATTTACCTGAAAGAGGTTATAAAAAAGAAAGCTTGCCTAAGAAAGAAGTAAAAAAGAAAAAACTGATCGAAAATTGACCAAATAAAATAAAAATAAATATATTTTTTATGTATTTCTCTTTTTAATTCTTTTAATTTTTTTTTCGTATACAACAGAATCATTATTAATGCATTGTTGATATTATAACAATAACATTTTTGTTTTTTTTTCAACGTAATATAAATAAAAATATTTTTACTCACGTATTTCCCTAGACTCTTAGCTGTTCTTGCCTTGGTAGCTTTCTTGTAGAAATGAAGTGATTTATCGCCCCATTTTCTCATTTATAGGGTGTGGAAATTACGTCCGAATTGGGCGTGAATCGAGGTTTAAAAATAAACAAAGATTATTATTGCACCATCAGTCGACATGTTTGTAAAGGGAGGTAACTCTTAAATGACAAAGGACGGTTGTTAGTTATAGCTTTTCAAAAATTATACCCAACATTTTGGTGTAGATAAATATTAAAGAGAATTATAGAACTCAAGTGTCTTTATTCTGATGCTAGTTCGGCAATCCTCATTAGTACAGAATTAATGTCAAAGAAAGAATTTTTGTATTAAAATGCTTAACAAATTCAATAAAGTATAAAAGGGTATTCTAGTATTAAAAAAAAATTAGGATATTGTTGAGTTGAGCACCTGAAACAATTTATTTATCAAATACTAAATACTAATGAAATAAATTCGGATACGCATTTGTGATTCTGTCTTGTTTTATTTTTATGCAAAATTTTTCAAATTCAAAGAAGGTAAGACATACTTCTTGTAAAAATTATTTTTGTTTTATAAATTTTAAGTATTATAGGTATAAAAAAGTTTCAGAAGTTAACCTTGTTGATACTACCAATATTTTTATTTCTAAAAAAGCGTTCATTTATATTCAGAGTGACAATTGATATTACATCATCCTAATTTGATATTTCACTTGTTTTATCAAAGAGAGAGAGAGTGTGTGTGTGTGTGTGTGTGTGTGTGTGTGTGTGTGTGTGTGTGTGTGTGTGTGTGTGTGTGTGTGTGTCACAACTCCTATCTTTCCCATGAGGTCATGACAATTGGCAAATATAAAAAAGGAAGCCATCAAGAGGCAGGATTATCTATGTCCTGAAGGAACATGACATTTAAAAAAAGAAATAATAAAAAGAGACTTTAAAGTTTCACAAGTAAAAATTTTCTTCTCATATGAAGAAATTAATAAAATATACCATCATGGCATTGAAAAAATGGTTAGTAAAGGATCCTTTGTGTTCACAAGTAAATGAGTCCATAGTGTCCTCAGATAATATTTCACTATCTTAGATATCAGTTAGCTTCACGGTCATTTGAGGAGGGGTAAACTGTTATTATTATTACACTCATCTCTCTTATTAACCTAATGTTTGGGTTTGGTTTGGTTTGGTTTGGTTTATGACATATCAACTTGAATGGGTTATTTAATGCTGACAAGATTTTTATTGCTGGTTTGCTGTGCTTTGTTTTATGACATATCAACCTCAATGGGTTATTTAATGCCGACAAAATTTTTATTGCTGGTAATGTGTTTTTCTTCAAAAATTTATTTCTGGGAATATTTTTCCTTAAAGAAATCTATAGCTGGTCATATTCTTTTCAAAGAATGTATAGCTGTTTGTATTACTCATATTTTTTCAAAGTACTGCTGCTAATAATTTTTCTTTCAAAAATTATTGCTGGTAATATTTTTTTCATTACAAAGTATTTCTGGTATTAAAACCTATTTTTACACAAATTTGGGTGTTAACTATTCGTCCATGGCTGGGACCCTAACAGGTGCTACCTGCCCAGGTCAGAATGGACCTGGGAACACCAGCAATTAAGAGGTGGTTCCACACTCCTCAAAACCTCCTGATCAGAGACCTTGCTGTTGGACGTAGTTTATTGTCTTATCCAAGATGTGGATGTAGTTTATCATCATACCCCCAGGATGATATTAACCTAATGTGCATGATCAATAGGTTGATTTTTTATTTCTTTTAGAAAATCAACATTGCACTTGGTGTGAACTCTCAGATTTGATGTAATAAGTGCTGACACCAAAAATTAGATTCATAACTTTTGACCAGTTTTTGAGCATTTAGTTTTAAAAGATCATCTGAAAAAATGTACAGAAATATCTAATTTCTGCAAGTTTTTACTTACAAACTGACTTCAAAATTTTACTATTTCAAGAATAAATCCAAATAAAATTAAATATAATTTGCATTTTATATATATTGCATGGAAAAGATATTCAGACCAAAATTGTAATTATGAATAACCACAAACAAAATATGCAACTTTTTTTTTACTGTGTTTGATAACTAAAAACTGTAAAAGATTTACAAAATGGCTACTCAATGAATAAGGCTTGTCAGCTCATAATTAATTTAAAAAAAGAATAGATAAAAGTGTATATAACACCATAATACTGTTGGGCACAAATTATAAAACAAAAGGTTTTAAATTTGCATTGTTTTTTTGAAAAGCATACTAAAACTACTGCAATGTATATCATAATCATCTAGCTAAATTGTTCAGTATAATTTCCCTTTGAAGTAAATTTGATAGCACAATGATTTAGTAATAATGTGATTGTAACATGCATCTTGTCCATATACAATTTATAAAGCTTCAGTAAGTTATAAATCTTGTAAGGCTTTCACTGATCACCAGAATTAAATTGCAACACTACAATTTCGAACCTAAACTTCATCTTTTAAACTCATTTCCTCAAAAAATGGTATTTGTAAAAAAATATTTTGTCATTATTTATGCGAAACCCCAAATTTGAAATTGAGTGCAATTCCAGAATCCCCAAATTGACTTGCCTTAATGATCAGTTCTGCCTTTACTTCATCCTTGGCCAGTTGACTACTTAAAGAGCATAAAATACCAGTTGGGGATGAGACAAGATTTAATAGAATAATATTGAAGAGGATAGAGGAAAGCAAGAAGAAAGACTATTCACTGTAAGAAGACAGAATGCATTGTTGTCAGCAAAAGAGACAGCCCAAGTTGTATGTATAGTGGGTTATTTGGGATTATATTTGGGCCTTGTTAGGATTAACCCACTGTAAGGGATTCATGAAGGAAGGCGTAAGTAAAAACATGATAAATCAATTTTAAAAACAATCAAGTCTGGAGTATAACAATAATAATTTATATAAACATTAAATAGTGGTTTTGTATTTTACAAAAACAGTAATAATGTTTATGGATGGCACAAGGCTGTTATTTATAATTTAAGTAAAATTAAATAAAAAGTTTAATTCAGTAAAATATCCAGCAAATGAGAAAAAGAAGGTTGGATATATGAGAGAAGTAAAAGGGGTGAAAATGATGAGAGAAATGTGTGGAGTGATAGATGTCTTTGATGTATCCACTCACAAGTGTTCATCTCACTGTGACATCACTGTTGAAATCTCTTTGTTCTTTTAGACAGGGGTCTGTCTATACTATTAGCAAAGTTGAAAGTGGCTCCAATTAAGTTGTTGATTATTTCATGCACACTCATTTCTTATTTATTTAGAATTGTATATCATCAACTTCAACCAGAAGTTGTGCATGGAACCTATTGCACAAAACCTGAAATATGTCATTAAGCTATGAAAGAGGTGCTTCCTGTTTCTGCTTTTAGTGTCACTACATAAGCTACATATTGGGAATGTTGGAATGATGCAGATGAAGCAATTTAGGTAAATTTGCTTTTTAACGCCCAAATGCCTGCATGCTAAATATCTCTTAAAATTTTCCCAAATCATCATAATTCTGTGTAAATCTTCAAGCTGAACTCGAATTAACAATTAAATTATGAAGAAACCTACCGTTTTTGGAGTTATTGACAAGAAAAAATCAGACATGTTGGTCGTTCGCCTGACATTACTGCCATAATGTTCACTGTTTCAGTGCCAAGCACATCCGGTGATGCAACCTTAAATTTTGGCTTATTTACTTCCTTTCCATAAGTTTGTTTCTGAAATCAATAGACACTACCATAAAGCAGTGTAAATGTAAAGAAAAGGCTAGTAAGGAATTTTATTTTTTTCTTGAAAATAAAACAAAATTGATAAATTAAAAAATAACCATAAAGCAGTGTCATTTTTTTTTGGGGGGGGATAAGTGTAGTTTTGCTTAAAATTAAAACAAACAAAAATTACAATGTAAAGAAAAGGCTAGAAAGGATTTTTTTTTTTTTAAATAAAACAAGAAGAAATATATGAAAATATTGACAAATTAAAAAATAACAAAAAGAACAAATTAAGTAGTACAGTAAAGCATTTTTTATTTTTTTTAAATTGAAAATAAAACAAAGTTTGTAAAAAGAGCAAGGTAAAAGTTTCAAATATATGAAATGAAAATTGAAAATAATGACAAATTAAAAAATGTGCAAACTTTGTAAAGAGACAGTTAATTTTGAAAATAAGACTACAATTTAAAAACGAGGCTTTACAGTTATTTTTTAATTTGTCAATTTTGTTTTATTTGTTTGTTTTAATTTTAAGTTAAACTACACTTATCCAAAAAAAAAAAAATTACATTGCTTTATGGTAGAGCATAATGATTTCAGAAACAAACTCATGTAAAGGAAGTAAATAAGCCAAAATTTAAGGTTACGCCACCAGATGTACTCAGTACTGGACCAGTGCACTGAACATTATGGCAGTAATGGGGAGCGAACAACCAAAAAAAAAGTTCAATTTTTTCTTGTCAATAACTTCAAAAACGGTAGGTTTCTTCATAATTTAATTGTTAATTTGACTTCAGCATGAACATTTACACGGAATTATGATGATTTGGGAAAATTTTAAGAGATATTTAGCGCGCGGGCATTTGGGCATTAAAAAGCAAATTTACCGCAATTTAATTATCTGTTTGGTCCTGTAATAATAGACGGTGGAATGTGTGACACAGAAATCTTCAGACATAAATTAGAATAGTGAAAGATGTCTTTTAGAAAGTCAACACATTAAGAAATAGGGAAAAAAAACTTTTCCTCTGTGAAAAGACCTTCAACATTTACTAACATATTTGACTTGAATGTACAAAAATGTACCTCTACTGATGTATACTAACAAATACCACTGACAGAAAATGTGGACTACGAGGAAACTGCTACTAACAATCTGAAAGAGACTGTTGAAATTTCTACAGATAAATTTTAATGGAAAAGAAGATTTAGAAATTAACACTCACAGGATATTAAAGGCAGAAGAAAATTGCAAATAACTTGCTAAAAAGTAGTGATAGTAAGCAGTCAAAAGATACTTGCAGCAAAAAAAAAAAAATCTGGAGGACCATGATCGTCCACGTTCTAAAAGGACATATAAAAAGAAAAGAAAAGAAAAGGCCCTTTTGGACTTTCGACTTCTTACACGTTTTTTTTCTTAAGGGGAGATAACTTTAAGGGAAAAAGAACAAAGGGTAGATAACTCTAATCTAGAACCATGCTGCTGTTTAACAACATGGCGGCTTCTGCCTGCTTATGTAGCCGGCTTGTGAGATTGAGAAGTGTTTCACCTAAACTGTTGATTTATCATACTAGGACGTTATCAGCTATGTCAAAAGTTAATGGTTTTTCACGTCCGAGTTTGACTTGGCTTGAACGAAGAGCAGAAGGATGGTTACAGGCTTACGAGGATTTCGTCGGTTTAACCGAAGTGAAAGCAGCCCAAAATAAGGTTATTGAGGTAAGACAAAATTGGAGGTGACCGTTTTAAATGGCTAAAAAAAATGGTTAAGCACTTCTGTAAACACTAAAATGAAATAAGTTAGTTTATGTAGAAAATTAGACTCGGGTTTTTAAAATCAATAATTCTTTTTCACTTTAATATTTTTAATTATTTAAAATATTAAACAAAAAAAAAAAATTAATTTTAAAAATAACAAGTGCTCTTGTCTCCAAGCGGAAGTTCTCTGCCTTCTTGACTCAATTTCACAACAGTTGAAAGACGAGATTGTTTAACTACGAAATCGGGAAACAATTATTAAAAAAAAAACTGATGTTATTTTAATTAAAAAAAATGCTTTTTTTCTGTCTTGGTTTTTAAAATTATCCGTATAAAAAATATAACGTTATTTAATTAGATCATAACTGTGACAATATCTGGTTTGACTACCGTTTACACCGCGCGGGTACACGACAATCCTGGAATGTTTACCTTGACCAAACTAAGCCAGATTGTGGCCCGGATACACAATCCTAGTGGAAGACAGCGGTTTAAATAAAAATAAAAAAAAAAAAAAAAAGCAGTTCAGAAAATGAAATTGATAAACAGAAAGACACATACAGAGCTGATAATTAGGGTGTCAAAGAATGAATTCTAAGAATAACAACTCTAAGCTCGTCTGTATGCAAGAAAATTGATGGCGGATAAAGTTACAAAGTAGGAAGAACAGTAGTTCAATTATGGTGGTGATTTCCTAAGCGTAACTTAGATGTGGCGCAAGGTCGAAAGTATGGGGCACCCAGTAAAGATCCAATTGTTCGGTGTGGCTTGAGGTGTACTTATCAAAATATTGTTTGTTTTTTTTAGTCGAATTTACCCACCCCAAGCGGTAGTAAAGCCACTAAGACGCAAGGGGTTACTTTTCTGTGTGAAAGAATTAGAAAAAAGAAACATTATTAAGGAGCGAGAACAAGAGAAGAGTAATATTTAATTTATTAAATTTAATAAGATCAGATTACATCACCATCGTCAATTAGGCTTCTTAGTCGTGTCATCTACCTCCAAGACTGTGTACCCAGTAAACGGTTGTCGAGCCAACTTTCACTTTTCGGATATTGTGTCCAATTGGAGCGCTATTTATACTTTTCCACTCGACAACCACCACCACCACCACCGGACATTGGCTACTCCCATAATCACCCTGTACAATTGGGTTGGCCTAGAGAGAGTGTATATAGACAAATTTCTTGCATGGAGAAAAAAAATAAAAACGATGATTATTTTGAAGAGTTTATGTAGAGTTGGATTCAAAAAAATTTTATTTGTGGTTTTATGATGAAATTGCCACAGATTTATATCCTGTTTTGTTTTTTTAATTTGTCCTTAAATTTGGATTTAACAGATCACGACATCTAGAGATGAAATTTAAATTTTTATTATTGTATTATTCCAAAATTTTAACATACAATCAGCAGATAGCTATTTAATGTCAACAACTGAGCAAAATTAGTTATTAATTTAAAAAATTAGTAATTAATGTCTAATATTATCCATAACTACATGTACAAGGAATGTTGTTTTTGATAAAATTTTTAAAATAGCTATAAATACGTAAAAAATGCATATATTGTCAAAAATTTCTTTTTCCACAATGTAGCTATTTGTGCTATGTTACAATGCTTATTACCTAAATAATAATACTAAATAATTTTTTTTTTTAAACATTTAAAGTATATTTAATCGTATCTCCCTAATAGCTGTTGCGATCTGTAAATCGGAAACAGCTTTATTGATAATTTCTGTCTGAATTTCTGGAATGAGGAGTTATCATTATTTACAATTTACCTGCAAACTATTCTCCCTATTTTTGTTGCTGTTATCTCCAGCCTTCATCAGGAGGACAATAGTCTAGTGGATGAAAGTGTTGGTTCATGAATTTGGAGACATAGTAATTGTGAGTTCAATTCCTGGGCCAGGCAGTGTCTACTTTGACTCAGTGAAAACAGGAAAAGCAATAACTGAGTTAGTACTAAAAATAAGAACTAAACAAGATATCTCTAAACATGGACAATGGTCTATCCCTGTAGATTACATAAAAAGTTAATTTCAGAATTTCCTGTTACCCAGATCAGCATACACCTGATAAAGGCCATAGGGTTCATTGGCTGAAAGGTTGTGATGACAAGGCCAATAGTCTACATCCAATGATTACCAACGTGGAGCGCATGCCAATATTTTGGTGAGGTATGTGTAGGATGTGCACCTTTCGGCTTACTATACCAACGTGAGCTCAAATTTCATTTTGCATTACTATTTCATGATTAAAATGATCAAAGTATATTACAGAATGAGCTTTCATTTAAATATTTTATATTTCTGTCTTTCAGTTCTCTATTATATATTTTAAAACTATATATATATATATATATATATATATATATATATAAAACAGTTTTTTAAATTTTTCTCTTTCATGGACACCATGGTTTTTGGAACCTTGTTTAGTTAATGGCCTTTTAAGCTTCCTTCACGTGAATTGCAGTAAAATTTTGAATATGTAAGAGTTAAATATTACAGGGGAGCACCAAAGGTGAAATGTGGCCCAAAATTGTTTGGGAACCACTGATCTACATGGAAACGGTAATTGTAAGCAATAATTTCCAGACGTTCAATTTAAATGTCATAATACAATATATAATATTTTGAAGAGGATGTGCAAAAGTATAAAACACCCCTCCTTCTATACTGCACTGATCACGGAGTTACAATCATTATTTCTCTTGTGTATTTCAGCTTTTAAGTTTCTCTTGTTTTAAATTAATTGTTGATTAATAAGTCTGATGATCGAATGAACCCAACTAAGTGTCCAAGTACTTAAGACACTAACTAAATTAAGAATAACTGCTTTTTTTTTTTTTACATTCTAAGTCTAGGTAGTGTCTTTTGTATCAGTCATCTAATCATTATTACTACCTGCTATTTCTAGTTAACTCACAAAACTGCTGGTATTATGTGGAAATAACTTTAGCTGTCTGCTTTTTTTATGTTGTTTCTCTTCAACTATATATATATATATATATATATATATATGGCCTGAAGCATGGTGCATATATAAATATATGGTCTGAATATTGCTTTCCCGCATGGAAAAGACTATTGCCATTCTGCTGATTTCAGCGTGCACTTTTATACTTACACATGCTCTACCTCTTGTACTGAGCACATTTACCCACAAATAAAGGATGCCTTAAAACTACAAACACACACACACATATCTATATATATATATATATATATATATATATATATATATATATATATATATGAATAAAAAGACAAGAAAAAATATTCTTGGGTGACGTGTTTCGTCCTCTGAGGAACTTTATCAAGACAAATGTCCCTCAAAGGACGAAACATGTCAGCTATGAATATTTTTCCTGTTGTCTTTTTATTCATGTTGTTCCTTTACAGATATACTCTGAAAATAATTTACATATATGCAAAACTTAATATTAAACTGATGACATAATAGACAAACATTTTTAGTGTTAGTGGTTAGTGTTAGGAACTGGACTCACCTATTTATCTAATATTTTATTTCCTAATTTTTTTTAATGTCATTTTCCATCAGAATGTATGCAATCATGGCTTGTGACAGTATATTTCTTTATTATCTGAATTACCATGAACCGTATCTAGCAGCAAGGCCCCTGATCGGTAGATTAGAGGTTTTGAGGAGTGTGGAACCACCTCTTAATTGTTGTTGTTCCCAGGTCTACCCTCTCCTGATGTGATAGCACCTGTTAGGGTTCCAGCTATGAGCAAATAGTGAACACTCCAAACAAAAACAAAACATTATGAAAGTGTAAAAATATATTTTTATATTAAAAATACCAGCAATACATTTTTATGGAAAAAAAATATTACCAGCAATACATTTGACTCTCAACAAAAACCCTGTTTACAAAAATATGTCGATGAAACCAGATCTACAAACTGATTTTTTAACAAAAGATACATTTTTTTATTCATACAAACCTATGCTAAAAATCTTGTTGGCATTAAATAACCCATTGAGGTTGAAAAGCCGCAAAACAAAATAAACCCAAACCCTGATCTACAAACTGATTTCTTACAAAGAATACATATTCTATTTATACGAACGTATCCTAAAAATCTTGCAGGCATTATATAACCCATTGAGGTGTTGATATGCCATAAAACGAAATAAACTAAACCAAATAAGGTATCTGTTGATCTAGGTAACCTTCAGAGAATTTCAAACTGAACCTTTTATTTAATCTATGGGGGTAGATTGTTATCATTTCACTCTTCATGTCTAGGGATATCACACATTGTTGCTAATTTAGTAATACTCAGTTATTGCTCATCCTGTTTCCTCTAAGTTTGGACTACCTCACCCAGGGATTGAACTCAGTTTCTATTCCACCAAATGCATGAATCAAAGCTTTAATCCACTAGGATTTTCAGTTTGAAATTTCTTGAAGGTTACCTGGATCAACAGGCAGTTGAAGAGGGTCAGAGGCCACAATGGCTGAAACTTAGTCAGAATGTTAATAATGATAACCCCTCATCCAAAATTTCAAACAGTGTTATAATATTTCTATAATTTTCTTTTACCTGCAGTCTGAGAAATGCTTCCTGGATGTACAGAATGAACGCCGAGAAAAAAACCAGCAGCTTTTAACAATACAGATGAGCCTGAAGCAGATCAGCAATGAACTTGAGAAAACCAATCGTACCGATGACAAATACCTGAGTCTACTGACTGAAGAACACACGATTATACGCAATGAGAAAGCCCTGGAAGAGGAACTGCGTAAATTGGAGAAACATGAAAGGGAGAGCTTTTCAATGCTTTCAACCTCACTGCGAGAGAGTCATGAGAAAGAACGAGCCCAGGCCGAACGCACTAAATATTGGTCAGTGATTGGCTCCATCATTGGAGCATTCCTCGGAATATTGGGGACAACAATCAACAACAAACTGAAGATGCGAGAATTGAGGTCGATTGTCACTGATGCCACAATAGACGGAGAAAAACAACGGGTGGTCACAGGGAAGTTGATGGATACATTGAAGGGGCAAGTGTCCTCGATTGAATCATTTGTGTATGAGTTGAAACAAGCAATTCTTGCTAAAAATTCAACATTGCCTTCTAGTGATGGTGAACCTTTGTTTCAATCTCGGCTTCTAGAAGCGACCCCTGCCAATAACAATTTGTCGAAACTTGAAGAACAGACTGATAAGTTGTTGCTGTCGGTTAAGAGCCAGGATGAGTTTCTCAACGCCGAGCTCAAATCAATAAAAAAATTGCTGCTGGGGCAAAATCCCAGTGATGCCAACAATCAAAATTTTATCTATGTTGGTCCAGAAATTAACGAACTTTTCGATAATGTCAACAGGCGGCTTGAACAGAAATTGAAACTAAATTCACTAGTTACTGTCACTGTTGTGTACAGTGCATTTGCTCTCACTCTTCCTGTACTTTATGCAATTTTTGGGAGAAATTGACTGCTTTCTCCTTTCTGTATAGATTTTAACTTAGCTTCCATTTTTTTATTCTCCTTTTATGCATGGCTTAGGCTGAGTATTCTGGGGCCTTATATAACATTTTATTTTTTACTGTCCAAGTAAAATTCTACACACTCTTATCAAAAGCTTTACTTTGAAAATCCAAAACCACTCCTTATACTTAGAAAAGTTTCTATGATTATTTATCTTGTAATGAGGAAAGAATGCTTGGAGAATCTAAAACCTACAGAACATCGAAGTCAAGAGAAGCAGGGGAAAACGGCAAATAACCTACTTTACTTTTGGGTATGGCAATAAACTACATCCAACAGCAAGGCCTCTGATTGGGAGGTTTTGAGGAGCATGGAACTACCTCTTAATTGCTGTTGTTCCCAGGTCTACCCTTACCTGGTGTGGTAGCACCTGTTAGGGTCCCAGGTATGGACAAATAGTTAACCCCCAAAGTGGTTTCAAAACACTAATGAAGGTTTAAAAAATTTGATAGTGAAAATACCAGCAATACATTTTCATAAAAAAAGATAAAATTAGCAGCAATACGTTTTTGTGAAAGAAAATACTAATGCTCTCAAGAAAATTAAATTTCGACATTAAATGACCTATAAGGAGTTGATATGCCACTAAACAAACAAGTTTGTGTAAATTGGTGACAAAGAGGGATGTTAAAGAATGTGGAGAGCCACAATCAGTCAAGTCCTAAAGGGACATGGCAGGTTAAATAATAAAAAGCATACAGATGATAGAATAAGGACAAAAAGGGATGGTAAAGAATCAAACGTTATTCAGTGCAACAAAAAACAAGAAGTTGTGGAGAGCCATGATCACATATGACCTGATGAGACACAACACATGAAAGAATATATAAACAATTTTTCAGTATTATAGGATGAAAGTTTCTCTCGAAAAACTAATCTGTAATATATTGAGTATATTTTTTTCAAAATGAATCACAGTCCTAGGAACTATTGGCTTACAGGCACATCATATTGAAACACCAATTCCTGTACAATCAACAAAGTTAAGCAACATCAAACCTGGTCACTACTTAGATGGGTGACCGTTTGGGAATACCAGGTGTTGTAAGCTTGAATATGCAGGTGGCATAATGGATAATAGTTCAGAATTGTTAATTCGAGATCCGAGTTCCATTTCAATTTGGCTTTGTTATATTCACTTACACACAAATGCTCTTGGGAAAGGTACAAATTCACCTTTTCTCCCCACAGTTATGGATTAAATAGTAAGACTTTTCACTAAACCATTTATCTCAAAAAATATTCTTACAATCTAAAATTATTTCCTGGCTTTAAATAGACTTCAAAAGGGTTGATAAGCCATAAAAAATGGATTAATCAGTGATAGGAATCATTCCATCTGTTTACATAAGGAACGTTGTTTTGACTTACTGAAAATACTTTCAAAGACTTTTTAAATATATAATTAGAATGTGATGTTCACACAATTGTAAACATATTCTAGATATACCTGCTTCAATATATTATTGATGTGCATGTATTTTATTTTTCATGTTTCCATTTTAGTCAGTTGTGCACTAAAATTTTTATTTTCATCAATCAAGTTCTGATGAGTAAGGAGCGATAACCAGTTAACTTATTCTTTTATTATTTTTTTTCTTTCATTTTAAACTACCATCGTTGTTTTCTCTTTTGTTCACCTTTTTAATTATGTCTGTTCTTTTTCCTATAATTGAAGACATGTTTGATGTGATTCACCTTTAACATTCTGGAGGTGATTTTGTTTGTAAATTAAAAATTTTATTCTTCCACTGCAAGTGACTCAGATGAATGAATGAATGATAGTGTGTTTGAATTTTGTTGTTGTGTTGTCATATCCTGCTATGGCAACAGAAAATGACCATGACTGAAATTAAGTAGTGGCTTGAAAAACAATGCAGTGGAAAGGAAAGTAGTGAATAATGCAGAGTGTCAAAGGTTAACATTCATCATTGAATTAAGTACAGTGCCAAGGAACTGCGTCTTTTATGGGCCATATCCCTTCAGGAGGTAGGCAATCATGGCTCTCCACAACTTCTCATCCTGAGCAATATCTCTCCTCTTACTATCATTTCCAGACCCTGTTTTGCCATCACATTTATACTATTCAAAATGGAACACCTTAAGAGAAGCTCAAGACCAAGTAACAAGAATACTGAAAAATATTTGTTGACTAAAATAAATGCTTTTTTTTCCTCATAAGGTTAAACACTTACTGATGTATCTACATATTCAACAAATAATTAAGTGCATTGACAGAGGAGATAATGTTGAATAATAAATATTTGTTGTGTAAAAATTTTTTTTTTGTCATTAGACATATTGTTATAAACATGTATGTGAACTAAAAGTCCAGGATCATTGTAGATGAATAATATTTTTTTAAAACTCACCTTTCATTTCACCTAAATAACTTTTCTGGATATGCACCAAATTCTAAACTTAAAGGGTTAACTTCTTTTCATTATAAATAAAAAGATATTTGATTACTAGTAAGAAAACAGTATATATTTCTGCTATACCCATTGTCAGTTAAAACACCTTGACACAAAACTATATTTTTTAAAAATATCAACAACAACAATAAAAACAATCACATAACTGGATGTGGTCATAAGGTCACCACACAGCTGAGCACCTGACCGGCTTCCTCCATGTGTCTTGCTTGCATGCCAATGTTTGAGTCTCTATAAATTATCTTTCTGTCCACTTCGAGACCTTATCAACCTATTTTTATTCTCTGTCTGCCTCTTTTTCTTCTTTTGCCTAAGGTTGTACCTTGTAGGATGGCAGTGGAAAGATTGTTGATTCTTGTATGTCCATACTTTTTTGACTTACCCTTCTTGATGGAGGCTATGAGGTCTTCCAGTGGGCTTGTTTCTTGTTGAATGATGTCTTGCCCTGTGTCATTTGTGATGTAGTCGAGGTAGAAAATACCTACAGTAACAATAATAGTAGCACCAAAAATTTGGTTACTTGGTAGTCAGTTTTTAATTAACCAACAAGAAGTCTTATTAATTTTTTTTCTTATTTGAATGTTTACATTATCCCCAGAATATTCAGATGTTTATGTGAATTAGCAATGAAATATAGAATCGTGTTTTGTTGCTTGATCATCACATATTGTCTACAAGCAATTCTAGTTGTTTTCTTCTAGTATATACTGTGCTCACCCCAGAATAGACTTTGTACTAAAGTGGAGCCAGGCATAGAGTTAAGCTGAAATGACTTAGTTGCCTAGTCCAGGTGATTGGCCCAGCTGTATCTGTGATGCACGTATGGGGAAAGGACTGCATTACAGGCACATATATAAACACACACTCAGAGGAGAGGGGCCGTTTCTCAGACATCATACAAGAGAATGTAAGGTCCATGTTCAGATGAAGGCCTAGAGCTACACAGACTGTCAGTTAAAATATAATGCTACTTATGAGAGATTAAATCCCCTGTTCACATTTGTAATGTATAACGATACTTAATTATGTACTCGTGTATTTGTTGAATTAGAATCCCACTTTATGTCAGCGTATAAAAAATGAAGGATTTGAGTTATACTCACTGTATAAGATGATCATAAATCTGACATTTACTGCTGAGAGCTTACTGTCCCTATATTGCTTTGGCAATCATTCTGCCGATCGATGGAATAGTGCTGCTACAGACTATTAGGAAACATTGTTTTGATTTAAAATTTAACCAATTCATTTCAAATACCTACCAAGGCCATGCTTGATGTAGATTGACATTAGTGAATGTACACTTTTTATATAATGTAAGTACACTGACACAATGGGAGAGCAATAGGGTGTAAGTGTATTGACATTCAAATGGTAGTAGAATGTAAGTGTACAGATACTGTAGCATGATCATATCACAGTGTATAATGACAGTGTGATATGGTTGAATTTAGAGATGAAATTGTACAGAACACTACAGTATAGTGTGTAAATAAATGTACAGAAAGTGTATATGTGTTCAACAACATTGGTAAGCTTACAGATTCTGTGATATGATTATAAGTGTACAGGCAGTGTAAAATATAGTCCATCATTGATGAGGTAGTGAAACAGTGTTTTATAAGCACTGTATATTGACACTGTGAAGTAAGTCTACTAAAAGGCTGTGGTATGTATATTTGACAGCAATGTGTTAAATATCTCATAATAAATTGGCTTCTTTTTTCTTTTTTTTTAAACTGGCACCAAACTGAAATACTTTTTCTTGATTTCCAACCATAAATCTTTGCAAAAATTTCACCGTTTTAAATGTTGTAACTTGTCAATTTTTATTGTTTGCTTCCAAAATTTTACCAATCACCTGTGCCAACTACTGTTGAGGATGTTGCTGTTCTTTGGTTAATTTCTTGGAGACATTTTCAGCATGCTCCTTGACGATGACTTCAAGATTTTTCAGCAGGTTCAAGATGAGATGAATTTCCTGGTCACTTAGTAAATTCACCTTTTCAGCAAAATATAAAGACCACATGAACAATTGTTAATTTCCTGAGATTCCATCAGTGAATTGGATTGAAATTTTCACATATAAATGTCAGTTTAATCGTGTGACAGCCCGGTAATGTTTTTCTGATTTGATACAATAATATTGATAAGGGAGGTAACTCATACACTATCTTCAAGATTTGAGTTAAACTCTTTTTTTTTTTTTTTTTTTTTTTTTTGCACCTAGTTGTATGGATATCTATAGATAGGGCAGGTTGATTTTTCGCTTTTTTTTTTTTAGAAAATCAACATTGCACTCAGTATGAAATCTGGGGTTTGATGGGATAAGTACTGACACCAAAAATTAGATTCATAATTTTTACCAATTTTTGAGCATTTAGTTTTAAAAGATCATCTGAAAAAAAAGTACAGAAATATCTAATTTCTACAGGTTTTCGCTTACAGATTGACTTCAAAATTTTACTATTTCACGAATAAATCCAAATAGAGTTGTTGTATTTTCATTGAGATACATTGAATGGACAATATATTCAAACCAGAATTCTAATTATGAAGTCTCTCAAGCAAAATATGAATTTTTTTTTGTTTTACTGCATTTGATAAGTAAAAAAAATTGTAAAAGATTTCAAAAAGGCTACTCAATGAATGAGATTTGTTGGATCATAATTAATAAAAACTAAAAATAGATAAAAGTGTATATAACACCATAAAACTGCTGGGCACATTATAAAACTAAATTTTTAAAAAAATTTGCATTGTTTATTGAAAATCACACTGAAAATGTTGCACTGAATAACATATTACATCATAATATTAGCTAAATTGTTCAGTATAAATTCCCTTTGAAGTAAATGATGGTCTTATTTGATGACACAATGATTTAGTAATAATGTGCTATACAATTTGTTAATTTAACTGCTCTTTCCATACCTTGCAAATGTGCAGGTAACTTCAGCAACTTCAACGTTGTTCCATCCATTAGAACCCCTTGCAGTTCATTATTTGAAAAACCTTCTGTAAGCTCAGGTTCGCAAACTCCAATTTTATGAGAGGATAATCAAATTCAACTAGTGTGTTGCTTCTGAGTTGAAGAATGCAATTTTTTTTAATCTCTTTGGTGGCTTGCCACTTCAGAAATTAAATATTTTTATTGCAAGATTTATGCTTATTTGGTTATATTTTTCTGATGTAATTTGAAATAAATTTTAAAATTAGTCTTGTAAATTGACATAACTAACGAAGTATGAATAAATTTTACTTATGTAATGGAGAAAATTTTTTTATAACCTCTTCTCTCAACTCCAATTCATCTGACGTCAACATTGAGAAAAGAATAGAAGCAAGGTGAAAACATTGTGCTGTAAATTTTTTAATGCAACATTCTGTATTTCAGTCAACTGTTGTTTTATTTTCTGGATCATGTTGAAGATATACAACCACATATATTTCAATTATAAATTTTATAAGGCTTTCACTGATCACAGAATGAAATTCCTACACTCCTGTTTTGAACCTTAACTTTATCTTCAAAATTGTTTCCTCAAAAAACGGTAACAATTTGGAAAAAATATTTCGTGTCATTATTTATCATGTCAAACTCTGATTTTTCAAATCAAGTGCAATACCACAGTTCCAAAATTGATCTGCCCTAATCCACAAGCCCAAGGTCCCAGTGTGCTTATAATTACTGCATGCTAATGTGCAGGTGTTAAGTTTAAAAAATAAAACATGTAATCCAATCTTTGCATGGTGAAAAAGTGGAATTGTACATTTTATCTGACAGACAGAATTTGTAACGGAAAATTTAGAATGAAAAATAATTTCGGAAATGAAATAAAATTTTATACAAAATTGATGTCATCATAATTTTATTTCCTTTCATTGTTTAAAAATGTTTACATTTTTAATACCACAATTTTACTTTAATTCCTGACCACTGACAATCCCTTTTTGTCTTTATTTTCAAAACACAGCTTACAGATTGGCTGCTGAAATAAATTTTACTTAAAAAATTGCAAATTCTTGTCTTTAATTTTTTTCCCCTTAAGGTATAAATATTTACTTAGTACAAAAATGACCAATAATAACTTGAAGGATTAATGATAAAGTCAGTGGGCAATACCTAAAGTGGAGACTTTAGCCCTGTAGGCAGTGTTATAATCAGTGTTAAATTGCAACTGGGAGTATAATTTATACTCCCACCACCCATAATAGAATTTGCCATGTCAATGTAACTGAAAGCAAATGAAAGTTTGGAAGTATTTGCCGAAATTATAACCTGTATCCATGTATTTATATATATATATATATATATTAATAGAAATCTTATAAGTATAAGAAACTATACTTGCTCGGAAAACCTTCGGTGTCTTGATTTGCAAATAAACAAGCCAATACTAAAGGGGAAAAAAAGGTATAAAAAAAGAAAGAGCCAAGAACATGTACATTAGCCAAAGATAATCGTCCAGCATACGAGTTCAAGGCCCAAAGAAAAATACCCCAATGCGAGTACCCAAAACAACTAAATAAAGTGCTCAATACAATGAGTAGAGCAGGCCTAGTTAAACCTAGAGAGCCAGACAAAGCTACCAAGGTTTCACCCAAGCGGATCGTCAGAGAAGGCTGGCTTAGGTGAAACCTTGGTAGGTTTGTCTGGCTCTCTAGGTTTAACTATATATATATATATATATATATATAGTATTTTGGGTTATTGGAATTTATTCTGTATGCACCAATCCTATATATATATATATATGTGTGTGTGTGTGAAAAGTGTGTATATAAATATATATATGTGCATATATTATATGCGTGGTACTTATTAGAAAGCGGTCAATATTAGAGATAGAGCTAACATATTTAGTTGGACTGATGTGAGTTTGTGACCCTGGGTTACATGCCTTTGCGATCATCAGACAAACTGATTAATTTTTTTTTAAATTTTGGATTTATGTAGGTTGCATGTATTGGTGTTTTTATGGAAGTGGGAAGGAAAAATTGTCGTCGTGATGTCATTCATGCTAACGCAAACATACATGCATGTCCGTACACACACACACACGCTCGCCCACCGGAGCTCACACAAACATAAACATATGTGAACAGTATGGGACTTGACATATATATGTATATGTGTGCTGCTGTCTACATACATACAGATTTGATTGTTGAATTTCAATGATGGGATGTGTAGCCAATTTCTCTTGAATGTAGCGATGTCAACAGTCAGAAAATTTCTCTATTTTTTCACTGAATAATATTTTCTCGCCTGCACGTATATATGTATGGTGGGGTCTGTGTAAAACTATGATGGGTAAAAATTGCTATTATTTTTAATTTTTTACGGCTGATTTGTTATTATTTTAAAGCCAGTTATTTACTTGTTTTTGATGACTGCGCATATGTAAAATGGATAAGTTTGACCTACGATACTCACTGAAAAACATCCCTATATCCACCGAAGCTTCGTATAAACTTCAACTAACAGTGAAAATCGAAAGTCTCATGAGAAGAATGAGATGGAAGGCATAGTTCTTCCTCAACGACCCAAAAAACAAAATAACTGAAAAACCCAAGACATTTAGCTTCAATACAAGGAAATGCCCACCAATATGCAAGGAAATGCTAAAATTCATGGAAGACATGATAAATATAGTCAGAAACTTGAAGTTCAAAAAACACTTGGACAATTTCCAGAAGAAAATTATAGAAGACAAGAAAAAAATAATCATCTCCAATAAGGTATTTATAACTACGAACATATACACTATGGAATTGACAGCCTACAATAAACTCTTAACCAACAAAATTATACAAGAAGACAACCGCGAACACAATAAACATGATAAACCAAGAAGCTAAAGATATAGCCGTCAAATTAAAGATAGATGGAAGAATAAACAGAATAGCTGAACAACAAGCTTTCAAGACAGCAAAGTACTACAAAACCAACTTCTTAGAAAAACCCACATTCAAACTAATCAACCTTGTGAAGAATGAGATAGGAAATATCAGCAAGAACAGAAACTATTAGGTTGGTGCAAAAATAATGACGTAATAATGTTGTTTTTTGACGTATTTTTTAACGTCAAAAAACGACATTATTACGTCATTGTTTTTGCACCAACCTAATATCAACACTAGCTTAAGGGAAAAATTATGTCTCAACCAATGGAAGAAAAGCTATCATAGAGTGGTTTAAAGCAATAGAAAACAAAAACAAATCTATTTTTATCCAATTCGACATAGTGGATTTCTATCCATCCATCATGGAAAGCATATTGAATGATGCTATACAACTAGCACAGCAACATGTAAAAATTAAGGACGGAGATATAAAAATAATCAAGCATTGACACAAATCTCTGCTGTTCCACAATAGTGAACAATGGGCAAAGAAACAAAATCACAATCTATTTGATGTAACAATGGCTAGCTACGAGAACATGACACAAATTTACTGTGGATGATCTAGCAATTAAAGCACTTTCTATACATTTCAATCTTATTAAATTGCTTTCACTTTTAATTAGAGCAACATATTTTTAAATCAATATTCTGGTCAGATTCATGATAGTGAAAAACTAATCCATTGAATGTATTTTTTTGTCAGACATCCCTTTCGTGTTCATATAATCTTTTATTTAACTTTCTATGGATTCCTTGTGGCAATTATTAGAGTAAATTAAAGTAAATTCCTCCTTCACCTTTTAACTTATATTTTTGTATTAAGTCTTTTATTGTTTTAGAAGTTGTTGTAACAAACTTAATGTTAAGCTTAGATAAATTCTTTTCAATTGTTGTTGTAATAGAGTCGGTGGGTAGAAAATTCATTTTGATTTGTTGGGTTTGTCAGGAAGATCCACTTTTCTATTTTTAAATATTTTCCAAGCCTTTTTTTCACATTGAATGTAAAATAATTAAGCTATTCATGTAAATATTGAACTTTACAAATTCTGAGTGCTCTTAAATACAATCCAATCATTATTCCAAAATCTTTTTCTATTTTGTCATAGTTTTTTCCCTGAAATTGTTCTTCATATATAAAAAATTATATATCATTTTGACATATATATATATATATTTATTTTAGGATATTACATTGAAAATGACTGCAATTGTGTAGTGATTTTGAAATGTTTTTGATGTAATACCCTAAAATAAATAATATTGCTCTACTTTGTATTGAGCCCTCTTTTAAATTAAATGTTATGAATGTTGGAATTTTTTTTTCAAGCATTTCACCCCAAGCAAGGCAGGAAGCCACTAGCACACAAGGGATCACAGAGAGTTGGAGCGAGAGCAAAGAGGAATGATGGAGGAAAGGATGAAGAGAAGGATAGGGGATAGATCAAGGCATCTGGAGATGTCAATTGACATTACATTTGAATAGTTGGAGATTATAGCTATCAGGGAAAAAGGAAAAGAGGAGGGAGTTCCACAGGCGAGAAGTGCGAGACATGAAGCTGTTGTAGAAGAGACGGCTACATTTAACAGCTTTGACATTGAAAGGGTGAGAGCGAGATGCCAGCCTAGTTGAACACTTAAATTCAGGAAGTCTGGTAACCAGCGAAAGCAGCTCATCAGAGCAGTTACCGTGAAAGTATTTGTAAAAAAGACAGAAGGAGGCGATGGCACGTCTGTGAGAGAGCGGCTATGGACATGATGCCAGATCAGGGCCAATTGTATTCTATTCATTCTCATCTTACCTGCATATATATATATATATATATATATATATATATATATAATTATGTAATGAAAAACAAACCACTTTAAGGTACCATTTAAGGTGGTTTGTTTTTCATTACATATTAGCTCTGTCCTCACATTGAGCTCTCAGGATTTCATCCTCTTTGGATTTACCAATTCGGTTTACCAAGTTCCTTATAACTTAATTAATTATATATATATATATATATATATATATATATATATATATGATTATTTATTTTTAAAGAAAAAAAATTTATAACATAAATATGTTATAAAATCACTACAAAAATAGCCATTTTGTTTCAACACCCTTGGTGTCTTATCAAGTGATGACGTAACGTCATCACTTGATAAGACACCGAGGGTGTTGAAACAAAATGGCTATTTTTGTAGTGATTTTATAACATATTTATGTTATAAATTTTTTTTCTTTAAAAATAAATAATTATATCTGCTCTACTTTGTATTGAGCACTCTTTTAAGAATAGTAATTATTGGTTATTGGAATTCATTCCATATACACCAATCATATACTTGTATATATATATATATATATATAAGGTATATTTAGGCAGCAAGTATTCATCCAAACAGGTTTTATTATTAAAAAGAACTGACATGGCCTGCCTGTTCAATTTTTTGTAATATTTTTTTCAATTTCTGAATGTGTTGAATATTGTGCTTGAAGTTGTAGATAAACTGCCCAAAGTTCATATTTTGTTATTGTTTTGTCCAAGCATTTTTGACCATCACAAGAACCAATTTAGTGTTTGTTTGGTAGTCAGAATTCCTTTGTCTACATCCTGGTATTCTTTGGGAATTTATGAGTTTGATGTGACATCATGTGTAATGGTTATTGGGAACAAGGCCGCATAAAAAGAATGTGATTTATTTTTTGTATTTTTTTCTTATACTAGTATAATACATGGACACATTAATTGTACCAGATGCATTTCAAGATCCCATCTCCTGTGGTGAATGATATTTTATTTAATGTGTTCTGTTTATTCATAGAGATAGGTTTTTCTTGTGATGCAGAAAGAAATACAGTCACACTATGCAATCCGGATTTCTCTATCTATTGAATTTTTCTGATGAAAAAGAAAGAGTTTTTTGTTATTTAAACTTGACCAAAAAGAACAAATTATTGATGTCATAAAATATTTTTATCTTTTAGATTTTTTTTAGTTTGCAGATAAATTCAGTGTAATTTTATGACTGCATTGTATTTATCCAATATGATAAAACATGCCGTCATTTTTTTGATGACATCAACAAATAAGTGTCTGTAAATGCCAGTGACTGTTGTAATAAATCAGGAAAAAAAAAACATCAGGCTATATTTTTGTTCATATTTAAGACTGTAGACAAGATAAACTTTTCATAAAAAAAAAATTTTCAAACCCACTTATTAGACTACTCAACAGGATCAATATTAGACTACTCAACAGGATCAATAGCTTAAATAGAGATATTGTCTTCTACTGGATACTGAGCCATATTAGTACCACTGGGAATGATAAAGTGAGTTCAGCAGCAAGAAAATATCTACTATAAAAAAACACATCAGACACCTTAGATACCAAAACCTCACATAGGTATTTACTGGTGTGCCCAACTTGCAACCAGATGTGATACAAGATGGGTTTCTCAGCAGTACTGTGGAAAAATTCCCAAACCCCCTCGGCATTTCCCTTTTTGGGGACGCCTTAGATGTCAAGCAAAAAACTCACACCCCTCCCGAGAGAGAGGTAAAGTCTGGGGGGATAAGCTTCCTGGGGCTTCAGCTAATTTTAGAATATGAAGAAATCTCATATAAGTATTTACCAGTGCACCCACCACTCAACCAGACATAAGGTCATAGTTTTTATAAAGTGGATTTATTGGCAGTACCATAGAAAAATTCCCAAACCCACTCATCACTTTCCATTTTGGGTATACCTCAGGCATTAGGCAATAAACTCAGAACCCTGCCAAAGGAAAGGTAAATCCTGGGGAATGGGCCACTGGGGCTTGGGATAACTTAAGAATATGAGGAAATCCTAACCTGAAACAATCAGTGAATATATTAGAGAGGAGTGGCTGGACTTATAAAACTCCTGCTCAAACAATAAATAGTTCAAATTTAAAATATTAGGTTGGTGCAAAAATAATGACGTAATAATGTCGTTTTTGACGTATTTATTAACGTCAAAAAACGACATTATTATGTCATTATTTTTGCACCAACCTAATATCTATAGGAGAATGGCATTAAAAACTCCAAATGAGGCGGGGAGAAGTGATTATGTCCAGGCTCCATATTGAACATATTACCATAACCCATTCATTATCCTATAAAAGGAAGATCTTCTGGTATGTGTGGCATGCCAAAAGGTATTCACTATAAACACATACTGACAAACTGCAGCAATTTTCATTCAATCCGCTTAAAATACTACCAAACAACCAACTTAAATGATCTTTTTCAAAATACTGATTCGTTTTACATATTTCACTTCCTAAAAGAAATTAAACTGATTTCAAAAATATAATAAGAAAAATATATCATAACAAACAGTAGTCTTACTTTTTAAAATAATATTTTTTCAATTGTTTAAATACAAGACTTTATTTAAGAAATATAAAATTTCGGCATTAAATGACAGAATGGGTTGATATACCATAAAACAAACCAAACCAAACCATAAATCTTTCACATTTTGTATTTTAGCATCCCGCTACCACTTTCTTATCAATTTTGAATTTTGTACAATTTTGGGCAAAAAGTGGATCAGAGGCCTACTCAGCTTAGTAAATATTTTCAGGAAATATCAGCTTCTAATTGGTCAATCCACCGACGTACAAATATTTTTCCAGCATGTGATCAAGTCAAGTTTCCCGACAATTGTCTGTGAGCCTGTCACATGGTTACATTAATTATAAATGGGAGACATGAGCTTGCTCATTCTCTCTTTTTCTTCATTCACCTAAGAAGATGTAACCTTAAGGATTCTTGTCTCGGCCATGGGCGGTCAGACATTAAAAGCATATTCACACATGCACATACGTACAAAATTTTCCAAACTACATTACAAACATACAAAGCATTTACAAACAAGAACTTTTCTCTTTGAAATGAAATACTTTTCTAAAGCTACAGTTTATTCAGCATTTCTCAGCTTTATAATTCATTTAACTTTTGTGAGCTCAGACAAAAATATTAAATCATTCAAAGGGACATAACACCGAAACCTCTACGCATGTACATCATTACATAGAAATAAATATAAATGTTATTATATAAACCGTTTTTATTCCTTCTTGTGTTTCATATTTTGTGATATTTTATGTTAAATGATTTATCATGTGGCCATATTAATAACAGACATCTACAAATGATCCATTCTTATTAACATACTTCAACAGCATGCCTAACACCAAAATATATCCAAAATGAAAACTGCTTTTGCATGCTTAAAACAGACTTTGCTTTTTTAGAGTACATGAAATGGGGGATCAATTTTCTATTGTTATCAATTAAAAAATTTATTATGGATATTTTAAAATGAAAATGCATTGAAAATAAAATAAGTTTCCGTATCTTTTTTGAAGTTTAAATTTATTTAACTTGATCCCTCTATGCATCCCCACAAAAAATGTGTAAGGGGGGAAAAAAAAACATATTCTAAGGATGTGTGAGAAATCAAATTGCTACACTTTATATAAATGTTAACTTCTTCATTATTTGAACATGAAATTATTTGAAATTTTATAAGGTAAGTAGGAATATTCTTTATCACATGGGATGTGTATTTTGGGGGACCAATTTACAATAAATTTACACAGCAAACTTAGTCCCACTCTTAAAATTTAGAAAATTTAGAAAATAATTATTTTTGTTTTGATATTCTTGATCTGGAATGTTTATTTGATAGTAATATAGAAATAAAAAGAAAAAAGAAAATGATTATTTCTTGGAGTGGGGTCTGTAAAAACTTCTTATATCCTATTGGCTATTGTCAAGGTTGACAAAAGCAGTACCTATATTTTGCTGTTATTGCTTTTTGAGTGATTGATCTGTCTGTTTAATGGTATATCAACACCTTATGGCTCATTTAATGCCAAAATTTAATTTCCTTGTGAGCTTTCAAGTAATACAAGTATGATATATGTTGTTAACTATGCTGACTCTTGTGGTCCTACCTAAGATTGAACCCACCATCTTTAAAACAAATAAAAAATAAAAATATATTAGACCACAAAATATCACCATTGCTGATTTCATTATAGAATTTGACCATATGGTTCAGCAACTCAGCAAACATTTTTCTATTGTTTGGTAAAATGCTGTCACTTTGTTGAGCAAGATCCTGTTTTAATATCTGGTAGCAGAGCATAATTCATAAAAAAGATAAATCCACCTTGAAAAGAGAGTCCAGATTTTCATATAATAAGTTCATATGTTATTCTGCTTTCACAATTGAATACATGGTAGTTGATACTCGGCTTTTGTGTGAACATAATTACTACAGGTGGTGAAATGTCTGTTTTTTGTTGTAGTTTTATTGAAGTTATAATTTCGAATACAGTTTCTTTAAGAAATTTTAGGATATTAAATGGATTAATGTCATGAAAGA
Source organism: Acanthosepion lycidas (assembly GCA_963932145.1). Classification (NCBI taxonomy): domain Eukaryota; kingdom Metazoa; phylum Mollusca; class Cephalopoda; order Sepiida; family Sepiidae; genus Acanthosepion; species Acanthosepion lycidas. The sequence goes on from OZ010600.1 coordinate 7,862,712, forward strand.
ATTCTTTCATGTTTGTTTGGTAGTATTTTAAACAGATTTCGGTGAAATTGCTATGATTTGTTAGTATGGGTGCATTGTTGGTAATGTTACTATAAATATGTATTGTTGGTAATTTTTAATATGAAAATTTATTGCTGGTATTTTTAGTATAAAAATGTATTTTTATACTTTCATAGTGTTTTGTTTGGGGGTTCACTATTTGCTTATAACTGGGACCTTAACAGATGCTACCAGCCCAGGTCAGGGTAGACTTGAAAGCAACAGTAGTTAAGAGGTGGTTCCACGCTCCTCAAAACCTCCAATCTCCTGATCAGAAACCTTGCTGGTGGAAAGGTGGACCTGGGAACAACAACATTTAGCTTCTGTCTATTTGATATGGGTTTTATTTTGTGTGAAATATTGACTTTTCTCCATAAATTATAATTAAATTTTAAGTTGGTATCCACTCAATCAGGATATCATGTCATTAACAATTTTCAATAAAAGGAAGTTTTTATTTTAGCTCAAACAGATTAATTAACAGAATATGTTCTGATAATGTGTCTACTACAATTTGAATCTCTCTAATTTTTTAATTTTACTGAATCTTAATTTATACAGATTTTTCAATTTTTTCTTAAAAACACTGTTATGTGCCATGCGTGATACATGCTTAAGCAATCATGTATGTTTTGATACATGATTGATGAGGCAGATTTTTTCCCGCAATAGGTTGCCATTTCTTTCTGCAGTAGACCAGATGCCATCCAAGGCTTTAGAACCCAGTCTGTCCTATTTACCCATAACGGGGGGCGGGGGAGAAGAAGAGGATTTATACCTTTCCCAAGGGTATTAGCACGTAAGTGAATGTAATAGATTTGACTGAAATTCAAACTTAGTTTTCCGATTTCTCAATCCAAACTGGTTATCCATTACTCCACCATTCCTCCTCAAAAACACTACAAGCTTGTTTTAAATGGATGGCAGAACAGGAACTGAGAGAGATAGCAAAGGGACAAACATTACTTAGAGTAACAAAGGATAGGAAGTTGTGGAGAGCTATGATCATCCATGAATAGACACAGCACATAAGTAGTAGTAGAAGCAAAAGCTGTCACATGATCACTTTCAACAGCAGCAGCAGCAGCAAAAAAGATAGCATATATAACTATAAGATAAAATCATATTGTAATGATGATCATCCTCACACACATATATACATACTTACACAAATTCAAATTATACAACAACAAGCATTCATTGAATAATAAATCAACACTACTGTGTAATGCGACAATTTACAAATCGCAACTATGCGACAATTTTATAATCGCTATATTTTCATGTAGTCAATTTTTGTGCACTTTTGGGAGAATTGGATCCCAAGAGCTTTCTCAGCTTAGTAAATATTTTCAGGAAATATCAGCTTCTAATTGGTCAATAAACACACAAGTGGGCATTGCAATCAACCCACGCACAATATATTTTTCCAGCGCGTGGCTAAGTCAAGTTTCCCGCCAAGTTCGTTTTGATCCTGTCACGTGATTACATTATCTATAAATAGCAAACACGAGTTTGCCTCTTTCTCTTCTTTCTCTCTTCTTCCTGCGAAGATGTGACCTTTGTCGGAGTTAACTCCTCCTTTAGTTCTTTAACCCTGCCACCAGGGGTCGCTCTTCGCGGCTATAAATAGTCGCTGACCCTTCGCCTCTTTCTCTCTTTTTCCATCAGGCCTTTGGGCCGACACCTGGAGGTAAATCTCTCTTTTTCCTCAGGCTTTCAGCCTTACCACCTCGACAATGTAAGCGCTCAAAGGGATAGCGTTTCCCAAATGCTGGGAACACGCTAAGCACAACACACACACACACACTTTGTCCTTTGTAAGATTTAACTGTTTCCATGTATTGTAACTTGTTATATCATCGGTCTTGTATTTGTTTGTCTTTGCCTTTTTCTTTGGACTTAATTAAAGTCCAACTTTCTCATGTAGTTGGGCCGGCGAGCAGGAAAATCTGAACCCACATGTGTTCTTCTACGTCTACTCAACAACATCACAGCCACGTTCCGCTACGCCTTTAAGAATTATCGTCTTGATTATGCGGTCAGACGTTAATATTTCACACATTCACGTACGTACGAACTCTTACAAACTTTTCCAACCTACATTACAAACATACAGAACATTTCCAAACATGAAACAAGAACTTTATTCTTCTAAAACTACAGTGTAATATTTAATCCAACCTTTTGTGAGCTCCGGTAAAATTATTACCAGTCAAAGAGACATAACTCCATTAGATCTTTAACTTGTACGCATGTACATCAACACACAAATAAATGCAATGTTATGTTTTTTAAAACATTTCATGCTTTGTGGTATTTTACGTTTAATATAAATTGTTTGGTCATGTTATTCACGCAGCCGTAAACAAACATCCACAATGGTCATCCCACTTAGAGTCTTAACATGCCTCTACAATAGTATTACCGAGCTGTTATAGTCCAAAATTCACTGTAACTAGTTTTTGTCGTGTGAATGTCTAAAAGAATTAGCAATTAAATTGCAACTGGAAAATTCTATGCATAATTCTTCTTCTATGTGCCCTGTCCCTTCAGAATCAACGCTCTTGACAATTTCCTGTCCTTTGTAGTTCTTGATAAATTTTGGCTCCCCCCTCCCTAAACCCTGTTCTGCCAATTATTTACTTAAGCTAGCTAGGTTCTACACTGTTTTCCTCTTGCTTTTAATATTTCCCGTGAGTGTCAAATTTTCCAAGTTATCTTTTCTCATTTGAATCTTTCTAATGTTAAGTATAAGAGTCCTTTTTTTTAGTGTTTATTTTCTCTAAAACTTCATTGTTGCTCGCATGTTTGGTCCATGGTATTCTTTGCATCCTTCTGTAGAACTGCATTTCTGTTGCTCTCTTCTTCATCTGTGACGAAATTGTGAAGCTTTCATTAGGAGGACTGATATTATTATGTAACAGTTCACTACTCTTTTCTTTGTTTCTAACGGAATTTTCTTGTTTCTTAAATTTTGGAGGGCATTTTTCGCTATCCCAATGTGCTTTTCGATTTCGGTGTTTCACTTTCCGTATTAAAAAAAAACTTCCCAAATATTTAAATATCCAATTTTTAATTCCCGTGTTGGGTTATTCCTTTTACTGAAGGTATAAACGTTAATAACGGAGTTGCCTCCCTTTGATCATCGAATATTGCGTCTAACTGCAAAAAGTTATCAAGGCGAGTTGATAAGTGAGATCAGAGTGAGCAATAACAAATGCAGAATGACGTATACTTGGGTTTTTTTTCATGGACTACACAAAAGCATTTGATGAAGTGAGACACAAATAACTATTTTAACGACCAGGAAAAATTCATTTATTCAGAAAAGATTTTTTTTAAAAATCTATCAACTGGGCGCAAACACCCCACATATGGATAAAAAAATAAAATGAATTGAGCAATTTACACTCAAATAATAAGGGACGTAAGACAAGGACGCATCTTCTTAACGGATTTATTTGACCATTACAATGAGGTAATCCCAAGAGAAGTTCTACCAGGATTTATTGATTAATACAATCTTAACAATATTAAGATATTGTGGAGATATATTCACTCACACATAGTTTTGGAGCCTGTGATGTGGATGTTTTAAGAATAATATAGGATATTGATCCTATAAATTTCATTTCTGAACCGTCAAGTCTCCTTTCATCTGTGGTCATAAGTTGGGGCTTGTGTTCACGAGGAAAAACATAATAGACAAACGTACATAATAATAATAAAAACAACATGGTAAATTGTATGGTAGTTTCATACTATTTTATTTTTATTTATGTATTAGGTTGGTGCAAAAATAATGACGTAATAATTTCGTTTCTTGACGTATTTTTTAACGTCAAAAAACGACATTATTACGTCATTATTTTTGCACCAACCTAATATTTGTGCGTGTGTTTTACATTCTTTCTATGTGCCGTGTCCTTTCAGGACGTAGGCGATCATGGCTCTCCGCCTCCCTCTATCCGTTGCAGCTCTCAACAAGTTCCTTTCCTCTGCCACCTTCCTCAGACCCCGTTCTGTCATCCACTTGCTTAAGGCCGCTAGATATGCCATTTGTCGTTTCCCCTTGTCTCTCTTTCCCTCTATTCGACTCGTGAGTATCAGATTCTTCAGGCCCTCCTTCCTCATGATGTGTCTCAGGAAGTTCAGCTGCCTCCTCCTTGTTTCCAACCTCTCTAAAACCTCATCTTTGTTCACACGCTCCATGATATCCTTCTGTAGAACCACATCTCCGTCACCTCGAGTGTCTTCTTCATCTTTGAGGAAATCGTCCAACATTCGCTGCCGTAAAGAAAAACATAACAGCTGAGTATTCTTTTCTTCGTTACCAAAGAAATCCTCCTGTCTCGCAATATTCTGCTCAGCTTTTTGGAATGCGTGTTGTCATCCCGACAGGGATGTTCGTATTTTCAGCAGGAACAGTCCAGTGGGAGTAATTCATTTTTTATTTATTTATTTTAAACGAGGTTTAAATTATTTACATTATTCGGACTATTGTCCTCATCTTTGTCGCCATATTTGTTACAACGTTTCGGCCGGTTTCAGGTGTTTGGAATGTAGACTGTTCTAGTTCCACGTGCCATGTTTAATGGATGTCAGTTATCAGTTATCTCCTGTTAATTTTCCCTCTGAAAGTTCTCCACTGCCATAACCTGGTATTGAACTCACACTCTTTGGGTCCTGTCACTGGATCTAACCAACGCCTTTATCCACTGTGCCATCTGAGGACATCTATGTATGAATTTCTGGGTATTATAAACCTAATGTCTTCAGCAACCGTTTTTACCAGTGCTCATATTGCAATTTTGCTGTTATCATTGCATGTTTTTTACCGGAGCTCATATTGCAACTTTGTTGTTATTATCACTTTTCTCTGGCACTCCTTATTACTGGTTCCCATATTGTATCTATTTCTATGCTTGGTCGGCACAGAAGATTTTTGTGGCCTAACATATGTGCTGATTCCTTAAGTTTACGAATTCTCCAATGGTGTTCCTTGTCTATGATCTCAACCTGATCCCACAGAGGGCGGTGATCTCCCTTCTCTCTCCATATGTGGTCAGCCACGCCTGATTTTTCCACTTCCCCTTGTGTTACAGCTTTCTAGTGCTCTTGAAGCCTTACCTTGAGGGGGCGACCTGTCTCCCTTTTATATTTCTTTCCGCAGCTTCACGGGATAGCGTACACACAGTCTTTAGTCATGTTCTCCTCTATGGGGGTTTTACTCGGGAGATATATCTGCGAAGTGTCGTCAAGCTTTTGAAGGTTGTCCTGATGTTATATGGACCGCAAATCCTTTGTATTTTCTCTGATAACCCCTTCACATAAAGCAAGCAGACTGTTTTCTGAGTGTTGTTGTCCTTCACCTCTTGTACCCGCCTATCCCAGTTTTGGGGGGCTGCTGCCATATACCCAGGGTAGTTGTTACGTTGTAGGGTACTGCTTATACTGACCAATTCTTTATCTAGTGTCTCTGGATCGCCACTTATGACTTTTGCTTGGTGTTGTAAGCAGCGGACGATCCTTTTCTTTACGCTGTATGGATGGTGGGAGTTGAAATTGAGGTACTGTCCGGTGAATGTCGGTTTATGGTATACGGATGTCTTATACCCATGCTCTGTTCGAGATATTAGAACATCCAGGAATGGGAGTGTGTTGTTACTCTCTTTCTCCATTGTGAGCTGTATCGAAGGTCTTATTGAGTTCACATGGTCCAGTAGAACCTGAACCTCTTCCTGGTGTAGCCAGAGTACGAAGGTGTCATCTACGTACCTTAACCATATAGATTCTAATGCCATTTCCTCAAAGTATTCCATATATATATTCGCCAGAGTGTGAGTTCAGTATATGGTAGTAAATGCTGGATATTTTCATCAGAGGTGAAGTAGAGATTTGACTCTTCAGAAATGAGATTTATAGGATCAAGATCCTATAGCATTCGTAAAACACCCACATCACAGGCTCCAAATTTAATAATACAACAACGCATTCTGATTGGCTGGAAAATATCAATTTTGTGTCGTCAACTACATCCGAATGTACCGACCTTAATTTTGACCCGAGCAAAAATACATTTGCACCCCCAAAATTCTGGAGCCTACCACGTGACGCATATTGTGTATATTAACGGCACAAAATTCAGAAACAAACGTTGAGGTGGGAAAATCTCACCCGGAGCTAATACCGTACGTGTCACTATTCTTCATTTCAGACAATACGTTAAAATTCTTTTAACACTAAAACATGAAGTGAGCCCACTCCATTCACACACAATTTTCGTAAACCTCAAGCTGTTTAATTTCAACATAGGCCACATTATACTGTATTATACTATCTCATGTTCACATACGTCATTCCACAAAGATCTATCTAATCAGAACATTACTAAAACTCAGATCCAAACATACAAAGACATTTGAATGTTTAAACTTTTTCAACAAATGTTTGTACATTTTGTTATATAAAATTTTCTTTTTATTGTTATGCAAACACTCTTGGCTTGAATATTATTGTTCTCTTGTTGTTCATTATTTTGTTAAATTTGCAATAATATAAATTCGTATGGGATTATTGACGTCTACGGATAAGCACGCAACCTTCCACTTACAGATTATATAGAAGGATGTTAATACTATGGCTTGAGCAATGAGGAAGTTATAAAGAAAATAGAAACAAAAAGGACACTTATACTTTGACTCAGAAAGAAGCAGTTGAAATTTCTGGTACATATGAGGAAAGAAGGCTTGAAGAATGTGATGATCAGAGGATATACGGAAGGCAAGAAGCGCAGAAGGATAGAATAAGCAACCTACTTAATGGTTGGATAGCAGAATAGGGACTGTGAGGTAAGGTAGAGACAAACATTACTTGTAAGTTCCGCAACACTCTACATTTGGAATTTGTGTAGAGTGTTGCGGAAACGAACAATGGGTAACCTAGAAGACAGAACTTGTTGGCCATAATATCATGGACCAAGTACGTGAGCGACGATGAGGTTTCGGAGAGGATGAAAACAAGGAAGAAGCTTATGTTTAACATAAGGAAGAGGCAGTTGAAATTTATGGAACACTTGATGAGAAAGCAGGGCCTAGAAAATCTGATACTCACGGGACGAGTAGAGGGGGGAAAGAGACAGGAGAAAGCAGTGCATGACATACGTGGCGGGCTTGGGCAGGTGGATCGTTGGTCTGGTGGAGTTGGCAGAAACACAAAACCTGTTGAGAGCCACAAGGGATAGAGGGAAGTGGAAGGCCATGATCGCCTACGTCCTGAAAGGACACGGCACATGAAAAGATGACAGACCTTGTCGCTGTTGTCGTTACTGCTGTAGAGGTTAATTTCTTCTTCGCTTCAGCAAACGTTAATTCAAGGAAAAGGAATACATAGGATTTGGGGTAAATAAATGTATAATTCATTTACATATATAAAAAGCCATCAAACTACTCCCCGTTGCTGTTGTAAAGGCAACAAAGTGGGAGAGGAAGAAAGAAACAGAAGGGGAAAGAATGTTGGTGGCTGTCGGCTCGTGTTCTGTAAAAACGTCGGCATTAAAAGTTGAAATTGATAGCATCACGTCCAGTGTTCCTGCTACGTTCTCGGCCAGCCTCTGCGTGTCGACACCTCAGCCGGGTCTCTGACCTTTGCGAGGTTGGATCGGGGAATTTATATCAGTCGTATCGGCTCCAAATCACAGTTTGGGTCTTTTAGCGGGAGTCATTTTTACTGGCCAATATATATAGTTCATTTTATTTCGTTTAATATCGAAAACATGCGTCAAGCCATGATGCGCAGAGACGCGTTTTCGCATTCTGTTTTGGGTAATCAAGCAGTCAGCATCCGGTTTATATAGAAGTGCGTAAGAGACACGACAGTAATTATGATCGCCAATATCCTCAAGAGAAATAGTACATAAAAAAAACTTTTAAAATACAAGTTTTTTTTGTTTTGTTTTTGTTTTTAATCAAACACAGTGGCTCCTTCATGATCCCAATAGCTTGGAGAAAAAAAATCTCCTTTTCCTTTGAGATCAAAGTCTGGTATCTGTTCTCTACCTCTCTGTCGTGTTTCTATCTTCGGGAAGATCACGGAAACGTTTTGAGAGATGCCTGGTCCCGAGTATTCCAAATCTGCGGCAGCCGCTTCCACATTGCGCTAAAAAGGGATCATCACAGTGGTCGCGGGGACGGGTAAGTAAATTGATTTGGAGTCACATCCTACCATCATGAATAAATAGCGGATCAGAGTGTAGAATCTGTTCTCTCTTCAAGCTATCAGGGAATCTTGGTCCCGATTAATCCAACTCCACTGCAGTACCTCCCTTATTGTACTAAAAGGAGAGAGTTGTCGGATACTTGCGCCAGTGACTACGCAATTTTTCTCGTTAGTATGGGCATCTCATATTAAACTGACCTTTTGTCACATCCTACCGCTGTAAGGAGGTGGGTAAATACCAACCTCTGTCATCGTCCATGCAAAACTATTTTGCTCTGAACGATGATTTAATGTTGACGTCCTGTCAGCACCACGGACCTTTGGAATCATTTCACACCAAGTTTCATAATAATGTACTTTTCATATTCTTCTCTTTATCTAACAAAAGTTTATCAGTCTTCATCAAACATTTCATCTGTTTCTAATAATAACATCCTAAATTATCTTATATTTTTTTTATAATGAAAGGAATTTATTTCTTGTTAAACAGATCTACTCTCATTCTTCATATTTGAAAAGACACTCCTTGCCCTCTTTTACTCCTACAAAGGATTGTTAAGTCCCGGTACCAAAAACAGATTATATATATATAACCAAGACATTAGATACATGGACACACGAACATGCGTGCATAACCACACGCATACATACAAAAAGGAAAAATCAACCTAATACCAATAACTAGCGCATTAATTAATTACTTCAAACTTAGTATAAAGATGAGAAAAACGAGAAAATCCACAATCAATTTCTGGCAACTCCTGAGGAGTGGACCGAACGATTAAAAAAAAGGTTGTCGGGGTTAGCTACTCCCCCCTCACTGCATTTAACACAAATGTAACGAAATAAAAAACGACAAGAGAATATCAAAGTTCAAGGCAAAATATCCATTAACAATGAATAGATTATATACAATAACAAGTTGGTGCAAAAATAATATCGGTTTTTGACGTAAACGTCAAAAACCGATATTATTTTTGCACCAACCTAATACAATATTTGTTGAATGTAGTATTTTAAATTGTTTAAATGTTTTTGTGTTTGATGATTTGAATGTCAATAATATTTTGGACCAAAAGGTTGTGTGTTGTTATAATGTATGCTCAAATATAAGAAAGTATATCTAAGTATTTATGGTGAATTTAAAACAGTTTATGTTTGCGAATAATTTGCGTAAATTTCAAAAGACTTACTGAGAGTTTGAAAGGGTTATCTTTCTTTGATCAGATATTTTGTATTGAGTTTGGTTGCGTATTCAAATTGTAATTTTGTTTGAAATAATATATATTGCAGCTGAGTATTATGTTAAAAATAGGTTTTTAACGTGAAGTCTGAATATTGGAATAATGACACGTGTAGACTAGCGTCTGGTAGAAAATTTCCTTCCTCACAAAAAAGGAATGATTTAAGTATCGCTTAATTGAGAAAAGTCCTTCATGTGATAGGCTTGATGAAATATTCCATACCTACCTGTCACCCCTCCAAGATATTGCATTTTTCACGCATAATCACCTCTTAACCAATCAGCATCTTAGATTCAGCAAACTAGGTTTTTCATTGGCTGAGACCTTAAAACTGTAGCAAGTTTGAGCCAAAATACCGTTTCCCGCTCAACGCTTTGGAGACTATTCTGAGACCACAAACTCAATAAATAAAAGCGTTTCGATTCTATTCAAACAGTCAGAACCACGCTAGCCAAAACTTTACACTTATCGCGCGCTAATACTTCTTACTCGACAAACAGCACTTCTCTCTATCAGGAACATTACTTACAACATACTAAGAGAAAGTAAATTGACCCACTACTAAACAGTATTTGTAATTCTCGATCCAACATCAAGACAACAGATAAAGGTACACAACTCTTACAAACTTTGAACAGTAACTTTAACAAATGCACACATGCACACTAGTGACTGAACTCCCACAAAAGACATCTTGTAATACGATAAAACATCTTGTTTAATTTCATACACAAATCCTAACCACATGCCTACACACATTGAAACTCAGCATAACCTTCTACATATTTTATTACAACTGTTCGCACTTGATCAGCAATCTCTATCTTGATTGTGTATGTTCAATTGATATAAAACGAATGTTATTTTTTTAAGCCTTCAATCACGTTGTTGTCATTTTTGATTCCTCCTAAATGATTTTACCTTTCAATGTTCTTATTTTTATATTTGTTGTGGATGAATGTCTTGTGAACACCTACATTTCTAAGCCTTCTGATAACCTAACCTTCTGATACACAAAAATACATTCGCCAATCTGCAACAGGCTCACAATGACTGGTATTTATTCATACAAAAAGTACAAATTGTGGCACGAGGCCAATAAAGGGGGGGGTAGAGGCTGGTCAACACTAACTATCTTATACCTAGCTAATCAGATTCGCGACCCATTCGTACATTACATTTTACCCATTCACCAAAAGAACACGTCCATCACCAAACAATCCTTCAACCACCATAATACCACGTGCTCTCAAGGAGACCTACCAAAATCGCGCCCCATAAAATAAAAATTTTAATGATGATATATATATATACAATTCTAATAATGATAAAATGAGAGGGGAGGGAAATGAACCCAATAATAAACTTAAAATAAACACAAATACAAACTAAACATAATTGATGTTAGTAGGGACCGTCCAACCCATAAAACAGAGAGGCCGCTGTATTCTGCCCAGGGAACAAAATCAAGAGATGCTCTCGCTAAGGGAGTGGGAAAAAGTATAAAATATTAGGCTGGAATGGGAAAATATAAAACTGACCCAGTCGAGATGAAAATGGGGCGGGGGTCAAAACAAACTGGGGAGGATGGGAATCTCGACTTGGATCATAACCAAAGAACGGCCGGGATGCAGGCCAGGAACAACACTTACTCACATTAACTAGGTACACGGAAGCTTGTCTAACCTAACCAAGGGGAGGGTTCCACAGGATGCCACCCCGATGTGCAATAGGTTGACCTAGAAGAGAAAATCAAGGCTAGCCCCGTTCACACGAAGCAAGCTCGCTTCTTTTACCCACCTTTCGCTAAAGACTGTCGAATGCAATCAATTTCTATCCGATCTAATCTTCATCTTGAGCTGATGCTCAAAGAATCGAATTAGATCCGAATGAGAAAGACGATTGCCTCGCAAGACTTCCTCCTTTCGCGTCGTCCAAATCACCATTCGAGCCGTGGCCATCAGCGTCAGAAACACCATCCGTTTCATCCCGGAATACGGGGGTGACACATTGTCACACGCGTATGCGCGATCAATGGACACAAGCTGTTCGGGAGCGAGACGAGCCGTCAGCTCGCCGACATGGTCCAATAAGGGGCGGACCTGGGGGCAATGGTAGAAGGCGTGCGCAGCCGTTTCTTGTAAGCCAAGGCCACACTGTTCACAGTCTGGCAAATCCGCCAAGCCCCATATGAAAGCCTTGTCGTTGAGAGGCAGCCGATTCCGAGCCAATCGCCAGCTAAGCGAAAACTCAGGGTTATTGAGGTAATCCGCCGCTGGCGCCCAAGACCAGTAGGAGCGATACTCCTCCTCCGACAAGCCGAGCGTATCTCGTAGGGGACCCTTCGCGGGCTTCTCCACTAATTCACGATAGAAGACCTTCCTAGGCCGAGAAAGGTCACTGGACCGGGGAACGGCCCTCAAGGCCGACCGACACTCGCGAAGGAAAACCGATTGATCCCGGGGTTTACGACCGTGCTCAACCCGCGAGATGTGGGGACTGATGGTAAGGCCAGGGAACGCGTCCCTAACAATCCCCTCCAGAATCGGATCCCCTCCAGTCAATGCACGGCATAGGAAAGCCAACCTAGAGGCACGGATGTGACTCGGCAGGTGCGGCATTCCCAGCCCCCCATGACACGGGCGTTTAGTGCAGACTCGTCTGTCGACCCGATTCCCGCGTCCCCCCCCCATAAAATGGAGGATAGCGATCGCTCGAGCGCCTTCTTGTGGGTCTTACAGAGAGGAAGTACGGACAATCGATAAAGAATCAGGGGGAAAATGTATGTAGCACACACCTCCGCCCTGCCCTTCACGGACCACCTCCGTCGATTCCAAGTCTGACCGGCGGAATCGACCTTTGTTCGTACTTCAGACCAATTCTTCTCCAGCTGGAGGTCAGGCCCAAACCACACTCTAAGAATGCGGACAGGACCGTCTGTCCAACCGAAGCGGCCCGGAAGAGCGACCACCTTCCAGGCACCTAACCGCAAGCCGGACGACTTGTCGCGGTTTATTTTGGCACCTGTCACCTTCTCGTACCGATCAAGCGCCTTCTGTACCGCCTCAATGTCGTTGCGGGACGACACGAAAGCAAATACGTCATCGGCGTACGCGGAAACCCTGGCTCGAGACCCTCCAGGAACGGCAATGACTTAGCGGATCTGACTTTTCAATCAATTCGGACGTCATCCCTTATTTTTCACTTTTAATAACCAATCAGAACGCGCCATTCCGTATTTCTGTTTTGAGACTATTTTAATGGGTTTTGACAATAATGTAGGATTTTGAATCCTACAAGGTTCGTCTACGAAACTCTGGAGACAAGGTGCTGAAAATAACATCAATTAGCTAAGTGACACATTTTATTTGTATTAATCATTGAGGTCAACACCCACCGGCGACAGTCTGTCTCATCATTAAAAGCAATTTTCATGGCCTGAAGATTGCGTTTGAGCAGGAAACAGACTGTCGCCTCTGCGTGTTCACTTCAGGGTACACTTTCATATTTATGTAGAACCTAACTTCTACATTTCAGTCGATCACACCGAAGTTTCCTTATTTCTGTCATTTAACAACGTCCTGATTGGACAATATTAAAATTGTATTTTGTGTATCTTCACGTGCAAAGTTCCAAAATCTTGTTCAAGCTAAACACATATAGGCACCAGACTAAGTTTCAGTAAATGACATACTCTGATTGGTCCATTAATATCAAGGTCATGTTTCCGCCTACGCACAAGTGTTGAAAACCAGAGAACGTGTTCTCGAGCCTATCACTTGATTAACAAATAAATAAATATGATAACTAGCACATCTTCCAGTGAAAATGGAACCATCAACCCAACTTTCCAACTGATTTTATGTCACTCCATTCTGAGGCTAAAAGTTACCCATTAACATAATGTCAGCCTTCCAAAATATTCACTCACTCACTCACTCACTCACTCACTAAAACAACAGCTTTCGTTCATTTCTGCCAGTTAGTTAACATCACAACTTCGCCTGTGAGAAAATCAGCCTGTGGAGGAAAACACTCACTCACTAACTTGCACAGCGATCATAATTCATTCTCGCCAGTGAGTTCAACAATCAAAGAGAGACAACTGAACTGTGAATTGGAATCTAATTTACACTTAAAATTCAGCTCTCAAGAAACTGTTCAATTTCATCATAACACAGTCTTATATTCTTTCAACTTGCACAAATCTTCATCCAGCAATTTATTCAACACACATTCTTTCCACAAAACTTTAATTACTATTTCAAACAAACTAGGAAAGGACGTTGAACTAAATACAAACTACCACAAAACTATTGTACAGAAATCTAAATGCAACAATAATTTCATTACAAAACGTAAACACATTTGTCGCTGATAAAAGAAAAATCTATTTTTGTTATTGCATTGATTTGTCGAATTTCTTATTTCTCTTGTTGTTTATTGTTTCTTGGCACATTTGTTAATAGTAAAAATAGTAGAGATTGAATTGAAGCCATTCAATCCTCTACATTTACATACACTGTAATCCCTAGTACTGAGTAGTTTGAGCCATTGTAGAGGACCGGTGGGTGAAGATGAAAAGAAAACACGCGCGTTTAAATTTCCTGCTAGAAGAAGGTTTAGATACAAGAGAAATGGCGGACTCTAGTTGTGTCCAACCGAAGATGAAAGAAGACAAACAAGACCAATATATATATATATAAACAAATATATGTATTAACAACAAATTACAAAGCACATAGACAGTTAACATTTGTTTTTGTGTGTGAACATTTGTGTTTGTTCTTTGGTGAATATTCGTATTTTGCTGAATGTTCGTACGTACGTGTATGTTTTTAATGTTCATAGCGTCTTCCCAGAAATGGAAAACGCTGTCTTTTGTGAGAGCTCACATAGTAGCGGTGTTCGCTGAAATGAAGAAAGAAGAGAAAGAATTACCTCACCTCCACGCGAGGTGGGATGCGGCACGAGGCCTGAAGGAAAAAGAGAACGAGGCAAGAGGTCGCCCAGTATTTATAGTACAGGGAGAATGACCCCTAGTGTCAATTTAGGAATTAAGGTGGAGGTAACTCCGACACCATAAATATAGCATACCGTAAAACTATATATATATGTGTGTGTGTGTGTGTGTGCGCGCGCGATAAAAAAACATACATCCACGGACGAAAGGTTTTACGTACGTAAAAATCTATTTCTTCCGCAGGTGTTATAAATACAGTGCTCAATGTTATGAGACAGAGCTATTAAGTATATATT
>OZ010600.1:7882473-7934973 GCA_963932145.1 Acanthosepion lycidas
ATCTGGGATGTAAAACATACGTGTATATAAAGAATAAGTTTTCTTTAAATGGGACTTATATTTTGGTCATATATATTTCATTAAAAAAACAAAAAAAAAACAAAAGAGGAAAATTATTACTAAACTCCATTTCGCTACCTGCCGTTCCTTTTTGTTAATTGCCTCCGTCACACACCTGAATCTTTATACTACCCTTAAAAGGGGTGGTAACATTCATTCTAAACACCATAGTAACAGATATGATAAAAAGGAAGTAACTGTGTAAGTTTCAATGTTTCTATATATTTCGCCATTCGAACTACTGTCTTAATGATTTACACTATTTATATTCAGACTATTGTCCTCATCTTTGTTGTTGTTATCACAACGTTTTGGCCGTTGCATCATTCGACCTTCCTCGTGTGTCTATCGATCTGGGTAACCTACAAGGAATTGTGAACTGAACCTTTTAATTAACCTACGGAGGTAGACTGTCCTCGTTCGATTGATCATGTCTAGGGATGTCGTCTAGTTCTTATTCTTATTTAGTATTGCTCAGTTATTGCTCGCCTCGTGCAAGTACACACTACACAACCCAGAGATTGAACTCACGATCACTATGTCACAAAATTCCCAAACCAACGCTTTAATTCACTAGGCCATTATTCTGTGGGACAATTTGCTGTAGCGAACTTGTGGCCTTAGATGGACGGACACCTGATGAAAGCCGGAATAGCACAATGTCGAATTCAGCGGCCGAAACGTTGTGATGACATCAAAGATTAGGATAATAGCCCGAATAGAAATACTGTAAATAATGATAACTCCGCATCTCATAAATTTCAGACAAAAATTACTGTCTTAATATATGAAATTTCTCTTAATCAAAAAAAATTGTAAACAGCTTCCCAAATGTAATCAACTGTTCTTTCACCTGTGGACCACCATTCCTTAAAAAATGCTAGCGAAATTCATTGAGAATTTTGTGCTGACCCATAGAACTAGACGTGTTTGTTTAACATGTACTTGGTGTTGTCCTCCAGGAAGCACTCTATGCTTCCATGATCGACCAAATGGACCCAATGGCATCCAAGACAATTAGAGTTGAAAGATTTGTTGTTGCCTTTATCCGCTTTCACGGCCGTTAGATTTGATAACTTCTTTGAAGCCCGGCCCGCCGTTGAGGTCTTGTAGATTGGATCCTCCTTTGTCTGGTCTCTCATCTTGCTGCCCTGGCTGGTCCTACCAGAAGCTAAGCTTCTGACGGCATCGCTCTCAGAATCATTGGGACACGCAAGCTTCTTCACTACGGCAAGGTGACGATCCAAGAAAAAGCGATATTGTGGACAGACAGATATTGGTGAATACATAACCTCTGTCCAAACATCGTTGGCTGATTGAATATATTCATTATGAAAAGTGTATTTCGATTTAAAACAAAAAAGCAAGCATTTAATTTATCATAAAGCTAACAGTGTATAACGAACAGATAAGCAAATTGTTCGTAACGAGTGTGTTGGCAGTATCGGAAAAGGTGAGATCTGAAAGAGCAGATGTGATTTGGCGGTGGAGGTGGTAAAAAGTTATATGTTAGAATGTTCTGTAAATCGAACACTGTTGTGCTAAACCCTCTTACAGTAGAATGAACTCTTCGTCCTCTCATAAATACTAACTGCGAGGCTTCCTAGGGGAGAGTCGTAGGATAAAGGAGACCCAGTGTTAACCTACTGTTCTGACGTACACTTCTATTAGGTTGGTGCACAAATAATGACGTAATAATGTCGTTTTTTTGACGTTAAAAATTACGTCAAAAAACGACATTATTACGTCATTACTTTTGCACCAACCTAATAACTGTTTATTACTAACACTCTTGCTTTGTATATATCTGTTATTTCAATACACTTGTTCAACATACCTTCGTCTTCCGTGTCTTTCTTTCTGGCCTCTAAACAGGCCACAACAAATACGACATGTTTCTACTTCTTCTCCTAATAATAATAATAATAATAATAGTAATAGTAATAATAACTGCCATATATTTTCTTGTATAAGACGACTTTTAAATGTCCAAAATAACCCTTAAAATTCATATAAGGTGCATATTATGTAAGCATTTGTAAACAGAAGGAGGTGTAGGGTAATAATTTGCATTAGAAAATTGTTTAGGCAAAAAAATGTCTCGACTTAACAAAAATCAATTCATCTTTAGAATTTAATGACTTTAACGTGCATAGTAACTGTGATCGTCATGGAAAGATGTGATCGGCAATTCGAGTTCAAATTCCTCATTTGCACTAATGCCATTGGAATAGACGTTAATCCGTCTCTTCTTCCGCGAGCTATGGATTAAACGGTAGGGTAGACTGGGCTTTTAGCTTTGACTGGTAACCAGTCTAAAAGAAGGAAATCTCTGAACCTTCAAACTGTAAAGAAGGTAAAAGGAAACCACTTCACTACCTTTGCCTAGAAGGCGTGACAATTTACTGCGTACGTCCTCCAGAAACGTGGCATTATAAAAAGGATTTTAATGAAATTTTCAGTACTCATCTATGTTGTGGAGTAGCTGAACACCCCTAAGAGTTTTTAAACAGCACTTTGTCTTACTGAGGGAAAGGTGTTAACGATCACAGTTAACTCTCCTTGTCGACTCTCTGCCTCTAGGCGGAGGGGAACTCAGATGCGGCTATGCCGAAGGGCAGTCTCTTCTGGTGAAATAGACAACAATCCGAACTCGTGTATGCGGGATCTACGGGGAATTTTTGCCTGAGCGTATGCGCTTGGAAAGCTCCACGTTAAAACCCAACCTTGTGACACATCCCACCTTGGGGAGGGGGTCTCGGATAAATACCGAGGTGTTAACTATTAACTGTTTATTACATTAGTTTATGTTCTCAACCGTGTACCATTCTCCGGAATAAACTACTACTTATTTTCTATGTGTGTCAACCTTTGCTATTTACGACACAACAATGTAATAAACATTTTTTTTTGTATGATTGTATCCAAGTTTTTGGAGAGAAAAAAAAGGAGGCGCACACACTACAAGTAACAAACAAAAGTGAATCAAGGCAAACACTGTCCAAACAACGAGTGCTGGTGACAAACAAAGGAGTTGCGAAATGGCGCGAGACTACAGCAGATATTTTTCCACTTTGCCATTCGGGTAGAATATGACATGAGGCAGCGTTTAAAGTGCCCCTCAGACAAATACGTACATGGGTGGGCCATCAATAGATCGCTCAGCTCCCCGTGCACTTACCTTTGGGTCGACGCCTCAGGTTTTAAACTTGTCCCTTATTTCCATTCAGTGACATAGAAGGAAAATAGCATTTCATTTACGCGGAGTCAGTGTAGTGCTCGGTGGGCGGCTAATTCAAATTGAGATTCTGGAACTTTTTTTTTTATATAAATATTTTCGATCTGCGGATATGAGATTCCGACTGCATTTCTTACGCTTACCAACTAACGAAGAAAGAAATTGTTTTCAAAGTTCTCTCAAGACACATTGATCTAACTTCGGTCAGGCTTCTTAATTAAAACCTGGTATATGTGAGTAAAGATTTGTTAGAGTTACTTGCAGCGTCAAGGGTATACCGATTGATGAAGCTGGACATGTAGAATGATGGATTCATTTCGCTCCTCAAATATTTGTAAAAAAGGGACCAGCTGTTAATTATGGCATTTTAATAGGATTCACCTAATCAACACAGGCCTCAATTCACGTCTCTTATACAAAGACAAATAGCATCACTCACAGCAGGCAGCTTAGGTTTAAGGCTCCAATTCTCCATTCACAATTGTCCCAATAACCTAGTGGATTAAAACCTTGGTTCGGGAATTTGGTGGCATAGTAATTGCGAGTTCAGTCCCTGGGCCGGACAACGTGTATTTGGAAATGGGTGAGCAAATACTGAGCAGTACTAAATAAAAACTAAACGATATAACCCTGGACAGCAAAGATGGAACGAGAACAATCTACACCTGTAGATTAACAAAGAGGTTCATTTCGAGATTCCCTGAATGTTACCACGATCGATAATCCCCCGATGAAGACCGGAGTTGCTCAATAACCTAAACTTTGTGATAAGAACGAAGATGGGAACAATAGTCCATGTGTAAATAATTGAAATAATTACATTATATAGGAAGTTGATGTGTTACAAAATCAATTTTCGACATATTTGATCAAAAATTGGTAAAACCTATTGAAAACATTGCCTAATACTAGGCGAATTGTCATATCAGGAATTCCGTTAACCCAAATCAACCATTCGTCCTTGCATGGAGTATTGCTGCCATATATGGTCTGGAGCCCCTTCTGTTTGTCTCAAGGTTCTTGATAAAATCCAGAGACGGATATGCAATGTAATTGGTCTTGATCAGGCATCTCGTCTGCAGTCTCTCTCTCTCACAGACGTGCCATCGCCTCCTTCTGTCTTTTTTACAAATTCTTTCATGGTAACTGCTCCGAAGAGCTGCTTTCGCTGGTTACCAGACTTCATGAATTTAAGCGTTCAACTAGGCTGACTTCTTGCTCTCACCCTTTCACTGTCGAAACTGTTAAATGTAGCCGTATCTTCTACTCCAACAGCTTCATGTCTCGTACCTCTCGCCTGTGGAACTCCCTCTTCTCTTTCTGTTTCCCTGATAGCTATAATCTCCAACTGTTCAAATGTAATGTCAATCGACGTCTCCAGATGCCTTGATCTATCCCCTATCCTTCTCTTTATCCTTTCCTCTATCACTCCTATTTGCTCTCGCTCCAACTCTCTGTAACCCCTAGCGTGCTAGTGGCTTCCCGCCTTGCTTGGGGTGAAACGCTTTAAAAAAATAGTCGTGGGACAACACCTGCACTAGATCCAGAGCATAAGGCAGGATAGTTCAAGCTGATTTTGTGAATTCAGTGTTTCCTTCTTTTAGACTGGTTGACACTTCTTAGTTTAACCCATAGATGGGGGGGGGATTGATTCATGCCAATTCACTATTCACTTTTCTATCCACTGAATAAATTCATGTGTCAGTCAGTTATGTGCCATGTGATACACGCTTAGGCGATCATGTATCTTTTGATACATGACTGACTAGGTAGTTTTTCCCGCAGTTGGTTGCCATTTCTTTCTGCGGTAGACTAGTTGCCATCCAAGTCTGTCATGCTATTTACCCATAGCTGGGTGGAGAAGAAGAGGATTCATACCTTTTCCAAGGGTATTAGCACGTAAGTGAATGTAATGGATTCGACTGGATTTATCAATACAAGCCGCTATCCATTACTCCACCATGTCTTCCTTTCATGTGACATAAAATAAAAATAAAGAAATGTCAATAATCATGATATGTCTTTTGAGCTGCATTTTAAAAATATCGATAAAAATGTTCGTGGGTGAAAGTGGATTTATTTGTTTGTTCTGCTCCCTAACCATTTTTTAGTATCACTTGGGTGAACACCGCAAACATTTTTTTTTCTTAATATTTAGTACGTAGCAAGTCATATTATCATGAGTAGTCAAGTAGCTTTCTTAACGCCTTTGTCAATTTATTACAAGGTGTTTCTGGTTTTAGTCATTATATTTGCGTGAATTACAATGCGACAAACACCAGCAACAATGTTAACCTTTCGTTGTTTGAACACCCCACAATTTTATTTTTCCTTAATATTTAGCAATAAATCAAATTTCCATGATAAGCCGAGCATCTTTCGAAATACCTCCGCCAAATTTCTGAATATCTCTGTCAAGTACTTTCTGGTTTTAGTCATAATATTTGTGTGAATTACAAGCAGTTTTATTTGTTTAGCGGGTGCGGATGTATCCCGGGGTACTAATGGAACCATTTTATTTTTTTATTTTTCAGATTCTGATACACGCCTTCTAAATTGGTTTATATAATATTAATCAAGAATATAGTTTTAAGTATTTAGTACTGTAAATAACTTGTAATTGTCCATCAATGTAGCTTCCTTATTTTGTCCTTATGGTAACGTTTGATAGACAAGAAACATTTTAAAATATTGGCCATTTGTTATTTGATTTTTGAAAATACAGTCTAACTTTTCCCCCAATAAAACTAGAATACTCATGCCAATATATAACAAGAAAATTAAGAACTAAAAATATCTATATATGGGATATTTGAAAACCCCACAATGTCCCACGGTACTAACGTAGGGTTCAAAAATACTATCAACCTAATGATTGCTTAAATAGTTACGTAAATGCACAAGTATCATATGTCGGTGTTCAGGTTCAAATAACAGCCAAGATTTCGAAAATTAATTTTCTAGGTAAGGATATCTTTGCCATTTGGGAGATAGTAGTAGTAGCAGTAGTAGGCACCCGTTTATCTTGTAGAGGACCCGGTGGTTTGCGAGTGTTGTTGTATTAGAAACTCATGCGTTTATTTCCTGCTAGAAGAAGGTCCAACTACAAGAAAATGCCGGACTCAGAGACTGAATCCACCCGATGATGAAAAGAAAACAAGCAAGACCGATATATATATATATATATATATATATATATATATATATATATATATATATATATATATATATCAACAAATATATGTATTAAACAACACAATTTTACAATGGACATAGACATTTACATTTGTGTGCGTGTGTGAACATTTGTGTTTGTTCTTTTGTGAATGGTCGTACGTACGTGTATGTGTGTATAATGTTCATGGCGTCTCCCACAAATGGGAAACGCTAACTTTTGCGACTGCTCACATTGTAGAAGCATTCACTGAAATGAAGAAATGAAAAATAGAACGAGGCAAGAAGTCGCCCAGTATTTATAGTGTGGGAAGAGAGACCCCCTAGTGACAATTAGGAAATTAAGGGGGAGCTAATTAAGAGGGAGAATCTCGCGAGACAATGGTAGTGGTCTGTTTGGTCAAAATTTAATTGTTTGGTGGCAAAACTGGAGCGTCCTCTCCGGGGCGATGATATAACATCCGTGTGCTGCCCAAACCAGATGATCTTCTCTCAGTCGTACCAATAGAAGCCAGAGGAATATTTGTGGTGGTATGGCTGCAAGAGTTGTCGAAAATTTGCCAGTGTTGACAGCCAACAGCTTTCGGATTTTCTGTCTGGATTTACTTCCATGTACTTTTCTGTATTTGACAGCGGAGGTTTAAAATTTTAATTACCTTCCACTATTTGGAAGATACGTATAACAATATCTCTCCCCCCACCAGTTGTTTTTGTATCAAACTAAATTCAGCAAAGTAGGTAAACGTTTATTTATATTAGAACTAATGGCCACATCTTTGTTTTTATTAATTATTACAACGTTTCGGTCGTTTTACCCTCCGGCCTTTTTGGGTGTCTGTCGATCAGGGTAAATTTCAAACTGATCCATTTATTTACTCTACAGCGGTGTCCATAACAAGGATTACCCTGTCAAGTTCTCATTTATTTAGCACTTCTACGTTATTGTTCGCCGTCTCCACTGAGTATAAGTCTATACTACTAAGCTCAGGGATTGAACACAAAATCACCAATTTTATGCACCACTGTTTTAAACCAGTAGCGAGCAATAACTGAGCAGTACCTGCTACCTAAGAACAAGACGAGATATACATAGGCATGGACAACGGAACGAATACAATCTAAATTTACCTGGCAACATGCCAGGTAGAGTTTATTATTTCTTAGTTGCGTCTCTGTCTTCGAGCAGAGTGCGACTCAGTTGCGTCTCTGTCTTCGGGCAGAGTGCGACTCAGTTGCGTCTCTGTCTTCGGGCAGAGTGTGATTCAATTATGGCTGTGTCCGCGGACAGACACAGCTGAAAAAAATAAATATTTTGAGATATTCGGTCCTGGGGAACAGCTACCTGATGCTGCCCTCTGCCACCCCCACTAGACTAAAGAGTGGGGGTTCGGTAATCATACCAATGCCAGCGCAACCGACGTTACGGAGGCTGAGCAATTTTTGATTTCGGCCCGGGTTTTGTCCTTGGCCCGTCTCAGTGGGGAGATTAAAAACAAAATGGTTTCCGTCCAAAATTCTCTGGAGGTTATTCTGAGCGTCAGTCACCTGAAGAAGGCCGGAGAGCACAGCAGGGAGAACAACAATGAAGACGAGAACATTATTTATATACGAACGCTTCATTCCAGAAATTCAGACAAATTCAGATAAATGGGGGGAAATGGATAAACGTTCCTGCAATAAGGATGGAGTGTCAAAATGATATTTTTTTTTACGCATGGTTTTCATTGTTTGGCAATGTTTATCGTTTTAAAAAGCGATGATTAGAATCAAGGCCCGTGTAAGGGTCTTGTTGGCCCCTACTGAATCTATCATACTATCGTCACGAATCTATGATACGCCCCCCCCATTCTACTACATCTCAATTTTCATAAGGTTGTATTCATATAAAATACATATTTTATTCAATTGTAACCTAATTATGTACAATAATGGACTGCGTGCAATTTAGGTGAACAATTCAAATGGAGGAAAATTGAAAATAAATTCAATGTTTCTAAATACAAATTTTAGAGACATGTCTTAATAGATCATTCCATCTTAAATCAACAATGTTTTTTTGCAGCAATTCTTAACATCAACTTAAGATTTTTCTTGTTAAAATTTGAATAATTTTAACACATACAATAATATGGATAAAAATAGTGAATTGTTTTATAGAGATTTTCGAAACTTAGCATGAGAAAATCAAATTCATGGATTTAGACGAGAAAAAAAAATCCAGAATGACATCAAATTCCGCGAAAATTTTTCATCCTTTAATAATGCTTAGTTTGATTTGTAGCATATATAAATGTAGGCAGAAAAAAAAGCAAATGTTGATAAGACAGCGATGTTCACAAAGCACTGCCCGGGGCCTCCTATCAGGCTTGACATCTACCACACCCGATCGGAAAGTTCGGGGTAGTACGCACCGGCCCTAATTAGAATTGAAAAAAAAAATCTAAACATATGAAAGTGAATTTATACATTTTCTTTACTTTTGTTGTCAATTTTCAAGAGCAAACACTATTGTTTATTGAAATGATTGGCAAAACATTTATAAATTTAAAATTGTCAATTTATTTGAAGGTTATAGAATAGTAAATAAGTATTTCCTTATAGATGATTCTCATAATAACTTATAAATTTTATGAATAAAAAATTGTTTTCAGATTTTTATTTTTTTTATTTGGTTACTGATTGCATTAGTTTTTACTTTTTAATGTTGTAAAAAATATAAGATCATTCTTGTAAACAAACAATCTAATAAATAAAATAGTATTTTTAATATATATATATATATATATTGTAAATTCTCAAGAATTAATGTATTAATTCCCTTTTATCATGTTTTATTTAAATTCTAATCACCAATTTTAAAAACAATAAAAATGGCCGAAGTGTGAAGGGAGTTAAAAAAGCGGTGTCATAGGAAAAACTGTCCTCTTCACATTACGTCTATTTGCGGGCATGTTTAGTTTATCTATTTTTTTTTTACCAATAAATATTTGCCTGTTACAAAGAAACATTCAGATTAGATGAAACAGTTGAAAGAAAATAAAAAAAGAGAGACGAAAGACTCAAGATGGATAAGATCGATTTTAATAACGAATTCTAAAAAAATACCCTAAGGATTCGTTCAGCAAAAAATATACAAATAATAACAATAACCAATGATTAGTTTTTACAACAACCAATAACATTAACAACAATAACGAATATTAATCGGGGAAACTGATTTCATAATTTGGCCGCATTTCCATTTAACCCGATTATATGACGTCACGAATTTAATCGAACAATAATGTTAATCCTGCTTTCATTTTAAGAGAGAAAAAATAACAAGTACATGGTCATGACAGATAACATAATAATATCCTTTCCTGTACGTGTTTTTAATTTTAAGTTTTTTATAGCATCTCACCCACACAAATGAATCATTCATTGAATATGATTTATTTACGTCAAAAGTGGTTGCGAAAATATCTGAAGTGAATCGTGATTTTTTTCAGTAATATTGAGAAACGTTTTCGTTTAAACAAAAAACACAAAGGGATAGTTAGAAGTGGGGCGTATGTGTGTTCAAACGTTATTTTAAATGGGTCCACATGTTTGAGTAGACGTCCCAGATAATTTACGGTGAAATTACCCAATGAGACATGACATGTCTTTAAAAAGAGAGCAAGGCGCACTTGGCTAAAAGGTGGTTTTCTAGAAAAAGAGAATGCTGTTTCGATCCTTTCCGAGAGGCACATTTTTACATAATCTAGGCCGGTAGACATTACATTCACTGTCTGTAAATAAGTAGGGATGTCTCCTCAAATATGTACACACGAAAACAATGTTTATTAAAAGAAAGTATTATCATCTAAAAAAAATCTATTGATTACCTATGATGGATTCTCCCGTCAATTTCGACGTATGAGGATTCGATAACCTCATTTAGTTTTTATGTTTGTGTCGTATGTGACACTTCAGTCCCGCTAGTGACTTGCGTACAAGTCCACATATTGTGCAACAGGGAGGATCTCGGGACATAGCAACAGGAATATTTGCTGACGCTTTTCGCCGTTGTCTTTTAGCCGGTCAATACGACTGTTTCAAAATTCCTGATACCACCCTGGCACAAATATCTCCAGTTATTTCTATCTAGGGCAACTGGCTCAAAGTTAGTATGAGGCATTATATATATATATATATATATATATATATATATATATATATATATATATATATAGAGAGAGAGAGAGAGAGAGACCTTTTATGATGATTTTTGTTTTGCGGTAGCATTATTTTACAATTATTTACTTTGTTGAAAAAATAATCAGTAGTCGTAATATAGGAAAGAAAGAAAAGAACCATGAATATTCCTTATTCTTAGACGTTATTTTTTCAAATTTATTTTGCTTCGAAGGTTGTGAAAAAAGTCAACTTGATTCAAAAAATATCAAAACTTTCAGGAAAAACAAAGAAAGTCGTTTGAACGGCGAGAGTTTCAATATCAAATAAACGTAGGTTTTTCGGAGTGTGTATCAGATCGTACACTTGACTTAACAAAGAAAAAAAAAACAACTTAAAAGCATTTATACTAATACTGGAAAACTAGAAACGATATATATGTTTCTTTAGGAAAAAAACATGGGAAAATTCATTTGAAAACAATATACCTTATTGTAGAAGAACAAAGAACAGAGGGGGGAAGGTGAGAATTTAGCGAGATTATCGTCTTGTCCTAAAAGGACAGAGGCGGGAAGGTGAGAATTTAGTGAGATTATCGCCTTGTCCTAAACGAAGAAATTAGGCGTGAAAGTGAGGATTTAGTGCTATTATCGCCTTGTCCTAAGCGAAGAATAGAGACGGGAAGGTGAGAATTTACTGAGATTATCGCCTTGTACTGAACGAACAACATACACTGGAAGGTAATGATTTACTGAGATTATCGCTTTGTCCTAAGCAAAGAACAGAGGCAAGAAGGTGATAATTTACTGAGATTGTCGCCTTATCCTAAACGAAGGACAGGGGCGGGAAAGTGATAATTTACCGAGATTATCGCCTTGTCCTAAAAGGACAGAGGCGGGAAGGTGAGAATTTATTGAGATTATCACCTTGTCCTAAACAGAGAAATTAGACAGGAAGGTGACGATTTAGTGCAATTATCGCTTTGTCTTAAACGAAGAATAGAGACGGGAAGGTGAGAATTTACTGAGATTATCACCTTGTACTCAACGAACAACATAGGTTGGAATGTCAGAATTTAGTGAGATCATCGCCTTGTTCTAAACGAAGAACAAATGCGGAAAGGTGATAAATTACTAAGATTATCGCTTTGTCCTAAAAGAAGGACAGGGGCGGGAAGGTGAGAACTTACTGAGATTATCGCGTTGTCCAAAAAGGGCGGGAAGGTGATAAATTACTGAGATTATCGCCTTGTCCTAAACGAAGTCCAGAGGAGAGAAGGTAAGAATTTATTGAGTTTATCGCCTCGTCATAAAAGAAGGACAAGGGCGGAAAGGTCAGAATTTACTGAGATTATCGCTTTGTCCTAAACGAAGACCATAGGCGAGAAGGTAAGAATTTACTGAGATTATTGCCTTGTCCAAAACGGAGTCGGGAAGGTGATGATTTACTGAGATTATCACTTTATCATAAACATCATAGAACAATGACGATTGATTGAAATCAGAACAGTAAGAGAAGTGGGAAGAATATAAATCATTTGAAGAATTTCAAATTTTATCTATTTTCTATTTAATTCCTAGCGATATGATGCAAAGATTAACATCATCCTAACCAGCGGCGTGTAATCTTAAGAAGCCAAGTACTTATTACCCCGTAAAAATGATTCCGTACAAAATTGATCTCTCTTTTTTGTGTCTGTCTTCGAGCAGAATGCAACTGAAAAGGTTATTGAGAGGGTCTCAGGGAACAGATGCCCTAGACAGTACCTCCCTCATTACACTTAAATGGGAGGGTCGGTAGTAATACCAATGCCAGTGCAACTGGCGGTTGGCCTACTTTTGGACCTGGCCTGGGTTTAGATACTAGGGCTCCCCACATTAAGCTCACCTTGTGTCACACCCTGCCAGTGTGAGGTGGTATGTAAATACAATCTGCCTTCGGACAGACAGATTACATTTTATCTCTCAATTGTGTTTCTGTCTTTGGGCATCTTACGATGAATGAAAGATGACTGGCCCCGGGGATTGCACCTCCCTCATTGCACCAAAGGGGGAGTGTCAGTGGAATATCAGCACTAGCACAATTCTGGTTTACATGGGCTTTGCAATTTTGGTGCTTTGGGATTCTCAATTTAAACAAGCCTTGTACGATATCCAGTCACCGTGAGGAAAGAATAAAATTGTGTACCATCTGCTCTTCTAATTGTAATATTAGCCATTCCTTATAAGGAAACATTCAGCATTTATTGGGCAAGCACCATAGGTTGAAATTTATAAAATCTTTCTATTAAAACAATTTTTCAACAAAATAGGTTTCTTAAGTCCAATGACTGTTATTGCTCTTTCCAGTATTAATGGGGTTTTCTTCCTAACATTTGTTTAAAGTAGTATGGAACATTAACACCTTGATTATGTCATTATTTTCTGTTTGAGTTACATGTGCTATTCTTTTTCGATATTGTTGCTGTTGAAATTCTTCAAGTGGTGATGTTTCTGATATTTGGTAAAGTAATTTGTGATTCTGTAACAGCAGTCTATGAGATCTGATGAAAAATGGTCCTAAGAGCTACAGCGTTCATTCATTCAGAGATATTTTCAGTCATTGGTTTGAGAAAACGGTTCTCTAGAGCTGACAGTTTAGACATCTCTGAATCAGTTGGATGATATGCATGACATATGAATGTTTCAATCTGACCAAGTAATTTAAGAACATGACTCAATAATATTGGAACAAATCTCTGTGTCATTTTCAATAGGTGACATTTGAGACAATGATTTTTTTTCACATGGTTAAAATTTACGAGATATCTAGATGTTCAGAATGTTGACATTTCAATGAAACTTTCTGACTGATTTGTGTTTGGATTGTCAATTTTCATTTTTTTATTAATCATTTCACACGTGTTTACTGAGAGTGGAAGAGACAGAAAGAACAATAATGGAGATTGAAGATGATTGACATTGCATTTAATCTTAAGCAAGGTGTTGACATTATACACATAACAGTCCTAATCTCTAAGTAATGTTTACATTAATTCCTGACTATTGAAAATTGGTTTCTTACCAATTTCAAAGCATTTCTATTTTAAAATCCCAAGCAAGGTGTTGACATTATACATGAAACAGTCCTATTCCCTTAGTAATAATTGCATTAATTCCTGACCACTGATATAGTATTCGTGATGGTTTTATATGTCTTAAGATATATATTGCGTTAGAAAAAATGTCTGTGTCATTTTCAATAGGTGACATTTGAGACAATGATTTTTTTTTTACATGGCTAAAATTTATGACATATCTAGATGTTCAGAATGTTGACATTTCAATGAAACTTTCTCACTGATTTGTGTTTGGATTGTCAATTTTCATTTCACCACCAAGCAAAAAAAATCACTTGGATACAAAGAGTCACTCAGAGTGAAAGAAACTCAAAGAAGAATAACAGTACAGGATTCAAAGAGACAAGATTATTGATATTGCAGTTTTAAAGATTATAGTTAACTAGAAGCCAGTAAAGTTCTACAAAAGAAGAAACTATAAGCATAGTTCTTACAGTTACAAGTAGCAATTTCCAGTGAAAATTATGTTAAGAGTTTCTCTGTGTAAAATACATGTAAATATTTTAAGACATTTTTCATATTTATACGCTCTTTTTATAGATACAAATATTTAAGTAAATGCTCTGTTTGTAATAAACAGTATTAACAACATTTACTGGCCTGAATGTCTGAGAAATTGTCATAGAAAATATGCGTTCTCCGACAGGAATTGAACCTGTATCCTATACAGAACCCACATATAGCCTGACGTGCTTTTACCGATTGAGCCACAGAGGAGCATTTCGGTTAGCAAGGTCGATTTTACTGTTTTTAAACTAAATGATTTTCTCCCATACATTCATATCTGCTCGATGTGTATCCAAATGTAAACAAATGATGTTACACATTATGAAATGGTTCAATTCCTGTCAGAGAATGCATATTTTCTATGAAAATTTCTCGGACATTCAGGCTGGTAAATGTCGTTAATACTGTTTATTATAAACAGAGCATTTACTTAAATATTTGTATCTATAAAAAGAACGTATAAATATAAAAAAATGTCTTAAAATAATTGTCGGACTTTGTCCATTTCATAATGTGTAACATGTAAATATGTATACATAATTTTGTGTACAACTTAGCAGCATAAAACTCTCTCTGAGAACCAAGCATGTTTGTCATGGTAACGTCAATATAATCTATTTCTATACAGAAAACATTTGGCATTGACTGAACAAAGAATGTTACTGCTGGTTGAAATTTATAAAATCTCTTGATGAAATTAATTTCATAGGAAAATAGTTTTCTGAAGTCAGCATATTGAGTATGCCATTGTTTTCTCTTTGAATTACATGTGCTATCCATTTTAGATATTGCTGCTCTTGAAAGTCTTCAAGTGGTGATGTTTCTGCTATTTGGTAAAGTATTTTGTGATTCTGTAGCGCCAGTCTGTGTACTCCTTGTTAAGACCAACATGCTTCATTCACTCA
Organism: Acanthosepion lycidas; assembly: GCA_963932145.1. Classification (NCBI taxonomy): domain Eukaryota; kingdom Metazoa; phylum Mollusca; class Cephalopoda; order Sepiida; family Sepiidae; genus Acanthosepion; species Acanthosepion lycidas. Next base: position 7,897,634 of record OZ010600.1, read on the forward strand.
AAGCCACTTTTAACCGTAAACACTTGTAACCTTTTTTAAATCTTTACCTTTCACATGTAACATTCCATTTGCAGAAATTTCTTTCCACAAAAAAAATATGACCAAATATAAATAAAATTAGAAAAGACTAAAGTCAAGCAGTACACATAGCATCCAGTAGTCTGTAGCAGATGCTGTTGATTCAATGAAAGAGGTAGTCAGGCCAATATGCAGAGAGTCTTATGATATCCCACCAAACCCCAATAAATATTTTTCTGTTTTATTTCAATTTTATCATGGCTCCTGTATAATGACATTAATACACATAATTAAATAATGAAAATACACATATCTCAAACACCTTGGCAGTACATCAGGAAGCTTAATCAGTAATGTTTATTCTTAGTACCATTGGGGGCTTCAAGCTTATAAAATCATCGGAGCCCCTGTCCCAGCAGATCAACCAGGAGTGATCACCTAGTCAGCTTCCCAGATTATCTTAGTTCATAAAAAATTTATTAGAATTCAATCGTATAAACTTTTTTGAATACTAATTTTTTTTGAATGCTAAATTTTGCTTTGAAAGTTTAGATTGGTAGTTAATTGTAAGCAGAAATACTTTAAAAAATTCAGTTAACATCTTGGGAGAATTCAATTTAATTTTTAATTACTGTCCCAACTTATATGTTAAATTAATAAAAATTATTCATTTTTATCTAAGATCATAACAGTGTTATTTGCTTACCCCCACATATATTTTAGGACAGACCATTGATCCCAGTTGTATGAGAAAAGATTTATGTTGCTAATGTTTGAGAGATTATTTCAATCCTTTAATATGAGAGGGACACACTGCCCTGAACTTATACTCCAGCACTCTAATGGACTAAAGGAAGCATTCAGAATCCATATACAGCCAATCACTAAAGTGCTTTATATTTTAAAACATATTCCTAGTGAATATATAAAATGGCTGCTTGATTTGTACTTACTTTGGAAATATGGTTTATACAGTTATTTAAAAAAAAAACAGCATTTACAATATGAAAAATGGTAAAAAAAACTAAAAAAATAAACTATAAATACTTAAGTGTAGAGTTACAAAATGAAACTTACAAACAGAATACGCATTCAGTAATAAAGACTAATTTTAAAAAATGTATAGAAAGTATGTTTTTATGTTCTGTTTGAAGTCATAAACTCAATTTGTTCATTAAGTTAGTTTGTAAGTACAAGAATGTTAACCTTTATCACTCTGTATGTGACTTCATTCGCTGCACAAAAAGTTTATCCTGCCACTGAAGCTGACTCCGATCCCTGAACAATAGTCTGTTTGAATTTTATAGTTGTGTTGTCATATCCTTCTATGGCAACAGAAAATAGCTTTGAGTGAAATTAACAATAATGATACTACAATTGAGAAGCCTTGAAAAAGAATGCACTGGAAAGGGAAGTAATATTAATAATGCAAAGGGCTAAAGGTTAATGGATAACATGGTAACAAGCCACCTTCAGGAGAGGTTAATGCAAGATTATTAGATAAAACAACAATGCAGGTTCAATTTCTATGAATAATTCATGACAAAAAAAAAAAAAAAAAAAATGTAATTTGTAAGTTACCAGATGATGGAAACTACATAGGCTAAAATATTATAAAGATCTATTCTCATTAACTTTTTTATCATTTAGCAAGCTTATTGCTAAAGAATTCAATTCTGATTGTATGAACTACAATTATTTTGCCTTGTGCCAGACTAGGCTAAACTTTGTGAATACCTGAATTAAAATTTATTTATATCTCTTATGTATTTAACAAAGACAGATATAGAAATATATTCATGGTAGATTTTGTAAAATCTTTTTTGTAAGCATTAGTTTGCAAGAATCCAAAATGAAAACATGGTAACAATCCACTGCGAGGAGAGTTCAGTGAAGGATTATTAGGTAAAAGGATAGTATCAGTTCAATTTCTATGACAAAATCTAATGAAACTTGCATGTCATCCAATGCTTAAGGCTGGAGTCTATATCTTCTACAATACTGCAAAAATACTATCATCATTAATTTGTTTTGTTTTTTTGCTAATTTTTTTTACATCTTTCTCTCTTGCTTTTTATGACAACTTTCAGATTGTTTTTCTATTACCTTTAAATAAGCAACATTGATTGACAATAAAATATAAACCTTCGCCAAGATTTCAAATAATATCTGTTATCCTTGGGAATCTATCTGACTATAAACAGTACTTTACCAACTTGACCAGATAGGCTTTAACAAGAATATGTTCAAATCAGCTTAATCCCTCTCTTTTATAAATCGTTTGACAAGCATTTCGAGTTTCAAAAGGATGGTTTTTCCCATGACACCCTTTTCTATTTTAACTACCATCACTCCTTGGCAATGTTTATTGTTTTAAAACATGATGATTAGAATTGTAATAATATCTAAACATATGATGAAAGTGAATTTATTAATTTTTTTTTGTCTTTTTGAGAATTTACAGCAAAAATATTAAACACTATTTATTTATTGAATTGTTTACTTACAAGAATATTTTTATCTTTACAACATTCTAAATATTAAAAATAATGCAATGCAATATTTATCATTTACTAATTTAGAAAGAAATATGAAAAAAATTCATGAATTTATAATTATAATATTAAACATAATTAAAATAAGCAAACCAACTATAAGTAAATCCTTATTATTTAGTTTTATAAAATTCAAATCAACTGGCAAGTAGCCAATGTTTTACTAACCATTCGTCTAAACAATCTAATAAATAAATTGTGTTTATTATTTTTGTTGTATATTCTCAAGAATAAGGAAAATGTATAAATTCACTTTCATATGTTTAGATTTTATTAAAATTCTATTCATCGGTTTTTAAAGCAATAAACAAAGCCATGGTGTGAAGGCAGTTAAAATAATAGCAGTGTCAAGGGAAAAATTGTCCTTTTGACACATCGGGGGGGGGGGGGCACCTAAGTTCATGTTTTCCAGCATTTTTATGTAGAAATTTAAAGACTGAGTTAGCCTGTATTTGATACTGATGAGATTTTAGATATTTCACAATAATAGATGCTATAAAACTTTTTCAATTAATGCATTAGTGCAAAGATTTTGACAATTTTACAGTATTCCTTTATCACTGCGAAGATTCCACAGTTGAAAAAAAAAAAAAAAAAATGGAAGAAAAGGACAAAGTAGAAAATTCTTTGTAAAGAAAGGGTAAGAGTAAAAAAAAAAGAAACAACATTTCAATCTTTGAGAAAGTTTACAAGAATTTTAAGTTTATAGTTTTCATTCACTTCTTAAAAATGATTACATAACATTCACATATATCCAATTGTGTAAGTTCTATAACAAAATAAAGAATTTATAAAATAACAGAATCAATATAATTAGTTTTTTTTTTCAGAATGTGGCATAAAAAATCTGATTTAAAATAAATTTTTTTCACTTTGTTTTCATTTGTTATCAGTAACATTTAAAAAAAAAATAGTTTATATTTTTTAAAATTGAAAATTCTGTACAGCAGTAAAGAAAGCTTTAATTCCAAAATTCTTTATAAACCATAAAAAATACTTTGGAAATTCTTTTAACTTTTGGTTTGAATAATAAGTAATTACAAAGGTTCATAAAAACTTTTCATGTTTCATTTATAATTATTTAAAAAAGAATGTTCTGCCATTTTTGCATGTCAGTTGATTCAGACTGATTTCTTTAAATTTTATTGTTTTGTTTCTTGATGACATTTTGGCTTTTTACCCTCTGACCTTCCTCAGGTATCTGTTGTGTTCATACTAACAGAGTGTACACTTTATCCTCTAATAAATATTGGCTCGAATTGAAAAGGTTGAACATCTCCATTTTCATGGATTTAATGAGAGCTTTAACAGAATGATTGTAGCAAAAATAATGGCATTGAAGAAATGTCATAAGATATATTTGGGTTGGGAAAAATGACGATTTCAGCCTGTGAATAGGGGGAAAAAAAGACAGAGAAAAATAAGTAATATATTAATTTAAAATAAATGATATTTGAATTTAATATATTTTCCCATAAATTAAAATGCTACCTATTTTAAATGAAAATAAGTCAAATAAATTAAAATATTACCTATTTTAAATGAAAATAAGTCAAATAAATTAAAATATTACCTATTTTAATACATTTTCAATAAAAATAGAAAGGATTTTAACTTATTTAATATATCTTAATACAATAAAATACATATTTAATTTCTACTTTTTATTAAATATTTTAAAACACATTATCTGACAAAATCATTCTTGGACAAAATGTACTGACAGACCTAGAAGACATTTTGCTCCAGTTAGTAAATTCAGGGCTTTTGATTGGCTGATTAATTTTAATTGGCTCATTATTTTTTTTTTTTTTTATTTTTTTTTTTATAGCTTATCAGGTTATTTAAGGCCAGAAAATATATTTAGATTTTAATAATTCTTGCAGATAATAATGATTTACTCATACAAGTGCTACTAATTAACCCATAGCTGAGAGGAGAAGGTGGATTCATACCTTTCCCAAGTGAATATAACCAACCTAACTGGAATTGGAACTTGGCTCTCTGGTTTTCAATTCCTAGTTGTTATCCATTACACCACCCACACATCCAAGCTTACAGCACCTGGTATTCCCAAGTGGTTACCCACCTAGGTACTAACCATGTTCGACATTGCTTAACTTCAGTGATTGCACACAGGAACCAATGTTTCAATGTGATGCAGCCATAAGCCCTACATCATTTGAAGACTTCCAAAAGCAGTAACCAGAAAAATGGATAGAACATGTAACTAGAAGGGAAATTAACAACATAATCAAGCTGTTAACTTTTCCCATGAACCAAAATGAAAAGTTTGGAAGGAAACTCCATCAATATTAGAAAAAGTGATAAAAGTTAATTGCTTAACTTCAGTGATCATCCAAGCTTACAGTACCTGGTATTCCCAAGTGGTAACCCATCTATGTGCCAACCATGTTTGACATTGCTTAACTTCAGTGATCATACAAGAACCAATGTTTCAACATGACATGGCCATAAACTGGAAAATTTTGGGAGACAGCATTTAGTTGAATTAGTATAAAATAGCAGCATGCAAAATTAGTAGCAACATTATTACCTAAATTCACTTTATAGTGAAGAGTCAGTTACTACTTCTTATGCCTCTTGATTCTTTGAGGAACATAGGGCTGCAACAACACCCCTCCAATGGGTGGAGTTCTGGGTGATCTTTTTCAGCTCAGCCCATGTCATGCTGGCTGCCTTCACCGCTGTATCAACACTTCTGCATCAAATCTGTTTTGGTTGACCCACTTTTTGCTTCCCTAGTTAATTCCAGTCAAGGCCCTGCCTAGTGACACTAGAAACAGGCTTGCGGAATGTGTGGCCGATCCATCCCCATTTCCATTTCTTGATGTCAATCTTAATTGGGGATTGTCTAGACCCTGTCCCATAGTTGGTCATTGGAGACAACTTCAGGCCACCTGATATTGAGGATGTTCCTGAGACATCAGTTGGTAAATGTCTCAAGTTTGTGGCTGTTGGTCTTTGTTACCCATCAGGTTTCTGAGCCGTTAAGTCTGTCAGGGGATTTTTCTCATTTTTCAGTGTCTATATTCTTAATGAAATAACATTTTATCCTAAAAGTTGTTTACTAAAAAAGCTTTTTTTTCTAAACATTTTTTTCCATTTTTTTTATTTTGGTGTTGCTAAGGTTTTTTTTCTGTGATCAAAACAAAAGAAATGGTCAAAATTGTAATCTTTCCTTGTATTTTGTAGATGCCGTCCAGTTTAGAAAAGTTTTTAGCAGGATGGCCAATTCACAACCACCTTGGACCATCAATGTTTCATATTAATTACTGATAAACTGGGATCAAATACAGATTAAATATACATCAGAATTCAAGAAAATAATAAGATAAAGAACAAATAGGAAATGTTTATCATTCTAACATGTTTCACTTTTATTAAAACTTCATCAGAGAATTAAATATGGAGAAAAAGAAGAAAGAAATTCTGGTATTTTTATGTTGTTTCATTTTTATTGGTTAATGAGGCTTCACGTGAATTTGACTTGTTAAACAAACATTAGTATAATTTATGGTATTCCAAATTCAAGGAGAGATGACACATTTTTATTTACAGTTTTTCAGTTAAGCTTGGAATCCATTAATTTCTTAGAACTTCAAAAAGACTTGTTGTCTCTCTTTAAATTCAGAACACTATAAATTATACTGGTGTTTGTTTAACAAGTCCAATGCACATGAAACATGATTAATCAATGAAAATCAAACACAAAAATAAAAACACCAGCATTTCTTTCTCCTTTTCCCTCTATATCTCATTCTCTGATGAAACATTAATCAAAGAAAAACATGTGAGATTGATAAACATTTCCTATTTGTACTTATATTAATTACTCTAAATTATGCCTCATTTTATTAAGATTTATTAAAGAAAATAAAATACTATAACTATTTTAAATAAAACTATTATTTATTTTTCTGTATGACTTTCCACCCTCGACACAGACAAATTGTACCTTATGACTTTTTCCTGTCACCAATTTAATGGGGTGGTGACCGATATCTTGAAATAAAGTCTGCTTCTAGGAAAATCAGTTCACTGTGTAGTGTTAAATGATTTTCATCTCCTAAATCTGTCTTACATGTAAGTCTACCATTCTTTCACACATTGAATGTCTTTGACATGTCGGGTCTGGTGCTTCTGCTATGTATCTCAAGATTCTTGAGTTATCAATCATGACCTGGTATATTGGATTCAATCACTTTCCCACCACTGTAACAGATTCCCTGTGCCTTTTCTATAAATATTTTCATGGTAAATGTTACATAGATTTTACAAATTTAAATTCAGTACTAGATTGGCAACTAGGTCTCATTTTACTGTTTGAATTCCTAGATGTAACCATAAGTTCTATTCTAATAGTTTCTTCTCTCACACTTCTTGCCTGTGGAGCAAGAAATGTGGGAGAAGCCAGCTTCTGGCATTTTGTCGACTATAATCTTCAAAAATTTAAATACATGAAGTGTCATCTTCTGTCTTTATGAATCATAATCTTTTATTGTCCTTTCTCCTCAATAACATTTTCTCAGTTTCTTACATTTTCAGTAAACCCTTGTGTCTTAGTGGCTTTATCACCTTGCTTGGAGTGAAATGATTAAAAGGATTAGAAGATCATTGGGTGTTGATCATGCTTTTTTTATGCTATTGAAATTATCATCTCCCCAGAGCAAGATTCAGTAACATTCTAGAACGCAACAGACACCTGAAGAAGGTCAAAACATAAACAGCTGAAATTTGCAGTAAAAAAATATATTATATATATATATATATATATATAAAATAAAAACCAGTTGGAAAGAAATTTGCCTGAACTAACGTTCATACAACAGCTAATATTTAGATGAAAACATCAGTCAATTTTTTAAAACCTTCCCACTCCCCACTTAATTTTCCAATGCCTTTATCTGTCTTTTTTTAAAAAATATTCTCATCATTAATTTTCTCTTTTTTTAATCTGAGGTTCAATTTTGCTGCAATATGAAGTAAATAAATAGCCAATATATATTTATAGTAAAATTAAACAATATTGTTACCATTTCGAGTAATCTTTAACAATATTGGAACATTTTCCATTTTTATTATATGATTTATAAACATTATCAAAATACACATCCAAAAAATATTTGGACCAAACCCTCCACCCCAAATAAAAAAAAAAAAAAAAAAAAAGTCTGTTGTAAGAATCTTCCAAACATGATCTTGATTACACTATGTCAGATTTTATCAGGTAAGTCAATATTTTCTTAATAAAATTGACATTTAGTTTCTGCGATAGATAAAATGTTCAGGGTGTACTCATCATAATAAAAATACCAAATGAATTTCAGCTCATGTCTGTTTTTATTAAAGATATCTGCAATAGGCATGACTTAGGGAAGAATTTTAAACAAATTTTTTTTTCTAGATTAACATTCACTAAATCTTCCTTCATCCACAATAATTATCAGAGTCAAATAATATTAATTTTCTTTTTTATCATTTCAGAAGTGGGGAGGTGCTGTTCATAATATAAATACAATGTCAAATCGATCCCTGACTTCTTAAAGAATTATCTGTACTTTGTTTTTATTTACAAATATCAAGTTTGAAACTTTGCTTATGTCATGGAAACCTGCATACTATTACGAATTGAAGAGGACAACGTCAGCAGTTACCAATGTCGTGTGTACTGTTTCAAACTTTGTAAATCTATAGATTTACAAAGTTTGAAACTGTACACACGAATAAAGTGTAGTCTACGTGTCTGGCATCCATTTTTTGATCTCAGCAAATCATATACAACCTGAAGTAGCAGGTAGTAACTAACTTAGTTACATGCAATTAAAAATTAAATAAATAACTCATTTAAAGTTAAATTTAAATGTCGAACAGAGTGAAAGGTTTAAAAACAATTCTTTATTAAAGGTTTCACTTTAATTTGGCTTTTTTGCTGCAATTACAATTGATATTGTCTAATTAAACCATAATTAAAACTTAAGTGGGGCATGGTATTTTTCTTTTTCTAGCATGTGTACTGTGGCGTATTTGAAATTTTACATAGTTCAGTTTACCTATTGTCTTTTAAGAATGACTTTATGTAAAGGGATCATAAAGAATGGTGATTTTAAAAGAAAAAAATTGCAAGCAAAATAAATGTAAACAAACTAAAGAAATTGGTTGTGCATATGAAGAAAGATTATGCCAAATTAAGGTGTCAAATAAAGATAAAATACTTTTATTATTTCTAAATTCTTATAACTTTTATGTACATAGGATGCTGAAGGTAAAAGGTTGAAGGCTTAAAAGCCCTCTGCAGGAGCTGGCCTAAAGTACAACCAAAGGGCAGCTTCTAGGCTAATTTGTAAATAAAAACTAAGTACAGACAACTCTAAAAGTCAGGAATCGATTTGATACTGTATTCATATTATGTACAGGATCTCCCTTCTATAATGATAAAAAATAAAATAAAAATCAATATTTTACAATTCTAACAAATGTGACTTTAGGAATATTTAATGAAAGCTAAGCTACAAAAATTATTCACCCACCCCAATTTTCCTTCTTTTTTAGAAACTGGCCAATCAAGGACCTACAATAAAATATTTCATGGCAAGATATATTATGTAACTCAAGCATTGTTCTCTATATTGTAAATAAATATATGTAATCATATAGTTATCGCATTTGTTTGTTTTTTAATTTCAGATATTAAAAAATTGGCCTGTGTTTTAAGAAAGATATCAGCTCAAAATAGAAACAAGATATTGTTAATTAGTTAAATGACTGGTCAACATGATTTTTGGTGCCAAGAAACATGTTTTTTTAGCCAATTTGATGTTTCTGATTCTGAAAATGACCTTAGTTTTTCATGGTTAGCTACCAATTTTGCTGTACTGAAATTGGTCATTTTTGGAAAAAAGATCAATTTACAATTTTGGCTGGTCACAAAATTTAGTCAATAAAGATCATAGAAACCCATCAATTTTTAGGTAGGTCAAGCAATTTATGTCAAACACTTGAAATAAGCCATTTTGATAAGAAAAAAGTGTTTTTGAGTCAAAAATTTTAAAATAAAAAATACCAAATTTTTCCAATTTATCACCAAAATTCAAATTAACTGATAAACTTTATTAGTAATACACTTTAGTAAACCTGATAATTAAGGTGACATCAAAAAAATGAAACCCTAAAATCTGTTTGATATTCATAAATTTATCCCATCATTTTTATCCCTTCACTACAGAAGGAAACGAAGCACACTGAGAACATTTTGCTTTTACAGTTGGAAAGAAACTCCAACTAAAGACATCCCAATTGAATGCACCTATTTCATTGTACACATGATACTGCTGGAGTATCAAAAGGGACTTAAATAACATTGAACATAACAGACAATCAAGAAAGAGAAAATATTTACCATAGTTCTTATGTTCACGAAGGTTTTATTTCTGCTGTTAGTTTATTAAATGATTTGATGAAAATACTTGTTGGTCTTGGTATATTCAGTCATGTTATTTTTAAAGACTTAGGGTCTGATTGTTATTACAAAAATAGTATTTCTCAATAAGCAGACCAATATTTGTTGGTTTAAATATGAATTGAGAGGTTTCTACAATTTTATTTTGAGAAATATTGCCATCGGTCAATATATATATAGAAAACAAATGAAAAAATGCTTTTTTCCAAAAATGAGGAATTTCTGGACAACAAATACAGTAGCTAACGAAGAAAAAGTAAGGTCATTTTCAGATTCAGTACCCTCAAATTAGCTAAAAACGATGTTTGGTGTCTCAACACCATTTCAAAAATGTTTTTTTTGTTGACCAGAGTTATAAGAAGACCATGTTTGAAATTATGAAAAAGCATCAATGATCAAAAAGCAACAAAAAACAAATTTAAAAAAACATTTGCAAGTACAACACAAAAAACTGGCCTTAAAAATGTCACAAGAGATTTGAGAAAAACTAAGAGTAATAAGCAAGAAACGTGAATTTTGACCAATAAGAAAATATTTGAAGAAGCTTGAGAAGCTGTAGAATATGAATTTGTTAAAGATATAAAAGCAACCGAATATCAACTTTAAGCAAAGATCATAAAGAGAAATATGCAAGTTGGGTGACGAAGTAAATGAAAACCGATTTATCAACATCAGTCAAATAGTAGTACCTGTGAAAAAATTCACGTCTTTGTTATTTAAATTTTCTGAGGAAACCCGATTTTTAAGTTAATGATGGAATAAGTTCATTGTGAGTTTCACAACAACAAAATACCTGTGAATATTACCTTATTGCATTACTAAATATTTGAGCTTAACAACATTAACAAAATATTGCAATAGCAATCAAATATGAATGCAGGTACAAATGAAAAGATTAAAAACTGACATGGTTTTCCATTTCACTGAAGCAGACATTAAACACATGATAGCATTATCACCTCCTCTATCTTCTCTTTTTTTCATAGTGAAACAAAGCATCTCTGATAAGTGTTTTTCCTCTTTCCACACAATAAAAACAGAACAGTCCATTATTTATAAAGTACAGTTAGGGTGTAGTGTATGTACTGACTAACAAAAGAATGAAGGAACAAGTCGAGTTACAAGGGGATTTTACTAAGAAAGAAAATAATGACTTTCATAATAAAATCTAACAGTAAATAAATTCCTGTATTGTTCAGACATTTTAGTTCATGACCATAGACTAATTATATATTGGACTTAAAAATATAACAAGTTTAAACAATTTTCAATCATGAGATGTCAGATAACTTTGATAGATAATAATAAAAAATACTGACATTCATTTTATCCATTGATAAACTCAACACAAATTTTGGATAAAAATGGATTGCTATAAACCTGGCAAAAGATTAAAAGAATTTTCTTCCCAGATGTAAACATCTTAGTTTAAAATCAATACTTCCTGAAACCGATAACCAACTATTAAGTAAGAACAGGAGCCAAGAACTCAAATAAGTTATATTTATTTTTTGTATAAGTTTCAGAATAAAATCACAATCAATGTCAAACTGACATAGTTTAAATCTACATACAACAGCCGCCATTTTGAAGTTTGTTTTTTTTCTGCTATTTTTGAGGAGAGAATGATATTAACATCTCCAGGCTGAAAATATGCAACAATGACTGGAAACTTACCATTATTCAAAGAATATTACCAAACATTATTAATTATAAATATAATTTAAATTTTTGTGGGTTTAATTAAAGCCTAACTGAATGCTATAAAAAAAAAAAAAACATATGAAGATAGTTATAAAATATATTTGAATAGAGAATCATAGGAAAAAAAAATAAGGATAGAGAAAAATACATATTTTCATTTAAAATAAGTTGCATTTAATTTATTTAACTTGATAAACTAGAAGTCATATTTAATAATATAATAATTAAATAACAATGGAAGACACTTTAACTGATAAATATTTTGTATACGCTGCATTGGCAGACCTAAAAGTAGAGGACGGCAACAATTTGGTAAATTAGTAGAATGAAATAGCATTAAAAAAAATATTTGAACTATTTTTACCTAAGTTCAATTTATGTGGTTTTTTTTAGTGATGTTCATCTTGTACAAGGCCTGGGAGCCACTCAAGATAGAGGGTTACAGACTAAGGGGCACAGGATATGTGGAGAAGATAATGGTTAACCCTAGACTTGAACAGGTTAAGATTGTAGTGATGGGGGGTAAACAACCACTTGGGAGTTGGTTCCTTAGAACAGACGTTTGTGGGAAGAACATACAAGTCACAAATGGAATACAAAAGGAATGAGGGTCATTCGCTACAATGTGCATAGCATGGTGGGTATTAGTTGTGAAGGAACTAAGAAATGTAGAGGAACTAAGGGACGTAGTCTGCCTAAACATTTTCCATGGAAAAAGCGATAGAGCAGTGAGAGGCTTGTGACATTTTGTTTGTAAGAAAGGTGGGTTAAGTAATACTAAGGCCAGGAAATTGTGGAGAGACATGATCGCCCATATCTTGAAGGGACAGAGCATATAGAATAAGAATACACTGGATATTTACTTTGTGGGGGGGGTTACACTATAAGTTGTTTATGGTTAGGGAATTTTATTTTCATAGTGACTATACTGTTAATGCAAATATCATTTTTTGCTAAAAAGTTATTCTTTACTAAAAAAAAGTTTTTTTCTAATTATTTTTAAGCATATTTTTTCCAACTTATTTGATTGTTATGTCATTTTGTTTTGATTGTAAACAAAAGGAAAAATAAAAGACTATAATTGTAATCTTTCCTTATATTTTGCAGAGGTTTTCCAATTTGGGAATGTCGTTTAGGAATCATTTTTTATGGCTTATCCACCCTTTGCAGGTCATTTAAAGCCAGAAAATATTTTTAGACTGTAAGAATTTTTTTTGAGATAATAATGATTTAATGATACAAGTCTTACTAATTAACCCATACTGGGGGGATAAGAGGTGGATTCATACCTTTCCCAAGGGTATTTGCACATAAGTGAATATAACAAACTCAATTGAAACTTGGCTCTCCAATTAACAATTCTGAGCTATTATCCATTACACCACCTGCACATCCAAGCTTACAGCACCTAGTATTCACATGAGGTCACCCATACTGACCAGGCTCGACGTTAATTAACTTTGGTGATCATATGGGAACCAGTGTTTCAATTCGATATAGCTTTAAGCCTACAAGCACTAGGTATACCACTGGCACAAGACTTCTGTCCTCAACATTTAATATTAATTAATTAATTACTATAAATTATGCCTCATTTAATTAAGTTTTATTAAAAAAATTAAAATACTATATATTTACATCCCCATCTACTGAAACAAATTATGAAATTGACCTCAAATTCTTAGCCAATGGCAATAATAATGTCAACAAACCAAAACGTTGCAAATGCAATATATTATATGGTTTAACACATCCTTCAAAAATGTCAAAACTAATATTGGAAAAATTTTTGAATTTAACCCATAAGCACTTCAGTTATTCCCCAATGCTAAATGAGATTTTCAACAAAAACATCAAAGTTAGCTACAGTTATGCTAAAAACATTGACCAATATATATCACAGCACAACTGTTCCATTCTAAACAAAGACCTCAATAACCTTCAAAACAGCAACATCCCTGCAGCTAATGAATGCAACGGCTGAAAAAACAAACCCTATCCATTAAACAGCAGACGCATGAGCAAATCATTAGTTTATAAAGCTGAAATCAAATATGATGATGAGGTCAAATTTTATGTGCGCTCTAAGGAAAACCATTGAAACTTGCACTTCTACCACTACCAAATGACATTAGGCAATATCAAATATAGAAACAGCACTGCCCTCTCTAAATTTTTCTGGAAACTGAAAGCGAGAATAAAAACCCAACTATCACCTGGGAATCCTTAACAAAAGCTAAACCCTTTAGTGGAATGAGCAACAAATGTAACTTATGACTTTCTGAAAAATTAATGATCCTAAAAAATATGAACAATCCAAATCTCCTTGATTTATAAAGGTTTTTTTTTAATAACAAGTGTCCATTTTTAAATTAAAATTTATAATTCTTATTTTCAATCTTAAATGTTAAACTGGTCCTAAATTCAAACTCAAAATTAGACTACAATTCATTTAAATAATTAACAACAATAATAATCCACCTTAAAAATGTCATGATAACCAGAAATATTAAACAAGTGGTGTTAACCCCAAAAATGTGTGCCTGATGATTGCAGAAAGCATGAAACTCTGACTTGTGCAATCAATGTAATATATATATATTTTTTTAATATATTAAATAGATCTTATTTCACATTGAGCATTGTTTTTTTTCTTACACTATAGAATATTTTATATATATGTATTTGTATATGAACACTTGCTCATACATCTACCTATATTCATCCATTTGATTAATAGAATAAATAAAATTTAAAAAAAACACCCTTAATATTTGCCCATTTGGTCAAAATTTGGGAAATAGGCTGAGCCTGGAACTTTTCATGTGTGCACATGTATGTATGTAGATGTCCACATACATATCCCTGCACCTACTGTAGTGTGATGGTTAGTGAGCTCATCACCAGTTCATTAGTCTAGCAAGGCTGAACCACACTGGGTACCTCAAGTTCACACCTTTGTCACAGATGAAGCTGAACACAGTAAATAATATACTCTTAAAAATATGATTCAAGGTTACTAATAGGGAAAGTATAGCTACCTGTCATCCTCCCTGTGTCATGTTGTAAGTGAAAAAAGAAAAAATATGTTTACCTGACACTACATGATGATTAGATAGGAAATAATGTTCTAGGAAAATAAATTCAGGATTCTTTCTAATGTAATTTCTATTAAAAGATATTCAAATAGCAAATTTTCTATTTTATATCCAAGAAAACAACACTTCACACTCTTTTAAGTATCAGTTTTAAATCTCATTGATTTTAACCAATAGCCTTCTAGTGTCTGTTTAAACTGACACCGGCTTTTTTCCGTATATTGTGATCATTTTGATTAATGCTTGTATTTTCTTGATTCCAAATGAAAACTTTCAATCATATTTCACTGAAATTTTCACTTTCCAAAATTATAGTTTACAATTATAGCTTAGATATATGGGGGAAAAAAACGAGGTATCAGTTTAAATCTACACCAGGAGGATACGAATTATTAAAAGTACACACAAACACACACAAAGAAAAAAAAAAGGATTTGTTGAATACATACAAAAATAGGAATATGTTTGAATATTTCTTTAACCTATTACACATCCTGATTGACAATTAAAATATAAACAACATTTCAGGTGTTCTAAATTTACGTAACGTTTATCATTAATTTTACTCAATACTAGACGGATTCTAAAACTAGACATTTTTCTTGCAAATGATTCCTAAAAGGGGAGCACAATGAGCATATTTCTTCAAATTTATACTTAGCAAAATTCAACACTTGTGATACAAGTTCATAACATTAACAAATCATTTACATATTGAAATAATTTTTTTTCCCCACACCACAAGTCACGGTTACATTTCTAAAACTGATCATTTCCGGTTTTTATCACAGAATATTCAATAGAAAATAAAGAGAAAAAAAAAAAAAACTTTCTCTAGTTAACTAGTATAATAAATGTCACAATATTTGGCAGAAGATACTAGTCCACCAAAAAAATAAAATTCAGTGACTGATTTTTCTCTTGCCAATGTGCTGAGTTCTTTATTTTTGTAAATATAAAGTAAAATTAAATGTCCATATTTGATTAAAAACTATTGTAATGGTGGAATGATTATATGTTAACAATTCTTCAATTTTCATGTTGAGTGATTCTTGGCTGATCAATTCCTTTCCAACATCAAATCTGGAAAAAAAATAAAAATACAGATTTAAACAACAAGAAACATTTAACAGAAATGAATAAAAACTCAGAAAAAAAAATTTACCTCCCTACTTGACTGACCAGGGTTGTATAGTATTTGTTCCACCAGGTCTATATAAAGTTTTGAATTCAGAGTTGTCCTTCTCCTAGACTGGCCGCTAGCAGAGCTGGACTTACCTATAATTTAAATAAGCTATAGCTTAGAGCTTGGCTCATTATTTTAAATATCTTTTTATTTTATAAGTTTTTATTCTTTAAGTCTAAATCAAAAATATATATATATATATATATATATATATATATATATATATATATATATAATAAATTAACTGATTTAAAATATGGTTTCTTTTGCTACACAGTAATAACCATGTTTCAAAAGCTGAAGCTAAAAACTTCAAATTTAATTATATATTATATAATTAAATTAAAAGTATGGTTATTACTGTGTAGTGAAGAAACCATATTTTAAATCAGTTAATTTATAATATTTATGCTCTGTAAATTTACATTGAGCACTATTTTGTAAAAATAAAAAATATCAATAAGAACACCAGTTTATATATCTTACTATTCTTTATATATATATATATATATATATATATATATATATATATATATATATATATAAATAAAGATAAAGAACAAAAAGTAAATGTTTATCAATCTAACATGTTTCACTTTTATTAAAGTTTCATCAGTGATTGAGAGAAAACAGCAAAAAAACAGAATGTTGTTATTTTCAATTTTGTTTTGATCACATGCACTAAAATCGTTGATAATTATATATGTATGGAAGTTTGTAAAAAATTCTAATATGTTTAAGTGAGCATGTAGAATTATCTATGGTTTTAGAGCACATGATACATGACTGACCAATTAGACCAACATCATTCATCTGTGAAGTCGATGAGAAAGTGGAAAATATTATTAAAGATACATTTTGTGTAAATGTTTATGCTCTCTTTGGCTTCCTCAGTTTAAAATGAAAGAAAGACAAAACTGTGTATGGGGATAATGCCTTAGGATCTCTGAAGATAAGTGGGTATCATAAGTCAAATTAATTACCCTAGATTATCAACTCCTAATGTCCAGACTTGGAGAGTGCCTGTGCGTGTTTGTTTTATCTGTATTAGAGCCATTTTGTATTGTAGGATTTTAAAAGAGATATTTTTTGTTATATATATATATATATATATATATATATATACACAAACACACACGTATATATATGGAGCCCCTTTTTTCTGCATACATGTACACATATATATGCCCATCAATTATTCATCTGTGTAGCAGACAATTACTGTCAACTGTCATACACTTGTCTCTCAGAGCATTTACAAATGTCTATATTTTATGTTCTAAATATTCACAAAAGTATTTAATCTTCAGGTTTTGATCCCTACAATCTTAACCTGTTCAAAGCGAGGCTTAATTGTTATCTTTCCCACATATCCCCATAAACTGCACCTCTTACTCTGTAACACTTTACCTTGAGTGGCTCTTGGGCATCGTACAGGTCGATCATTGTAAAAAAGAACAAAATGGTTTACCGTATTTGAGAGAACATATAAATCTGAGATTACATAACCTGGTTTCTTGTACAATTAATTAAATGCGAATTACCTCCCTTGATCATATTACCATGAAAATGGTGAAATACAATGAGATGTAATTTTCTTCACAATTAAATAGCTGGGCAAGTCATGTTGTTATAAACAAGATTAATGTCAATTAAAAGAAAACAGACTGACCTCTAGACCTTGGACAAGTGTCTCAAAGACAAAAGTTCCATCCTTTTATTTATGTATTTATTTATTTTCTGTTTCTGATGTGCATGTCAGAGTTTGAAATATAAATATTCTAGAAGATTCACACTATCAACTTAGAGGTTTTCCATAATCATTTGGTCTAAAGTAAGATAATTGTAGCTAACCTCTGACTTGCTAAATTGTAACCACCTTAATAATTGCCTCTTTCCTCTATCAGTAACTGTGTCTGTGATAGATAGCTTTTTACTTTTTTTTTTTGCCTAACTCATAGCTTTGACAATCTGCCACCTAAGGTTGTGCCTCATTTAACCTACTGGTGCTGGTGTGCGAGGGTGATATTCTTGAACAACTTAACCTTTTCTTTTTGAATCATTTCATCTCAAGCAAGGCAGTAAAGCCACTAAGATACAAGGGGTTACTGAGTATGGAAGAACAAGAAAGAAGAGAAAAATTATTAAGGAACAAGAACAATAGAAGAGTAATGAAAAAGACAGTAGATAACGATTGACATTGCATTTAAATTTACATTTAATTTTTAACGCAGTCAGATGTGGCACAAGGCCGAATTTAATGTGGGGTTCTCTGTCCCTTTTGGGTTGCAGAGGTAAGTCTCCGCTACAAGGGTATTTGATAAAGTATGGAACACAAAGTGCTGCCTGATTCAGTCCAAAGTTCACCAATTTGCAGTCTCCACACTCGATTGCAAAACATACATGCGACTCTGGCCCTTTTGGGTTTCCAAGGTAATTTCCCACTACATAATAACTTTTGCCTACCCCCCCCCGCCTCTCCCAAACCCTGCTCTGCCATCCATTCACTCAAGCTTGCCAGGTCAGAAGCGCATACACACAAAAAAAACTATAGGTCCAATCGGTAAATCAATTCCACAATTATCTCTGTTCCTCAATCTCAAGTACGCAAATCCTCATCAGAAACAAGATGGTATCTACCAACTGCCCCACGCAGTCAGATGTGGTACAAGGCCAAATTTAATGTGGGGTTCCCTGTCCCTTTTGGGTCGCCAAGGTAAGTCTCCGCTACAAAGGCATTCGATAAAATATAGAACTGTTGGAACTGGTCAAAAACCTTGACATATTTGGAAAGGATATTAGAATAATCCATAACCTGTATTGGCAGCAAACTCTCTGTATACAGAGAGAAAATGAGTTGAGCAAATATACAAAAATAGAAACAGGTATAAGACAAGGATATCTTCCCACTGGATTCAACTTATAAACTGAGGTGATTGTAAGAGAATTAAATAGAATGATTAATATAGCCAATAAAAATGGCTACAAATATCGCCACCTCTTCTGCAGATAGTCACATAGTACACCTGTGGGAGAATTGGTCGGAAGCACACACACACACACACACAAAAATCTACATACAAGTCCAGTAGGCAAATCAATTCCACAATTATCTCCACTCATCAATCTCAATTATGCAACTCCTCGTTAGAAACATGCCTCCTCTTGAATGAGCATACCATGCTTTTATGCACCTAATCATCCATTGCTCAGCCAATGAACACCCAGAAGCAGTCAATAAAAATGGCTACAAGTGACACCACCACTTCTGTCTATACAACAAAGTACTGCCTGATTCAGTCCGAAGTTCGCCAATTTGCAGTCTCCACACTCCATTGCAAAAACATACATGCGACTCTGGCCCTTTTGGGTTGCCAAGGTAAGTCTCCACTCCATAATAACTTTTGCCTATCCCCACCCATCTCTCCCAAACCCTGCTCTGCCATCTATTCACTCAAGCTTGCCAGGTAGGCTAGGCATTGCTTTACTTTAGCCCTCTTCACTTCAATTTGTGCTGTGGGTATCAAATTTTCTAAGCCCTCTTTCCTCATCATTTGCCTTAAAATTTCAACTGTCTCTTCCTGATGTTAAGTATGATCATCCTTTTTGTTGCCATTCTCTCTAGAACTTTGTTGTTGCTCATATGTTCAGTCCATGGTATTCTCATCATCCTCTTGTAGAACTAGATTTCTGTTGCTTCAAATTTCTTTTTCATCTGTAGGGAAACTGTATTATACAGAGCTGGTGCATAATACCACCAAACCTCGCAACTAGTAGGCCCAAGTCTTATTGAAGGCTCCAGGCAGTGCTTTGTGACCCTTGTTGTCTTATCAACATTTGCTTTTTTTCTACCTACATTTTATATATGTTACTAAGCACAATTGACTATTAAAGGATGAAAACTTTTTGTGGATTTTGACATCATTCTGGGGACTTTTTTCTTTTGTCCAAATCTGTGAAGTTGTTTTGCTCTTGCTAAGCCTAAAAAAAAACAAACATATAAAATTCACTATTTTTTTATTCATAATGTTCAATGTGTTAAATTCTTCAACTTTCTAACAAGAAAAATCTCAAATTGATGAACTTAGTGTAAAAAATAAATTACCTTTCTTAGATGTTCTCGTTGATTTTAGTAATAATACTTTTAAAACTTGTTTATAAAAAAACAACTAGTAAAGATTCTTGCCATCTTAATATCTCTAGTGAATGCCCTCTTAGATATAAAATAGGTGTTATTAAAAATTTCCTCAAGAGAGCGCACAAGAATTCATTCTCTCACACGCTTTTCTTTAAAGAATTAAACAATGTAAAACAAACACTTATTAATAACGGATTTCCTAATCAATTGTTGGATTTCCGTATTAGGTGTTTTCTGTCTAAGGTAGCTAATAGCAATGACGAGAATAGAAACATAAACAATAACATTAATATTTTTTACAAAAAATCAAACGGAAATTATAAACAAAATGAAAGTAAAATTAAGAACATAATTAAAAAAATGCACAACACCAGTTGACAATAGCAAATAAATTAGATTAATTATTTATTACAAAAAATTTAAAACCTCTAAGCTTATAGTTAAAAAGAATAATTAGAACAAAATTAAATAGGACCAATATTATTTATGAATTTAAATATCCATTAAGGAATTGTATTCTTGATCAATCAAAATTTGTAAATAATTATTTAGGCCACACTACAGCATGTTTGACATGCAGACTCACTTTACACCTTTCTGACAATAGCTCAATTAGATCTCATTTAAATATTCATGGAGACCTACTGGACACTATTTGTAACATACTTGTTGACAACGCAAATATGATAGCATCATCTACATGCAAAAAAGGTTAAAAATAATGGAAGCCTTATTAATAAAAACCAAAAACCAACACTCAATAATATCAACTATGAACATGGACACAATATTCTGACAGTGTTTTGAAAATGAAAACATTATATAAATACATACAACAAACTATTTCTTATTTAACAGTTAAAATATTTCATCCTTGAAAATGGTTAAATGTACAGCTGAAAGCGCTCGAATAAAAAGAACATTCGGACAGTTTTTAGATAATTTATCATTTGAAAAGAAAAAATTGTTAGATCACATGAGAAATTGTATAAAAATACTAAATCAAAGCATCTTGTCTGTCGTATTCAATGAAATGTGCATATATATATATATATATATATATATATATATATATATATATATATATATATATATAAACTATCTACCTAGGTGCTTTTTCTTTTGGCTAGACATTGTAGTGTTGGCTGATTATTTTCAAGCAGCATAGATGGTTTTAGTCTTTTCTTTTTTATTGAATTTTTTTTACCTGATATCAGTTTGTTTAAATTTTTTTTATTTACAAATTGTATTATCTGGGTTTTTTTTTCACACAATCTGAATATAGTTGTTAAAATAAAATATATATATATATATATATATATATATATATACAGTGAACAATAAAAAATATTAAAAAATTAAAATCTTCAGACACACTGGGTTGTATATTAATATTCCTTTGTTTTTATTATTATTTCATTTAGATTCCTCCACTAGTTTTGGCCAACATAGCCATCATCAGGAGAAAAATAATTTTCTGCTTGCTGGTGCAGTGAACTACAGAAATGAATGTCTTGATGAAGAAAATGAACTTTTGTCTGTAGTTTTCATTTGTTTTTTTATTTTTTAACATAAATTTTGGTCAGTTTTGTGTTGGTGAAACAGTCTCTTTTAAGTTGTTATTTGAGATAAGAGCTGGATGGATTCATGCTGTTCTGAATTCCCTTGGTCATTTTGACAGTTTTATTGATTCCTGAAAAGGGGATGTGTGTCTGTTATTTGGTGTATATATATATATATATATATATATATATATATATATATATATATATATAGTGTGTGTGTCTCTGTTAAGTGTGTGTGTATGTTTTGGTTCTTAGGGAGAATATATATATATATATATATATATATATATATATATAGTGTGTGTCTCTGTTAAGTGTGTGTGTATGTTTTGGTTCTTAGGGAGAATATATATATATATATATATATATATATATATATATATATATATATAGTGTGTCTCTGTTAAGTGTGTGTGTATGTTTTGGTTCTTAGGGAGAATATATATATATATATATATATATATATGCACACACACACACCCTCACATACAGGAATGCTGAATGTATTATTTTAATATTTGACTGTTCTGGACAATTTTGGGAAGTGGGTCAAGGATGAAAACTTTTTACCACCTACTTATGCATCTGTTTATTTTCAAGCTTACTGTGAACATTGAGTTCTTCATAACCAATGAATTTTGCTGCTGGTGTCACACCCACACTGTCTATACATCTTCTTGATATTGTCTTGGTTAGTAAAATATACATTTTTCTGAAGAGGTTAGGAGTGAGGAGAAGTTATATAAATATACACAAATGGTCCAAAAATATGCAAATTCCTTGTGCAAAAGAAATGAAAATGATAAATATGTGTGTGCTGAAAGTTTCTTAGCTTAACCCACTTTCCAAAGTCTATGTTTTGTTGAGTAATCATCATGTTTGAGGAAGTAGGTCAGACCAATAACTTTTCAGCACCTTCTTGTGTGTATACCCAAAATAAACATATATTTTCAGAGTAGGGGTCGGATGTGGAATGTACTTTGAAAATGAATCATAACATTTTACAACCTTAAGTTTAGCTGTATAAACAAGGTGAATTACTGTGCTAGCACCCAGAATAGTAGCCACTGAAAATTAGGTAACTTGGTGAAGTTAATAGACAAGGCACATGAGGGCTGGATTGGTTGGTTTCTGTTTACAGAACGTGTGGCTTGTGGTGTTGAGAGATTACTTTGAAGAAGAGTAGGATGAGAAGAGAAGAAAATGGCTGTCATAAGTTTGATTTCATTTGCTTCTATCCTGAGTCAAAATGAATGAAATATTTCTGGGCTGTCGGCCAAGAAACAGAGTCTGGGACAACAAAGTCCTGAATTTATGAATTATTCTGAGTTGATAGCCGACTTCCTTTGCGTACTTTTGGTAAAAATGAATTTCCTTCTTTGATTAACTGCCAACATTTTAAAATTTGCAAAATTGATACAAGATTTATGTACATTGAATGTATTAAAGAGCAAAAAAAAAAAAAGGAGCCAGACAAAAAACAAAGATTAAACCATCTACTTCATGCTTCTTTGGAGAACTGGTGAGGACATGAGAATCAGTAAAGCATCTGAATTCTAATATACATAGCAAAAGGAAAAGATTTCTATAAGATATAATATTTATATTTATCTAATAGTATGTTAAATAAGAGTAAATCTTCCAATCCTCCTCTCTTCATCAATTTAAAATGTTATTATTTTCAGCTGATAAAGCAGGGTTTTTTACTTGTAAATTCTCTTCAAATTCAACTTTTGACTCATCTGATGTATCTCTGCCTCACTTTCCACTTAGAACTGAGTTTCTATTGAATGATATGCATATAACTCCATACGTGATTTCTGCTATCATCTGTAAACTTAACCACCACAAGGCATGTAGACCTGATGGTAACCCTGCAACAGTTCTTAAGAAACATGCTGCTGAACTGGCTCCTGTTCTCTCTAAACTCTACAATAAATGCCTGGCTACCTCTTGCTTTCCTGCTTCTTGGAAATCCTCTTCTGTAGTTCCAGTCTTTAAGAACTCTGTTGAACCATCTGATCCTTCTAACTACCAGCCTATTAAACTTTTATCTCTTTTACAGGTGAACAAACTACATTTTATTTTTGAGTTGTGTTTCTCTTTTCAGACAGAATGCAGTAAATAAATGAGGGATGTTTGGTCCCAGGGATTCCAACCCTGCAAAAGTATCTCCCTCATTGCATCAAAGAGAGAGTGGGGGAGGGTCAGTGGAATATCAGCATCAGTACAGTGTTGCATGCAGAACTGAGTAAACTTTGAACTTGGCCTATGCATGTACACTTGGGCTCTCCACTTTAAACTGACTTAGGTATGACGATAAACTACATCTGGCAGCAAGGACACTGTTCCGGAGTTTTTGCAAAGTGCAGAACCACTTCTTAATTGCTGTTGTTCCCAGGTCAATCCTGACCTGGGGTGGTACCAGCTATGGGCAAATAGTTAACCCCTAAACTGGGGTCAAAATCTATGAAAGTAGAAAAGTAGACTTTTATAGTACAAATATCAGCAATATATTTTTGAAAAAAAATATTACCAGCACTACATTCACTGATGAAGCAGCCAGTGCAATCATCAAATTTATAAAATCTTTTCAAATAATTTTTCAGAAAAAATTCAATCCACAATGTTTGAAAAGTATGGTCCTCACTAAAACCTACATGCTTCATTCACTTAATACCATTTTTAACCATTGATCCGAGAAAGCCTGTTGCATACCATTGACAAATATTTCCGAATGGGTTGAAAGCCATGCAAATGACATCCATATGAAAGTAATTTTTTTCAGAAATTTTTTTTTTTTAACAAATTTACTAACCATTATAGCACTTTCCAGTATTGATGGGAGTTTCCTTCCTAACCTTTTGTTTTAAGTAGTATGGAATGTCAACATCTTCATTATGTCATTATTTTCTCTGCAAGCTATTATAAGCAAATATTTTGCCAATATATCTGGTATGAAAAGAAATATATTTTCACTATTTTTCTATTCTAATAAAAAAAGGGCAAAATAAATTTATAGTAAATAATTTATACTATAAATGGTATATTTTCTGCTTTTCTTAAAATTGCATTCAGTTGAATTGGATGATAGTAGTGAAAAGAAAATATTGGACTATAATTTGTCGGCTTTTGTCACAAAGTCAATAAATCAAGTTGAAATTATTCTGTTCTTTTTATTGATTTTAAGTAAACAGCATTAAAGTTTATCAAGTCATGAATAATTGCTAATTAATGTTTCATAGGCAAACAGCTGTTTTGATAAAATGAAATAAAAAATGATAAAATAAAACAAAAAAAAAACTTTTTTGTCAATAGATTGATTTTTTTTTTTTTTTTTTATCTTCGATCAAATTTCTAGGACAGACAGTTTTCAATAAACCCTGTAAGATAGACATTAACTGAGTGATGTCATAAAAAGTCAAAGTGATCAGTTAACTCACTGGAGTTTATGAACAAGAAAATCAAATTAGCATAAAAGAAACTCCCAGGAGCAAAAATGAGAAAAAAAATTAAAAATATTTGTGCATTGTAACGATGGATAAAAATATATTTGGCACTTTTAACAAAATGGCAGCTTTCTGCACATTGGGAGACATGTAATGTGAAGAAGTAAATGAGATACGGAACATGCAGTGAGAAAGAGAGGGAAAGGGACATTGTGCAGGGAGAGAGAGAAAGGGAAAGAGACACTGTGCAGGGAGAGAGAGAGAGAGAGAAACGGACACTGTGCAGGGAGGGAGAGAGAGAGAGAGAAACGGACACTGTGCAGGGAGAGAGAGAGAAAGAGACACTATGCAGTGAGAAAGAGAGAGAAAGGGACACTGTGCAGAGAGAAAGAGAGAGAAAGAAAGAAAAAGGGATACTGTGCAGTGAGAAAGAGATACTGTGCAGTGAGAAAGAGAAACTGTGCAGTGAGAAAGAGACAGAAAGGGACACTGTGCAGAGAGAGAGAGAGAGAGGAGAGAAAGGGACACAATACAGAGAGAGAGAAAGAGAGAAAACATTGCAAAAAGGGAGAGAAATAGACACTACAGTGAGAAAGAGAGAGAAAGGGACTGTGTGGTGAGAAAGAGAATAGAACATTGTGAAGTGAGAGAGAGAAAAGTTATAAAGAGTATGGGACACTGTACGGTAAGAGGGAGAAAGGGAGACAGAGAATAGAATACTGTTCACTGAGAGAAAGACAAGAGAGAGAGAGAGAGACAGAGAGAGAGAGATACAGTGCAGTAAGTGAGAGTGACACTGTGAAATGAGAGCATGTATGAAAGGCTACTCCAAAGAAATTCCCAGATTCAGTAACTCTATTCATTGGAATGTCCACCTCTTTTGGTCTCAAATGTTTCAAAAACTTCTTAATAATTGACTGTGAATAAATGTCATTTACGAAATCTCATTAGCATGTTATTAATAAATATTTTTTGTGGCTGAACTATATTTATCAGAGCAAAGCAGAACGAAAGGGAAAAAAAAAAGAAAATTTTTATGTACTAATCGCACTGCAGCTGTTTTCACAATATAAACACGATATTCAAATTCCTAAAAGTTAACTGCAATTAGATATCCCATATATAAATAGTAAATAGAGCAATCATAATGTACTTTACACTTAGCTATTTACATAATCCATGATATTAAAATTTATTTTTAGTGCTATGTTCTCTCAGAAAGCAGGTGATCATTGCTTTCCACATTTTCTCCTGTAAAATGTGTAGTAGCTATGATCGTTCTTGGAAAAGGTAATAAAACACTTTCCTGTTTCCTTTGCTACAGTTTAGAATTCAAAGTAGTTGTCTTCTTAAATCGCTTGTCAACCAAGAGTAATGAGTTCAGTCTCCCATACTATTTTACTCATAGATGGGGATTAATCACACACACACACACATACATATATGTGATAAAAATATAGTTTTACATTATGCTATATTTATGGATAAAAGTACTCAATATCAAAGATAGAATGTAAATATAAAAGTGGAGACTAAGGTCAACACCAGTCTGTTTCATGCTTAAACGCAATCTTCAGGTCATGCGTGTTGTGTTTTGGCTCAACTATCTATATATGCTGGTCAATGGTGCATTATGGGTAGTAAGATTTATTGTATTATCCTGACAATTATTGTGTGAGTAGCAATTGTTATATTTCAAATTATTCTAGAGAGGTTATTCATTAGGAATAATTGTGAATTCAAATGTTATTTGTCAACTGTTTTTTTTACTCATTGATTGTTTATTTATTTGTTGATTATTATTATTATAATTATTATATAATTATTATTATTATTATTATTTACTTGTGTTTATATATTCATTTAAATAGTTAATTTGTTTTTACTTGTTTAATTTATTTATTTAGATTTTTTGCTTATATATGATTAATATAATAAAAATTTGTCACCTAGCTGATTCAGCACCCTGACTCCAGAGTTTTGTAGATAAACCTTTTTGTAATTGTTTCAGTCCCCTCATCAGCAAATGACTGCGGCTTTTCTCATTTTCATTATCTTTATACTTGATACAATTATTATAGGTACTGCCACTATTTCAGCTATAAATTTTCAAAATGATTAAATTTATTATTTCCAGTAAGTAAAATATTCTGGTGTATTTCAGATAGAAATCATATAGATTGGAATGTCAAATTTAATTTCAATTTCTTATAAAACGGCCATTTTCTCAATTTTAAGAAATTTGTAAACAAAATATATATATATATATATATATATATATATATATATATATATATATGTGTGTCTGTTTGTGTGTGTATATATATATATATATATAATATATTACTATTTATATATATGTGCGGTACTTATTAGAAATCGCTCAATATCAGAGATAGAGCTAACATATTTGGTTGGATTGATTTGAAATAAATATTACTTATAGCATAAAAAAGTAATATACAACTAACTATTTATTTAATGATTAGTCCTGCTTATCACAGTTTATCTGAGGCAATAATGGATGGCCGATGAGTGACAAAGCAATGACAGTAGGGTGGCGAGGATTGATACTAAATTTAAGAAATCTAACAAATTAATAAATCACATAGTAAATAGTTACATAGTAAATTTATGTGCTAGGTTGTTTTTTCCCTCTTTGTGTGTGTGTGTGTGTGTATTCATGCATATATGTGTATATGTGTTCAAGAATGTCTTGGTTATTTTTCATAATTTTTTTTTTTTTGTCACCTTATGTTCTCTCCCTCTTCCTTCTTTTTCTCTCTTTCAGCTCTGAGTGTCAAAGATAATGTAACAATGTCATTTTCAGTGTTACAGACAGAATCCTTTTTACAGGTTTTTAGGACAATTCGTTTTCTCGAATGTTCTGCGGTTTTCTTAGGGTTTTAAGTTATTTCATTTTTTTTTTATTTATTTATTTCATGTTTTAATTGTGTTAAGGTTTTAAAATTAATTTTTTAAAAAATGAAGTATCTTTCTTGAAGGTTTTATTTTAGTTTTAATTTCTAGTTAATAAAAATGTAATATTTCCAATAAGCAAAACACTTTGCTGTATTTTAAAACATTTAAAATGATTGGAATTATTTTTTTTAAATCACTAAAAATGGCTGATTTTTTTTAGCCATATTTACAAATTTCTCAACATAACATAACTCATTATTAACAAATCTTAAATCAAAACAACAGCATTTTATCTTTACCTTTACTCCATCATTCCTTCTTCTGATCATTTTTTGTACTAACAAAACATTCCTGGTTGAAACTTTTGATGATTATAAACCAAATTTTGCAACTTTTTTTTAATGCTCAAGGATTAAACAGCATGATCATATGCTGCAAAATTTTGAGCCTGACCAAAAAAACAAAAGAAAAAGGATAAAATTTCTTTGGTCATTTAGTCACATTTTGAGAAGTGGGTTGAGCTACAAACTTTGAAACGCCCTATTGTATAATAAAAATACTATGTAAGCAAGTTTAGTATAGAAATGCACTTTTTGTGCCAATGGCCAATATGCTATGGGGATATCTCTAAAATGCACTGCAAAATAATTTTATAATAGCAATGTACTGTAGAGATGTGCATGTAACGTGGCAGTCATGTAGAGATGTGAATGTAATGTGGCGGTCATGTAGAGATGTGCATGTAGCATGGCAGTCATGTAGAGATATGTATGTAGTATGGCAGTCATGTAGAGATGTGCATGTAGCATGTCAGTCATATAGAGATGTGCATGTAGAATAACAGTCAACAGCCTGAGAAGTAGGAACAGTCCAAATTCCAGCTAATATTGTTGCGTTTAATTTAACATACACAGTGGTGCTGATCGACTTTTAATGTAGTGAGTCCCCAGAACCCAGTAATTTGGGTGTGTCCCTGGGTAATTCAATGAGTGCCAACTAAAGCTTTTTAATAAATTTTTGTGTCAAACTGCAGGTTGACAGGCTAAGTTTGCTTGTTTTATTTTTTTTTTTTTACCATTGTCCTAAAACACAAATTTTAATCATGCCAAGTCACTTAAATTGACAACTTTTTTTTTTAAATTAAATTAATGAATTCAAAGCAAAAACATTATTTACGCTTAATCACAGTTCAATTAAGAAACTATATTTATTTGAGAATTATGACAGAAGTTTTGAAATTGATAGAGCAAAAGTTGTTTTTTTTTTTTTGATTGAATCAAATTTAAAACAAAAATCATATTTAAAGCAATGGTTGGCAAATTTCAATGAGTTCAGGCATATCAAATAAATTAAAAAGTACAAAAAACAAACCAAGAAAGTTTCTGGTAAAGCGACACTGATGCCACCCGCACATCTTACCGAAAAATGAAAGAAGGAAAGAGGAAGTGAAAGAAACAAAGTATAAAGTATTTGAAAGAATAATATGTTCAATGTATTGCTTTTCTTGGGAAAATTTAGTTGCGTCCCTGAGATGCACAGATGGGAAAATTACTGCAGCTTTTAAAATTTCTATGCATCAGGGATGTAGGATGTGCATTGATGTGCTTCTCCCCACCGAGCTATGGGCTAAATAGTAGGGTTAGTTTCTAGCCTTAGGTGGTAACCAGTCTGAGAGAATGAAAACCTAATTCCAAAACCATGTAGAAGGCAACAAGAAATCACACCATTATTTCTCCAAATAGTCATGGCTATTCACTGATAATAAAGAAAGGGATTCTGTGGAGAGCCATGATCGCTTACATCTTGAAGGAATATGATAATTAAAAAAAATGAAAAATTGTAAATGAGAAAGAAAAATGTTGTTAGTGCTCAGCAATTAAAGCAAATATTACTGAGACAATAAACCTATTATATCCATGTAGATTGTTTTATAGAAGTGCAATGTAAACTTTTGCATTTGAGAAATTTATTGGAGAAATACAATGTAAACAATTGCATTAGAGAAATGCAATGTAAACAATTGCATTAGAGAAATGCAAAGTAAACAATTGTATTAGAGAAATGCAAAGTAAACAATTGCATTAGAGAAATGCAATGTAAACAATTGCATTAGAGAAATGCAATGTAAACAATTGAATTAGAGAAATGCAATGTAGACAATTGCATAAAGAGAAATACAATGTGATAATTATGCCATAGAAATATACCGAAAATTGTTTTACTAAGCAAATACAGTTCAAATATGGTATAAATATTAATGGTCAAGAATAAATGCAACTGCTCCTGATCATAGTGTTATCATATATAAAATCAATTAACCCATAAAAAAAAAACAAGGTAATGAGATGAGATGCCTGTTTGGTGGTGGAGATCATTATCTATTTTCTGCCTAATACCAGTGATCAGTTTGAAAGCCTATTAAAAAAAAAATCAGGATATTAAATATCTCTTTTCTCATAGCTAAAGTCTCTCTCAAATATACCAGAAGCTAATGGGGAATCCATTTCCTTTTGTCAACTAATTATCATTCTTCAGAGGAAATAACATTTTTTCGGATAAAGATCAGATAAGGGAAGGCCAAAAACAACAAAAAATAATTTTTATTAGTTGTTAGTAGTGTATATTCATTTTAATTTTATAATTATGAACAAATTTTGTCAATACTTGCAATGTTAACCCTAACAGTAAATTATATATATAGTTTATAAATATATATATAGTTTATAATATATATAGTATATATATAATATATATAGTTTATAAATTATATAATATAGTTTTCAATGGTCAAGTTTGCTTTTGTTTGTTCTTTAATACAATAGCAACAGTCACCATATAAGTCTGCATTATTCGTTACCTCATTTGAGTATTTTTTACTAAATCATAAAATCAGTTTATGAACCAGTAACAAACTTTTACCAAACAATTTTGGTATTCTTTTGAATATTTGCTATACAGGGTTAGATGGATAAATTGTCATCTAAATTATGCAAAAATGAAAATAACACTGACATCTCATTTTAATAGATATATTTACCAAAATTACACAAAAATATCTTGAAATATTAGAGTAAATTTATTAAAAAATAAATATTGCCATTGTCTTCAACCAAATGATTTCAGAATCTCCTGAAAGTTTTATGGGCAGTCTCCTTGTTTAAGTTGGTGAATGCTACCATAATCCCTGTCTTCAATTTATCTTTAGTCTTACAAGGAGTTTTGTTGGTCTCTCACCCAACTGTGCCCCACACATAATAATCAAGGGGGTTGCAGTCTAGGGAGTTAAGTGGCTAGATATAAGAGGTGATGTGGTTACAGAAATTGTCTGACAGCCATGACTGGTTGCTCCTGTTTGTGTGGCATGGTGAAGAATCCTGTTCCCAGACATAGCATCTTGCAGCAGCTATCCTTGGAGAGTTGAGTTAAAGGGAAATAACTAAGACATCCAGAAGAGAAATGGCATGTGGAACTAGAACAATCTACCCTGTTGGATGAAATAAAGGGTTTGGTTCAAAATTCCAATCACCTGAAGAAGACAGGTGTGTACAACAACCAAAACATTGTGAATATGGCAATGAAGATGAGGATAAGAGTCTGAATAATATCAATAATGCAAGTAATCATAATACCTCAACTCAGAGATATAGAGGCTGAAACATTGTGAATATGGCAATGAAGACGAGGATAAGAGTCTGAATAATGTAAATAATGCAAGTAATCGTAATACCTCATCTCAAAGATATAGAGGCCGAAATGTTGTGAATATGGCAATGAAGATTAGGATAACAGTCTGAATAATGTAAATAATGCAAGTAATCATAATACCTTATCTTGGAGATATAGAGGCCAAAACTCTGTGAATATGGCAATGAAGACGAGGATAACAATCCATATAATGTAAATAATGCAAGTAATGTGCATGTTCAAAATTAAAAAAAACGTAAAATGGTGACAATTTACCCATCGCACCCTGTACGGGGGTCGGGGGTAGGAAATTTTCCCATGTGTAAATGGGTGATGATACAAAAAAGATTGGGAACCTCTGATCTATTAGGAGTAGATTGTTCTCATTCTTCTGTCTGTGTTTTAAGATAAGTCATCATTTTTTATTATTGCTCAGTTTTGCTTTCCTGTTTCCACTGAGATTAAGTCTGTACTGCTTGACACAAGTATTGAACTCATTTACATATCAGTCTAATCTGTCTATTGGTGAGAAGACTACATATTCTATCTCATCTTCTCATCAATATAAGCTTCCATATGTATGGATTTGGTTCAGAAGAGTTTGAAATATTCATTTTATTTCTGATAGAAGCAATGAACAAAAACCATTTAAGCACTAAATGCACCAGATCAAGATATTAGGCTGATTTTAAGTTGTATGCAAAACATATGCACAATTCTCTACTGGCCGACTATAAGCTTAATACCCATTAGCTCCTGCATATATTATCAGTCAACATGAGTAGCAATTTAAAAAGCACCAGTCATTCTGTTTGTTCTGCGACTTTGCTAGGCTCTATTGGCAATTATTGGAATTACTTCATCTAATTGATTATGCCGCAGAAAAATACTGCAAGACATTATTAAATAATGAGACCAAATACAGTTTCAGACAGCAAAATCCCCAATTTCTGTCTGTTTTTTTTATCATGGGAAGTTGCAAACAGTATTCAATGAAATGTAAAATACAAGTCAAAGGCAGGAACACAAAATAAAGACAGCATATATATATGAATATAGGGTATATACACTATGTTGAAAGTCACGAGTTCAATTCCTGCATTAGGTAGTGCTTTTATTTTAAATTTATAATGAAACATGTCCTCCTTTAATTTCTGTAAATTGTCTATTAGCCATGATTGTTCTTGGGAAAGGTAATGAAATAGCTTTCTGTTGCCTTTGCTACAGTTTTGAATTCAATGTTGTCCTTGTCATTGCATGCTAACTAAGTCAAGTCTACCCTACTATTTCACTCCTAGCTAAATATTACTGCGGGCGCTTTATATATGAAGAAGATCAATGACAATGATGCACTGGTTGACACTCATCTTAATGCTCATTTGCTGCATCTTACAATGTGATTCATTAAAGTAGCCTTTTCTAAAGTTGGCTTCGCTTGTACACATAAGCCAGGTGATGTAAATCAGGGACTTTGTAAATTTTTAAACAAAATTAGGTCAGTTGGACCTATTTCTGTGTGTTCAGAACATTGAAAAATAATTAAATATATAAATGTGCTTGCCTGCCCATGTGTCTGTGTGTGTTTGTGCAAATATTACAAAAAACTGCAACATCAAATAAATACAGTTTTATTGTTTATGACGTGTGTTATACCATGCCCAACTTAGCAATTCTTGCTTAATAAAGTTAACTAATTTGTATATTCAGCTTTGCAAAAAATATTTCTTTCTAATCTTGATTTGTGATTTTTATATACAGGGTGCGATGGATAAATTGTCATCTAAATTATGCAAAGATGGAAATAACACTGAGATCTCATTTTATTGATATATTTACTAAAATTACACAAAAATATCTTGAAATACTAAAGAGTAAATTTATTCAAGAAAATTGCCATTGGTTTCAACCACAGCCTCCAGACGACTTTAGAATCTCCTGCAACTCTTCTGGAGGGTCTCCTTATTTAAGTTGGTGACTTGCCTTCAGTTCATCTTTAGTTTTACAAGGAGTTTTGTTGGTCTCTCGCTCAACTGCACCCCACACATAATAATCAAAGGGATTAGAGTCTGAGGTGTTAGGCGACCAGATGTAAGGGTTGATGTGGTCGCAGAAATTGTCTGACAGCCATGACTGGGTTCTCCTGCTTATGTGGTATGGCACAGAATCCTGTTCCCAAACATAGTGTTTTCCAACAGCCATTCTCTTGATCTAAGGAAACACTACCTCCTCAAGATACTTGATGTAGGCCTCCATGTTGAGTTTGAGACACTGTGGAAAGATGAATGGAGGCATAACATCACCATTACATCATTCCAAACACCTTCATATTCACCATTAGACTCATCCAACTCTTTCCGAATTCTCTGCACTGTCCTCAGATTGACACCCTGAAACACTTTGAAATGTTTGTATGTTCGAATGCCAAGCAGTACAGCATGCCATTTCCAAATTTCTGGCAGAATGAATTGCATAATGGAGCTCTTTTTCTCACAGACTGTGCCCAACTGACCCTACTATAATGTGCAGTCGACAAAATGAAAAACAAACAATGCACATGCTCAAAATTAAAAATATAAAATGGTGGCAATTTACCCATCACACCCTGTATAACCGTTCTGTTGGGAGGATGACTGCATCTCATGCAGAGTGAGCTTTCTCTTTTATATGCTGTGATGTAGGCAATATTGGCCCTCCACAACTTCCTATCTCTTGTAGCTCTTAATAAGTTTTGTCTTTCTGTGATTTCTCCCAGTCCCTGTTCTACTTTCCATTTACTCAAGCTCATCAAGTATGTTTCGCACAGCTCTCCTATGTCCCTCAATGTCATGTGAGTCATCTTCTTTTATGTTCCATGTCCCTTCAGGACGTAGACGATCATGGCCCTCTACATCTTCCTGTCCCTTGTAGCTCTTAATAAGTTTTGTCTTTTTTTTAATTCTCCTAAACCCTGTTCTACTTTCAACCTCATCAAGTATATTTCGCACAGCTCTCCTCTGTCCCACTTTCCTGCAATCTGTCTTGAGAGGATCAGCTTTTCCAAGCCTACCTTCCTCATTATGTGCCCGAGAAATTTCAACTGCCTCTTCCTGAAGTATAAGTTTCCTTTTTGTTTACTTTTTCTCCAAAACCTCGTTGTTGCTCACATGTTCAGTCTGTGGTATCCTCAGCATCTTTCTGTAGAACCACATTTCTGTTGCTTTAAGTCTCTTCTTCATATGCCACACAGGAGGACAGATATTATGTAACAGTTTAGTACTCTTTTCTTTTACACTCCCCTAAAAAAAAAAAAAAAAAATATGGGGAGGGGATACTTATCAAGTAAATGCATACAGACTCAAATATAAATTTCCTATATTTACATATCCTTGAACCAAATAAATGCTTTGGAGTCGTTAAGCATTTATTTGGTTACAGAATGAAAAAAAAAAAAAAACGGAATTTGATATTAAATTAACCAACAAAGGGTGGTATGCTGCAAACTCAAACAGTTCAACCTTTATTCATTGTTTTTTTTTTATGGCTTTTAGAATTAAATTGCTTAGTTATTCAAATAAAGCATTTTTTTTTGTTGATTGATTTGTTTATTACAGGTTATTTAAAGCCAGAATATATTTTTAGATTGTAAGAATGTTTTTGGTAGAGGATAATGGTTTAGTGATACAATTCTTACTAATTAATACATAGCTGGAGAAGATAAGAGGTGAATTCATACCTTTCCAAAGGTTATTTGTGCATAAATAAATATAACAAACCCAACAGGAATTGGAACTTGACTCTCCAAATAACAATTTCAAGCCATTATCCATCACACCACCTGCACATCCAAGCTTACAGCACTTAGTATTTTCAAGCAGTCATCGATCTAGATACTAATCAGGCTCGATATTACTTAACTTTGGTGATTATATGGCAACCCGTTTTCCAATGTGATGTGGCTGTAAGCCTATAAAGCAATTTTCTGCCCTCAAAGTGGTAATGAACTTAGCATTTAGATCACAACTGGGTAGTATATGTATCTATACAATGTTGACATTTATTAATAGTATATTCTGAAAATCTAACAAATATCATTTCTGTGTTGTAAATAGGAAAGGTTGACATATATACAGAAAATAAACAGTTTATTCCAAAGAATAATATGGTACACGGTTGAGAAAACACACTAATGTAATAAACAGTTAATTGTTAACTCCTCTTCCTCAGTAAGAGAGAGTGGTATTTTAAATAGTCTTAGATCAGTTCATCCTGTGGGGGTGTTCAGCTACTCCACAACAATAACATAACATGCTGTATATAAGAAAAATGCAAAAATCAAAATGTTTAAATATATCAAACTGTTATAATTATAACAATTTTTGCTAGATGTAAAATTGTAAAAGAAATGATTGCTTTTTACATGAAAAACATAGTTCCATTATTAATAAGTATGATGTTTTTGGATGTTTCATTTGAAATGGCCAACCTCAACACAAAACCCTTTCTTTTCAAAAGGAAAGGGACTAAAAAATAAAACAGAAAAAAATTATTATAATTCTGCTACTGTTATTAGTTTCAGAAAGTCTTACCTAATCTGGTATCTGTGACAAATTCACAATGAAAACATTTCACCAGCAATTACGTCTTTTTTTTTAAAAATATTTTCACCCCAAGCAAGGTAATAAAACTAATAAGACACAAGGAGCTAATGAGTGTTAGAGAACATGAGAAAAAAAACACTGGAGAGAACAATAAAAGAACAAGAATTAAGACAGAAGATGATAATTGAAATTGCATCTAAATTTTTAAAGATCAAAGTTGACTGGAAAGCAAGAAATAGGAAGAGAGTTCCACAAGCGAGAAAAGCTGTTAGCATACAACTTCTGGTTATATCTATCCAGTTCAACTGTAAAATGAGAACTTACCAACAATCTAGTACTGCACTTAAATTCAGAAAGTTGAAGTACTGAAGAGGAAAGGTCATCAGAACAATTACATGCACAGGGAAGCTAGGATACATTATGACAGTAGTAGAGTAGGCCATGAGTATCTCTTTAGCAAGCCTAGCATAGAAACAAATACAATATTGGAACCACTAATGAAGAATAAAAGACAAATGACAGCAAGTCTTCAACTGCAGCAGCAATCAAAACATGGGCAGCAGCAGCAATCACAATATAATCAGCAGGCAGGTTATGTTTAAAGCTCTAAGTTCACTACAGCAAATTGTCCTACGTGACAATGACCCAATAGATAAAAGTGTTGGTTTGTGAATTTGGTAATGTAGTGGTTGTGAGTTCTAATCCTTGCACTCAGTAGTTGTGGGTTTCAAGTGGAAACTGGCGAGCAATAATTGAACAGTAGTAAATAAAAAATAACAACTAGAGGCGATTAGTAGTGGAACAAGAACAGTCTACTGAATGTACATGAAATAAAAGGTTCAGATCAGAATTCCCTGTAGGTTACCCAGATCGATATACACTTGAGGTAGGTCAGAGGGCACAACAGCTGAAATGTAGTTGAAAGATGAGGGGTATAGTCTGAACATAGTGTAAATAATTCATA